>OY728146.1:446834812-447434812 GCA_963277665.1 Viscum album | reverse complement strand
GGTTATTTGTTCAATGTTTTCATATGTTCTCTAGTTATATTGTAGATTTCTATAACTATTTCAATATCTATTTGAAATACTGATGGGATATCATGGTTTATTATATTATGGAAAATCAATTGGTTCATAATGTGTCTGCATTAACCAAAATGGGTTTTCCCATATATCATGATGGTGATACCTTTATTGACTAATTATGGGATTTTTCCATGGAACATTAGTTTCATGTCATGAAACATTTAGGGTCCTTATTTAATTGGTCAAACTAATAATTTATAGTGTTTGTGTGACATTATATGTCCGGATGGGTAACCTATATAATCAAACAAGTATGCATACTCATGATATAGTTTAACACCAAATGCGACAATATTTTCCCATTACATAAATAACAGTTGTATCATATCAAGTATTTTACCTTTATAACTTATGAATATTGATTCACTAGACTAATTGTTGACAAAATCATGTATATATATATAAATATGTGTGTGTATGTGTGGGTGTTGAAATATAATTATTAATGAAAATTGTTTAATTTAAATCAAAATGTAAATTTTAAATTTATAAAATATTATACCTCTATAAACTAGGAATGATGATTCATATGAATAAATACCTAAAAGAAATTATAGGTGAAGGTATGATTATTGGGGCGTGTATCTTATAAAATAAACCCATTAAGGGTGGGTTATTTCTTGACTGAAATAACATTTATGGGTTTCATTTAACTCGGATTCCAATTGTAATTTATAGAGTGTTTAATCCACGATGTGGGAATGTATTCCATTATAATTTAACACATATTGGCATGATGAGACCGCAACACATCACCTTTAATATTATTTATAATATTTTTCTCTCCCCATGGTGGTGTGTTTATGATTCTAGGATGGGTAATTAATGAGTCCATAAACATATTTATTTTGTTACAAATAAATTTATGGTAGCATATTATATAACCTAACACATTTACATGATAAAATTATTTTTATTATGATTTTGAGAGACACTTTAATGATTCTTTAGTAAATTAAAATTCTAATTATAACCAAAAAATGAAACACCCTGAGATTTTAAAATAGGAACATCATTTTCAATAGCATGAATCCCACGAAGCACCAAGAATAGAAGAGAAGATATAAAATTGAGGATTTTTAATATATTTAATGTTAAATAAATTCAATATAATTTATATCTTCTAACACATACAACTCCATGTTTTTTAACCCAATACTCAATTAATTATTTCTGAAAAGAATATTCTTTTGGTAAATCATTAAGATTATTTATTTTTATTTTAACCACATTTTCATTTATATTACATACAATGTTATATTATATTTTATAATTGTTTAAATGTAAAATTAGTGAAACTATATTAAAATTTAACTAATTTTGTTCATTGGAATAAATTATATATTAAATTTTGAAATTAAAAAAATCATTACTTATGTGAAATTTATCTTTGAAAAAACCACTATTTCATCGAGTCAATGGTCGAATTTTATATTACAATTTTCATTTTATGTAAAATTAATTTTAAAAAATTATGTTTAATATTCTGAATTAGAATAAATTATATAATATAATAATTAAAACATAATTTTGACCAAAATAAAATGAGAAAACAATAAAAATAAATTATTATAGTTATGGTAAAAATGACTTTTCTAGGGGGAAAACTATAAAGATAATGGTAAAAATAATCAAAAATATTTTAAAAACAATTTTAGAATTTTTTATAGACTTAATAATCATTATGTTTTGATAATAACTCATTTTGGAATCTTTTTCATGATAAACACATCGACGCCACTTTTTCATTTCAAAAATTCCATGTATGTTTATTTCCCCTCTTATAAAAGTCCTCCCCCACTCCTACCATCATCACACTTCCAATACAACATGGTTCCAACAATACCTACCATTATGAAATTTTTGAATCCATATCCAAATTCTAGATTAATTTTATAGATTATAAATCCAATCTAGAATGGAATTATGTTAAACCTAAATATGTTCCTCAAAGAAGATGAAATGTTTATATCTATGAATTTTTTAAATTCATCTTCTCAAACATTCAAATCATCATAAATAATGATAAAATTTTAAAAAAAACCTAATACATAATATGATATTATATAGTTTATTTAATAATTGTGATCTATCTTTAATTCTATCTTTTGTGAAAGGAAACTCGCGATTATGTTTTTGATAGACAACTGCCTCATGAAACGATGTAATTAGTTATCCATATCTCAATTTCATGGAAGGATATAAAATTTTATTTTATATTTTTTTATATTTATGATATTAGTATACAAATGGAATAATATTTTCACATATACCTTCTTATATTACATTCTGTGGTGATACAATAACATTTCTTGTGTGTACGGTGCACTACCGCCTCATAAAGTGTTGTGAGCCTTTTTTACAATAAAAATATAAAGATATTATATAGGAAGTAATTTAATAAATAAATGTGATATTTATTATGTAATACTACTTATTGAAATTTAATATGTGCTTAAATATATCACCATCCAATCCGTTTGAAAGTAATAACGCCCTTCACTCGCACGTGTGGACCACCACCTCCACATAGAAATGTGATGTGTTTTAATTGATATTTTTGAATTGATGGAAATAAGGATTAATTTTATTAATATTAATTATATATATCACTTTATAAGTATCGTTTAGTTAATATTTATTTTATTTTCATTCTATATGGGTATAAAAATGGAATCACCATTCATAGGTATATATGACAGACCATCTCTATGAATGGTTCAATCAATTTTCTATATTAAAAATTGATAGATTAATATAAATAAATATATGATGAATATATAAAATATTTATATATTTTAATAAATTATGGGTATTACTTATCCATGAACAAATTTAAAGGACCAAAATTACTAAACTAATATATACATGAATGAGGAATCAATTATCAATGAGAACATCAATTTTAATAAAGGGTTGTTTATAAATGGGTTATAAAAGAATATATGTAATTATTGTATAAAAAGATATAGATTAACATGGTTGAATTATAGATTTAAAAAAATATCTATATATTATATAGGATGTTAATATATATATGATTTAAGTTGAACCTGAGGTAATGGTTTCTTATCTCACTTTTACTTCTATTAGATAGATGCCATGCTGACCTCGTATAAATATTTGTTGGTTTATAAAAAAACCAATTTATATGATATATCATGAATAAAATTTCATTAATGGTATTTAAATAATTATTTTATTTAACGTTTTATGCATATTATGATTCAGAAGTTACTAATATGGCAGTGGTCATGTTAACAATCTCATCACTAGTCAAGACTGTTTCAGAATATATCTCCCTTGGAGGAATTATTATAAATTTATATCATAAAATAAAAATATATTATTATAATTTCATTAACAATGTACATTATAATGTAATATACTAATTTATATAATATTTTTCACTTAAAATTAATTTGAAAATTTATTTTTGAAAATCAAACATTATTTATCTCTTAGGATGAAAATCATTTTTCACATAAATATTTGTTCACTAATAAACATTTAAAATTGTTATTGACCTTAATTAAATTATATTTAACATAAATGTTTACATATTTTTACATTTTATCGGTTTACATGAGATTAATCATTATTTAATTATGAAAACAAGGCTTGTTTTGCATTTATATATATTGATAGAGGAATATTTGTTATATCATCTATAACATGGACATACATTTCATCCATAATGACCCCTAAATGATTTAAATTTTATATTATTAGTATTACAATTTTATTTTCAATGGAATTTATATTCAATATTTTTATTGAATTTTTTTATTCAAAAGTATACTTTAAATGTAAAAATTAAATTTTCCTGAAAAATTTTTTGATGTTATTTTTATAGTGTTCATATTTATTGATGATGTAAAATATTTATTTTACATTTTAATCATTATTTTTATATTTTACTATCATTGTACTTATTATATATGTAGATTTTTTCTGATTAGTTAGATTGAGGATGTCCATTTTTATTACTATTCAAAATGTTATTCTGGATGGTTTTTAATTCTTCTTATTTTATTAGGGTAAGTATTAACATTTAATTTTATTGTTATTAAATATGAATATTTATGTAGACTATTTTTCACCTCTTTAATATTATAAATTAAAAGGAAATTGAATGTTAAGGTCTGGTCGAGGTTGTTGATATACCATTGATGCATCGATATATCTCATGAGACAAATCAATTTTCTCAATTATAATGGTTTCTAACAAAGTATTTATACTATATTGTGAAATGACATGAAATTATGTTTCAGATGTCCAATAGTATATATTCCATAATTATATGATCATTTCTATACATGATATTATTTTATTAGTTATATTATATGAGGATATGTTTAATGATTATCGGAATATATATACAGATTTATTTTATCATCATTTAATTTTCCATATTATGCTTAGTTTATTTTTAAAAGTGCATGTTTTTTAGTAATTTACCTATCCATAATGATTGTTGTTATTTTTTAATGAATGATTCAAATTTATTAATATAGTTAATAATAATCTTAGATTTTAACAACCCAACATTTTATTGTATGTCTTTTTAATATAAATTTATTCCCTTCGATAGATTACTTTTCAAAAAACACCTAACCTAAATAAAATATAATAATATTACTATTTAATTATAATAGTTATGACCTATAGATTAGAAAATAGAGAATAAATGATATTAACCAAATTATTAAAATATATTTTATCACCTTTTTTAAAAATTAATTCATTTGTTACCAAATATTTAGAAATTAAATTAAAAAACCTGACTAACATTAAGGGAGTGTTTTAATAATGAAATTATATTTATAACCAAAAAATAATTTTATCTTAACAAAATAAATTAGACAAAAATATTGAAATATATTAATGAAATTCATATTTTATATATTAAATTTAGTTTTCTCAAATTCATCCAATCTGTTATATAATATCATGATAAAAACAAGTCAATATTTAAGCATAAAAAGCAGTATTTACATGAAAGACATCATTTCAAACATTTAATGGAAAACCTATTTGAAAAATAAATCCTAAAACATTTATAAATTTTATTAGAAAAAAGATTATTATTTTTTGAAATTGAAATATAAAAACTTCGTTAGGGTGATGTTATGTTATTTCTAAGAGAGGATTGATTTTTTGATAAATAGTGAAAAATAAAAAAAATTTAATTTAAATATTTTTTTAATATATTTAAATTATATAGTTAAACTAAATAAAAATTATATTTAAATAACAAATATTTTTATTATACATTATTAAATTCAATTAATTCATTGGATTATATTTCACATCGAAATTGGATATAAAACCATTTCAATCTTTTAAACATTTTCACTCACATTGCGTTTGTATGATTATTTTTAAATCTAATTATAATTGTTTTTGAACTAAATGTGGAAAAATGTTTTATATTTTTGGTATCATAAGGTAAAAATTATTTAATATGTTCAATTTTAATTTTCGGTATAAAAAATTACCGTGGTAAAAAATAAATGTTTCACAATGTTGTAGGTAAAATAATATAACAGGTTATTGTTAAAAAGATAAATATTAAAATAATTAAAAATATGAAATTAAATTGATGGTTGAGTCAATGATAAACATAACAAACCATATAAAAATTAATTATCACCCAAATTCTTGGGAATTAATCTCACCTTAATATGGTTTGATTTTAGTATTAAATAATCAATATCTAATCACTATGAACCACTCATCCCCAAGTACATATACCAACCCTCAACTCCTCATTTTTCATAAAATGTCTTATATATTATCAAATATATACCAAATAACCTCTTAATCACTATACCCATGTCCATGTTCATCTAGTATCACCAAAATATCAAGTCATTGGTTATCAAGGGGTCCTTCTGGGAGACGATATTGATGAGGTAATTTTCTTAAAACACTGCTCTTCTTTTATTTTCATCTTCTACAGTCTTTTCACCGCCTTAATCAATAATTTAATGATAACTCATGAATCATTTATATAAATTATTTTTATTTTACTAATGTAAAATCTCATTAAAATTTCATTTCCCATCTCCTCAAATTCAAATAATTGAAACTATTTTCAAAATTATTCCGAATAATCAACTCTAGTAGAAATGATTTGGTTAGTCTTACGAATCAACAATCATGGTCATTTATAATAATATTATTATGGTTAAATATGATTTCTATATTTATATTATAAACTATTTTATATTTTTAACTAATATATAGAAATATTATTAAGTAAAATAAAAGTAGTTCGTAATGGTTAGAAAAACAATCAAATTAAACTACTAATTTTTCATTAAAATTTTGTCTAGTAAATAATCCTCATATATGAAAGAAAATGTTTATATGTTATAATATAAACGTATGGAAATTAATTAACCCCATATCACTTAACTTCTATAATTTTATTCCGATTTGAAATGGAAAGCCCTTACAAAACAAAAAATGAACTGATAATGATTCAATGAAATGAACGCACCATAACCCACAGAAGTAATGAGATGTTATTAATTAATGGGTGGAAATATGTTATAAAATTATAATATATCCAATTATAAATATGATAATGGTTCTTTAATTATGTATTAATAATATTCAAAATTTCATAATATAGGTAAAAGTATGCAAATATTAAGGGGCTCATGATGTAATAGTTTATAATCTCAGTTTTTATTCTGTGATATGTATGCTTTCAACACCAATAATTTTTTAATGAACCAAACATTTATCAATATAATTTATCCCTTATTATATTAATTTAATTTATTATAAATAATATAAAATAAATTATAGACCACGATAATATCTTTATAAATTAGGAATTAATGAAATAAGAATTATTTTAAGAAGTTAAAGAAACTATATCGATGTAATAGTAACTTGAGCATAGGAATAGTAATATGACTCTTATGAATTATAAACATAAAAAATGACTACTAAACAAACCCATTAAATTATAAATAAAATTTATGCCTCTCGTAACAGGAAACATTAATTAATTATTTCATTGTATAAGTATTTAAATATTTCAAATATTATTTTTATGTGCGGATATTTTTGTAAGTCATGATTATTTAATTAAAATATTATGATTAATATAAAAATTTAAAAGATAATTTAAATTTATAAAATGTTTTCATGAGTCAAATTTTTTTATTTCATAAGATATTAATATAATTTTATTAGCCTGTAAGTTATTTTTTAATGTGTTATAAAATCAATTATAAATTAAAAATATATATTATCCTATTAAATCTTAATTTAAATTAAATATTAAAATACTTATATTGATAATTTTATTCATAAATTATAGTTAATTTTTGAAAGTTAAACCTCAAAAAATTGACAGGATGAATTTTTGGGATATTTCGAAAATGCATGATTTTTGGGTGAAGAGTGAAATACGTAATTTATGATAAAAACTAAATAAATAAATTATTGATTATTCACTGAAGTATGTGGCTTATTTCGGCCAATATTATCAAAATATATGTTCTGTTTTACTATATTTAGTCATGGATGCATCACAATTTCATTTCTATAGTGAAAATAATAAACTGTTGACTGAAATAATGAGAAAACACCTCTCTCATCCACTGTAAATACCACACCTCACCCCCTTTTGTCCTCACACTTCTCAAGCATTAAGAATTATGAAAATGATTCCCAAAAAAATTACTATTCCCTCCCACAAGTCTTAGAGATATTGGTCTTGTCAAAAGGAAAATCCTATGTTCTTTAAGAGGATCTGAAGAGGAGAATTTGGGAGGTAAATACTTTGTTTTTTTTCTTTTAATTTCCATTCAATTTAAATTTATTTTCTTATTATGTCCTCACATCTGCTCATCCAAATGGTATTAAAACCCGGTACCTTAAATATGATCTATTTTTTCATTATAACTTAATAATTCATCATCACCTCTCATTCCCCCTCCTTTTACTAGAAAAATAAAAACACAATCTGAGATGTGTTAATTTATCGCATCCAAGGATGATAGTTTTACAATTTCTATTATCGTCTTCTATTCTGGTAAAGTAACCATTTGTATGTTTGAAATATATTATAATTTATATTACATATCTAATGTTATTTTCTATATTTTTTATACTCTCATGATGTTTATTAATAAGACAAAACAAATTTTGTGTCTCCAAATCGCCCAAATTAATACAAACATTTATCACTAAGATATTATCTAATGATTTGTCCTCTAAAAAATTAACCAAATAGCATATATGATTATTTAAAAATATGGAATACCATTTATAGGATATAATAAAAATTCTTTACGTTTATATAAATCTTACATGAAATACCATTCATATATACCAGTGAACCGGTCATGAAAACAATGAGAACGAACACTAATGAACAAAGAATTTGAACACTATAGCTCATCAAAAGGACTATAAAAACAAAACAAAATCATAATGAGTTATATTTATGTATAAAAGGTTATAGAAATGTTATATTTTGAATATAATGCGATTACACATGACATTAACTTGAATTACACTTTTATGGAAATGGTACGTGTAATTCATGATGTCGACTCTCTTTCTTTCGGTTTTCCCACTATCACTTAAATTTTAGTATGTTTATTACTAAAAATGTATATATCCATAATTATAATACATTTTCTAGGATATAAATTTATTCCATTGGATTTCATGTTAAACACAATTTTCTCCAAAATAACACTTCTTTCAAAAAACACACCTTTCACTTCTCAATCAAGGTTGATGGTATATATATCAACTATGTTATTACCTGTATCATTTAATGACCAATATTTGATGATTTATGAAGTGAAACTCATTCATTTTCATTGGGATTTTATTTCCAATATTGATCTATTTTCTAAGCAACATACATGATATTTTTTATGTTATGATGTGAGGGGTGCACCCATTATTTTAGAGCTATAAAATCCATTTGGAAATTTAAAAACATCATGAGTAAAGTTAAATATTCATGAACATGATGTTGTATTTTTTCACAACAATGTTTAGTAGTTTTCCACTAAGACATGATGTTCTATTTTTATACATTTCCACATTCTAAGTCTTATCTTAATGATTTTTATCTGGATTATGATCCTGAATATATTATGATGATAACGATTATTATAAATCCATTATATATTTTTATCCATAATCTTACTGGGATTTTACCTCATCCCATTTTTATGTATATAATTTTTTTAATTAATGTACTAAGGAGAATAGAATGGATAATATGAATCTAGGGAAGAATTAATTAAATAAATGTTTATGTTTTATGCTATAAAACTTATGCATAGTCATAATTTTCCCAAGACACATAACTTTTGGATCCACAATTGCTATTTTTTCATGTTTTTATCTGGAAAATGATTTAATAGTAATGATAGAAAAATCTGGGTCGCTATAGTTGGTATCATAGAACGATTTCGTTAATTTTGGAACTAGGATTCAAGAACCTTAGTGAAAACCCTTAGCATGATAACATGTATAAGTAAGAACCTAGGAACCATTGTTTTAGAAAATGATAAACATAGGGATCCCACAATATATGCCTTTCGGGTTCATTTCACTATGGAATAAATGCTATAACCATGAACTGTTAATTGAGGTTTTTCTATAACTACTTCTATTTTAGAAAATGGTGGGAACCAGGGGAAACTAGGCCATCAAATCATGTGAGGGAAAATACAGTTATTTTCTGAATGATATCCCCAACACTTTTGGAGTTATACGCCCATATTTCATGTCAATATTTACCCAGCTATCTCAGGTTATGAATAATAACAGGAACAATGTGTAACATCCTCATTCATATAAGAGGGGGAAACTTGATTTGGAGAGTTGTATGTGGAAACGACCACAGACCTTTAGTGGATATTATGATCCAATAGTTATAGATCAGTGGGTAAAATTGATGGAGAAGATATTTTATGTGGGTAACTATTTTATGAAAAATAAAGTGAATCTAGTGGTTTATAGACCAGTTGGAGAGTATAGTCAATGGTGAGATTTGGTTAACAACACCATGTTATTGTATGAAATTGAATAGATATTAGGAGAAACATTTATGATAATATTTCTTAATAATTATTTCCCATGAAATATTCGTTCAAAAATGGAAATAGAATTCAGAGTTAAAAAAAGGGAAAGAGAATATGTCACTATCTATGGAGAAAATCTTATAAGGATTCAGGGGTACTCATTAGGTTTTATTATAAAAATGATATAAAAATTGATATATTATTTATTGTTTTAAAACTAGACCTTTGAATGCATAATTTGATTCAAGAATTTGAAAGTTATGAAGATGTTGTTCGATGTTTTCTAAAAATAGAGATTGATTTTGGAGACTGTTCATATGGCTATAGTGATACATATTGAAAGATTGAATTTGAAGATGGGGGGTCCAATGAGAAAGGTGGAAAGCAAAATCCAGCACCCACATGTCCAAAATTTGGGAATCAGAATCATGGGAACTAACATAAAAAGATGGGGAAATTCATCATTTGTGGGAGAGAAGGCCACCAAACTCGTGAATTTCAAAAAGACATGAAAAGTTGAAACAATGTGGTTGAGGAATAGATACCATCACCCCTAGTACAACACTACAACTATAGTGAGAAAGAGAACTATACATGCTAGTGAACAAAACATTCAGTCCTATATGGTAATTTGTATCATTATCCACCTAAACCAAAGGATTAAGGGAAGGTTTATTCCATAACTACTACAGATATGGATCAAGAGATAAATTTATACAAGGTACCCTTTTTATTTTCTCAATAATAAAAAATATATTATTTTATTTTAGTTCTACGCATTCTGTTTTATCACGCATGATTTATATAAATGTTGAATCAATTCCCTGAAACCATGAAGTAGAGATATCTATAAAAACACTTAGTTCTGTAATGATTTATTCCCATGAATTTTACTCTTCACCTATGGGCATATGTGGGAAGATTCTTCCATAAAATCTCATGATTCATCTTTTTGAGTAATTTGATTCTATATTGAGGATGGATTGGATCTCTTTATATAGAGCAAATAAAAAATGTCAAAAAATGGATTTTTTTTCATATTCCTAACCATCCCATGATCCTCTGCAAATGAAAGGGAGAAAATAAATCTTCTTTGGAAAATCCTTCAACAATGTGGGTGCAGATTCCCTATGAAGAAGAATACCTATCTCAAATGGTTGAATCCAAGGATTTTATATACATTGGAGAAATTCCCATTGTGAGGGAATAGAATGATGTATTTCTAGAAGTGTTACAAAAACTACGTTCATATCATGAGGTATAAAGATCAATAGAACTCATACACTGAGATACTACTTTCCAAAAGTGTCGATTTGGGATGGATCCTAGTGAACTGGATGATTTAAAGAAGCAGCTGAAATATAATTTTGATAAAGGGATCAAATTCCCTAGCGCATCATCGTGGGGTAAACTAGTGCTTTTTTTCTTGAAATAGGATGAAAAAATGCAACTATATACCTATTATCCGGAAAAAAAAAACAAGATAACCATAAAGAACAAGTATCATTTTCCAAGGATTGGTTACTATTCATATTAGTTGATATAAGATAAATAATTATTAATGGTGAATATCCATTTTGGATATCATCAGCTAAAGATGTAGAAGGATGATATTTAGTAGAGTGACTTTTATACAACGAATAGGCTCTATGAGTTTTTATTGATTCCCTTCAAACTTACTAATTCCACTACAATATTCATGGATTTGATAACTAGAGTCTTTATACATTTCCTTAAAAAATAGGTGCCAATGTTTATTGAAGATATTATCATATAATCCAAGAGAAAACAGGAAAATTAATAAAATCTATGACTCGTTTTTGAAACCTTAAGGATGGATTAGTTGTATGATAAGATCAGAAAGTGTGGATTTTGGATGTAGAAAGTTGCGTTTTTGGTACATGTGATGAAAAGTAATTGAATTTATTCGGACCCTTCAAAAACTAAGGAAATTTTGGAATGAACCAGACCCTCTAGTGTGACATAAATCTATTTCTTTCATGGATTTTAAGTGTACTATCGATGTTTTGTGAGAAAAATATTATTGTTTTAACTACCTAAAACTATGTTAACAAGTAAATGGGTAATGTACATCTGGATGGAAGAATGTGAGGAATGCATCACGGAGCCAATAAAAGGTTTATCACATCACCATTAATCACATTACAAAAAATTGGAGAACATTTTGTGATATATAGTGATGCTTCCATGAATGAATTGGACATCACATTACTGAAAAATAATAATGCGATATCCTACACCTCACTGAATGAAAATATAATTTCCAGAACTACCTTATGCATGATCTAGAGCTATCAGATATTATTTTATCCCTCATAATATGGCTACAAAACCTTTTTGGGGATATGTGTGATATATATACCAATCACAGGAGCCTCAAGTATATATTCACACAAAAAGAGTTCTACATCATTCCAAGGTTATAATTAGAGCTAATAAAATACTATGTTATATCGATTCATTATCATCCTTGAATGGAAAACAATGTAGGTAATGATATAAGTAGAAAAGAACCTGCTACTCTATCCATGATGCAGATTGTGAAAGACAATATCCTCATAGAAATGTCAAGGATAGATTTTGTAATCATAAGGTCGTGGAATACATCATACCTTTCCTAAATTATTTGCCAACCAACTATTTAGGAAATGATTAAGGATGCATAAAGGGATAATATTGAGTTGCAAAAGAGGATGAATGTAGTAATGGAAGAGAAGCTACAAGAGTTCCAAATCAATGAAAATGGTGTAATTCCATTTGAAAAAGGGATTTGTGTGTTTTCCCCAACTTGGATAAAGAAGGATATATTTGAAAACTCACTTAGCTTAACTTTCTCATGCCATCCTGGTATCACCAATTCGTACCGTGATCTCCAAGAACATTTCATGTGGGATTATGTGGAGAAGGAGATTCCAGAATATATATCATTTTTCTTGATATGTTAGCAAGTAAGAGCATAGTTACAAAATTCCAAAGGGATGATGAATCCTTTGAATATAACTATATGAAAATGGGATAATTAAACTATGAACATGCCCATGGGTCTCCAGAGGACATCCACCTAAAATAATGTGATGTCGGTTGTGGTGGAAAAACTCACCAATAATAAACCCTTTATCACTATTCTGGAAGATATATCACTTCAAAAACTTTCTATGATATATGTGAATAATGTGGTGAGAATACATGGGGTTTCAATATCAATTGCCTCTAATAATAATCCCAGGATAACATATAAATTATTTAGGAGTCTTCAAAATTTCAGGAGAAATTAATTAAGTTTCATCATGACCTATCACCCCAAAACTGATGTCCAATATAAATAGACTATTTAGATGCTTGAATATATGCTAACAGAATTATCCTTTTAATTAAAAGATGTATATGAACATCATATCCCATTGTTCGAGTTCTCATAAAACAATAACTTTGACTTCAGTATTAAGATGGCTCCATATGAAGATATGTATGGAATGAAATGTAAAACTCCAACTAGTTGCGATGAAGTTGGAGAAGGAAAGATACATAAACTTTTCCTTATAAAAGAGATGATAGAAAAGGTTCAATCTATCTAACAACATATCAATGCTGGTCCTATTTGAAAAAAATATATATCATGAAAACCAAAAAAGTGAATTGGAATTCAACATTGGAGATAATGAATTTCTATTATTATCACAAAGGAGAGTGACATGAAGTTTCAAAGGAATTAAAATCTTTTCCCAAGGTACATTGGATCATTTGAAAGATTTGATTATATAGAAGTTTTGGAATATCGTATTACACTTCCATCAAACATGGCTCAATTTCATGATGTGTTCCTCGTATCACTCTTAAGTATGAACATACTAGATCCCCTACATATACGGAACATAGAGGTGGTACACCTAGAAGATGATTTATGTTATGAGGAGCAGCCACAAATGTTTTTGGAAATGAGAGATATGGTCTTATATAACAAGACAACCTAAATTATCAATGTTTTTTGGTGTAACCATAAGTATGAAGAAACAACATGGGAAGTATAATTGGTTATGTAGGAGAATTGTCCTCACCTATTTATGTAAAATGAAATTTAGAGGGTGAAATTTCAAAAGAGGGGAAGAATGTAAGGATCCAAACATGTATCATTATAATTTACCCCTTCAAATATAAGTTTCTTATATTATAAATCTCATTAAATCACTTAGAGACCATAATAAATTCTTTTTTAATGAGTACTTAATGAAATAAAATGTGTTTCAAGAAGTTAAAGAACCTAAACAGATGACATAATAACTTGACCCCAGCAGTAGTGATATTACACTTATGAATAGAAAATTGGAAAAACTATTAGTAAACTCACACCTTAAAGTATAAATAAAATTTAGGCATCTTATAACTCAAAATATAATATAATTATATCATAGTATAAGTAATTTAATATTTCAAAAATTATAAATTATGTGTTTGTATTTATGTAATTCATAATTATTTAATTACAATTTTATGATTAATTTAAATTTTAAATGAAATCATATTTTCATAGCATGACTTAATAAATTAATATTATTATTTATTATAATTTTAAGCTAATTTAATTAGACTATATGTAAATTTTCAATGGGTTATAAAATAATTATTAATTTTGAAATATGAATTATCCATGTAAATGGTGATTATAATGAAAAACTAAATTACCCATGTTAATAAACTTATTTACACAGAATGAAGTTAATTTTTTAAATCTATATGTTAATAAAATGTAAGGATTATTATTTTTTGATTTTAATAAAATAATTGAATTTTTGGGGGATATTGATATATTATTATTTATGATAAAAATTAAATATATAAATTTTTGAGTCATAAAAGTTGTATGTGGTTGATGTGATCCAATAAACTGTTAATCGCAGCCCAATATTACAATAATTAGTCATGTAATCATAAATATTTCTTTTCTTGAGCCAAGATAATAAACTAATGATTAAAATAATGAGAAAACACACGTCTCATATGCTATTAATACCACCCCTCACCCAATCTACTCCTCACACATAAAAAGATTATATACATGTTGAAATTTTTCCAAAAGACTTCCATAGAACCCCTCCATGTCCATGAGATATAGGTCTCATAAAAATACCAATCTTATGTTCTTTAAGAAAGTTATTAAGTGAATAATTTAAGAGTTAAATCCTCTCTCATTTTAATTTAATTTCTTTCAAATTTCAATTTGATTTCTTATTATTTCCTAAACTCATATAATAAAAATTGTATGAAATCTACAATTCCTTAAATATAATCTATTTCTTATTCAAATTTAATAATACATCATCACCTCACTATACCCCTCCTTTTATATTAGAAATGAAAACACCATATGTGATGTGATGATTTATCACATTGAATGATGACATGTTTTCTATTACTATTATTATATTCAATTATATTCATTAAACTGTTGTTTTGGTTGAACCATATTATAAGATATGTAATATATCTTATTTATCATTATTGATTCATCATAAATAAATATATTAAATGATAAAAAACAAATTCGTCGTAGTAAAATCGCACAAAATTATCCAAACATTTATCACTAAGATATTATCAAATTATTCATCCTCGGCTAAATTAATTAAATGACACATATAGTCAATTAAAAATATTTAATATAATTAAAAACATATAATAACAATTTTTTATGTTTATACTCATCATACATGAACTTGAATTTATGAATACATGGGAACGGATCATAGAAACTAATAAAACGAACACATTTAAATAATGAATTAAAATAGTATAAATAAACAGAGAACTACAAAAGAACATAAAAACTATAATGAATAACATTCATGTATAAACAGATCTGGAATTTTAAATTAATAATTCCAATGTTATTATATAAGAAAATAATGTGATGGAATATTTCAGACAAATGCTATGGGGAATTCTTGAACTCAACTTTATTTCATTGGGTTTTCCCGCTTTCACTCAATTCTCAGTATGGTTATTCCATAAAAATAATTTCCCCATAATTATCAGACCTTTTTGGGATATAAATGATTTCCATTTTATTTTATGCCAAACACAATTTTTTCTAAATGATCTATTCATTCAAAAAAGAACATATGTTTTACTTCTCACCTAATGTTGATGGTTCTTATATCGAGTATAGTATTCCCTATTGAATTTTAGAACAAAACTTTTATGATTGTATTCAATATGAAGTGAAACCCCTTCACTTCAATGGGTTGTTTTATGCTCATGATTGACATGTGTTCTATGTGTAATGCATGGTAATGCAAATATTATGACATTAATGGTGTGACCCAAATTATATAACACTCCAATGAATTTGGTAATGTGAAGAACCTCCTGATATAGTTAAATATGAATGAACATGATGCTATGTTTTTTAACAACTATGTGTGGTAGTTGACCACTAAGACATGATGTTTTTTTTCATTTCTATATTCCAAGTATTCCCTTGATGATTCCTCTCTTGATTATGATCATAGGACTTTGTTATGATGATAATGATTATTCTCACCATATGTTATATTGTTATCCATCCTCTTACTAGAATTTTAGCTCACCCCTTTTTTATGTATATCCATAGGTGTCTACAAGTAATAAGAAGAAAAAAAATAATAATGAGAATCTATAGAATAATGAGTTAATTAAATTTTTATGTTTTCTATTTTAAAATTTCTGTATTGTCCTAATTTTCCCAAGATACTAATCCATAATATCCACAAAGTATAATGTTTTTATGTTTTTTGTCAATAATATTATATAATAATACTGCAACATAAAGGAGGGTCACTATATATTTATTTAATGTGGTGTATACAAATCCCTTTGATATATAATATCATTAATCACGATAACTTAATGACGATAAATTTTTATTTTATAATTATTAAATTTTTGGGTAATATGATTAAACTGATTATAAAGAGGAATGAGAATTATAATTATAATTTCCATTATTTGGGTTATCCTTTTTCTTCATTTATAATGTCATTGTAGAATTATATATGTGAATAATTTCAATTTTATTATATAATATATGAAATTGTTTATGTTTATCTTCTATGATTACAGATAATAGATTAATATTATTAATGAACTCTTAAATTCCATGATATTTATAAGGTATTTTCATTAAAATTTACTTTTTAAATGATTCCCTTAAAGTTATTTTTTTCCTTTCATATGTATGGTTTTTCTAATATTACTTCCAAAAATGTTTTCAGTATTCTTGTATGGTTGTTTAAATTCATTTTTACACATGTTTTAAATTTTTAAAAATATATTGAAAGGAATTTTGTATTTTTTGTATACGAATTTTAGAGACACAAATATTGACGTACATAGTCATTAAATTACATTTTCGGAATACTTAATACATAACATAAATAGACACTAAAGAATTATAATAGTTTAGTGTATTTGGAAACATGGAACATAATATTCTAATCATGGTGAAAGATATTGAACATCTCCCATAAATATCTTCCCCATTTTTCTTACCTAAAACCCTTATTTAAATCTTAGGGAAAAGAAAACTTAAAAAGGGTGAGCTCAAATGCACAGTAAGGGTAAAAATAGAGAACATAAAACAATCTATAAACATTTGAATCCAAAAACTTGAACATAAATTCTAAACATAAAAATATAGAGAAAAGACATATATATTGGATGTACGTAAGGAATATATCATAATGGAACAAAAATAATGATAAAATATCATGGGAAGCAAACATGTAATTTTGGAAAACCATTAATCAATTGATATGATTTATATAGTAGCCAAGGCATTACTTCCAAGTCAATCTTAGTGGACAAAGTCCCTTTCTAAATCGAATTTACTCCTCGTTCCAGTCATGTATCACTGAACTCAATTAACTTACCGTTCCAGCCATGTCTATCTCATGAAATATAAATATTTACCCAATTCATTGTAGGGAGATATAGGTCCCACCCATCTCATAATGAAATCATTTATACTTGTGCCACAAAATTAACATAAATCAATTATCAAAACCCAAATTATAAAATGAGTTTCATAAACATCATCCCATCATAAAATAATCCAAATAAAACCAATGGATATCATTTAATCATAATAATAATAAAACTATTTAAATAATAGAGTCATTATACTTGAAACATAAACATACTGAATAATTTCATCTTATATGGAAAATACTTTTGATAAACCACTTGAAATGAATTCCTGAGGAAAACATCCTTTCTTCTTCAAAATCATTTTCTTTTCAAAAAAATTCCATGCAATTTTAAAAGAAAATTAATTCATGAAAAATACTCATGAAATCTTGTAGAGTAATCTTTATTACGAAAAGGCGTTATAAAACTGTAAAAATCCATTCATGCCTTATAAGTAAAAAATAGTCTTCTCGTACTTTTACTGGAAAAATCAAAAAATACCTTATATGGTAACTAAAGGAAAGATTACATCCATAAAATGTGGTAAAAAGTTAACAAAGGGTAAAAATTAATTTAAACATAAATGGAGGAATATTATAAATTTTATGAAATTTTTTTTAGAAAACATGGAAATGGATGATAAACAAAACCCAGTAAATACTTACATATAAGCAATCTCAAATAAAAATCAGATTCGAAAAATTATCCCTTACCTTATGTCTGATATGAATCGTATGTATCCGAACCTCCTATATAATTATTTAAGTAATTTAATTGAATTATTAAATAATCATATTAATTGTTATGATATCATATATGGTTCACTTATGAAATTATATTACCCATTATTTTGTAAATTCCATGTTAAAGCAGCAGTTTGGGTAAAATCATTTCATTTATCGTACGTGTTTCGATTTATTGTTCTTGATATTATTACTCATATCCTAATTTAAATAATTCCATAATGTAAAACATGATTTATATATAATATATATTCAATATATAAATATATATGATAGATCGATAAATGGAATGAAATACACCGTTCATAGAGACGGTAGGTCGTATGTACGTATGAACGCTGTTTTCATTTCCTTATTGATTTGAATGGAATTACGTAAATGAAAAATATATGTACATAAATACAGTATCATTATAATTTAATATCTTTCATGAATATTTATTATATATATATATATTCTCTATAACCATACATGAATGGTTAATTATGGAAAATGAATCTCATCGCGTTCGAATGTACACACGAGCGATGATATCATTACCATAATTATTAAATATAATTGCAGTGAATGATATATTATCTCAGAATCATTATGAAGTTATAATAACCATATATAGTTATTCTTTACACCATTATACACATCCTTGTAAGGTGGTGGTGGAATAACAGATAACACCACGATGTGAAGACGGTATTCCGTACGTACGCACACGTGGTGATTTCGTTTTTTGTAGGATGTATAGAAGTTGAAATAGGGTTATTTCATATTCATAATAACATATCCGTATATTAGTGATAATTATGTTATTAATTTATAATGAAACAACTAAATAAGAAGAAGTTTAAGGAGAAAAAAACTTGAAACAATCGGTAAAAGATATTACCTCTTCTTCAACGCACCTCTGTTAAGCTTCCTCTTAAGGCACTAGAGTTGGTCTTTTTAGGAGACCAAAACCTCTATAATGTTTAATGGTAAGTTGATATTGGAAATGTTCAGGGTTTTTAAGAGCTTGACGGCTCAATATTTTGTAAAGAGAAGAGGGAGGAAGTTCCCTTTAATAAGGGAGGAGTGGGGAACCTTTGGAACCATCAAAAATATTAATTTATAATAAATCAAACCCCATGTAAAAACATCCAAAATGACTCAAATTAGAATATGAGATGATATAGGGTTATAATATCATCAAAAAATAATCTTTTTACATGTTTGGAATTTATTTTAAACCTTATCAATTTGATTTATCTTTATTTAATCTATTTAAATGTATTTGTGGTAATAAAATTCTAATTTTTAAATTGTTATAAATACTTACTTATGTATTGTGAATTTTCCATAATTAGATACATTATTACATTTTATACCATATAATTTTAAATTTGTTATTTTTAAATATTTTTAATATTTTTAAACAATTTAATAATATATTATTTTTAAAAAATATCAAAAGTGTCAATTTTGACAATATTCAATTATTTGAATTTAAATAAAATCCACAGGGAAGATATATTCGAAACAAATTATTTAATAGACTCATAACAATCGATATTATTCTATATAATTAGTGGAGCACATTAAATAGTATATATAATATTTATTTTAATATTTTTAAATCCATTTATTTGATATTTATCATAATAAAATAATTACTATAACATTTTTGAATAATTATTTAATATACTTTTTTGTTGCATAAAAATTATAAATAAAATACTATAATGAATATAAATATAATATATTTCCTAATAATACTTTTAGACTAATTTATCTTCTAAAAAATCATCTTTTAAAATTTTATCTTTATTAAAGTTTGAAGGTGACAACTTTGACAGCATTTAAAATAAAATAATAGAAATGTCCTAATATGTTTTATAAAGCTCAAAATGGTCCATATTTAGACCCTTGTATTATTAGGGTATATATATACTAGAAAAATATGTTTTGGTAAAGTTTCTAGTCCTTTTAATGGTTATTATTATTGTAATAAAAACCGTGTTATTGAGTTTTTACTAAATAATCAATTTCTGCATTACTATTGTGTCACCAATAATGGAAATTATTTAATCCCTAAAAATTCTAAATAAATTCTCCTGTTGTATGTAATTTTATTATATTTCGGAATAATAAATATATTCTAGGTTTTATGATGTTTAATAACTAAATTAAAATTATTATACTTATATGATTTAAGGGAGTGGCATGTCGTCACTTTCATTGGTTTTAATAATAATTAAATTATTTTCATGGTCAAAAGTCCATAAAATGAATCTAATCCAACACTTAGGTTATATGGCCCGACTTTTAGTCATCCAATATAATTTCATCAGGTTTTAGGGTAATTTTATAATCTTATTATTACCCTTAATTACCAAATTTACCTTCAACTGCAGTAAATAAAAATTATTGTAGTTACTATTCATAATATCAAAAATAATAAAAGTAACCTATTAACATAATTTGGACCCACTGAATTCAAATATGGAATCTATTTTTCAAAATTAGAAACACAAAAGTTTCAGTAATTAATTTAAAATTAATCATTCTGTAAAGAAAACGGATTTTTAAATTTAAAACATTGCCAAAGATTGAAATATTTTTACCTAATCATTCAATGTAAAATTAATGGTAATGACATAAATTAAATTATATTGTATAAATATATTCTATTAATAATTTAAAATCATTCAATATTATAATTTAACAAAATAAATTATTGCAATGAAAAAAAGTTGTTTTTAATTAAAATATAGGGTGTTTTTACTATTCATTACAATATGAAAGTTATTAGAATAATATGAAAAATTTATCCAATGTAAATTTTTATATCTATATTCCAAAGAAGAATTTTATTTTGTCAAATTGAACTTATAAACATGTCAAAAACTAGATTTAATGTGGGTGCGCTATCAAAAGGTGACAAAACTGTACTTTTTTTTAAAATACTTATTTTACCCGAAAAAATTATTTTGTTCTCATACCATGTTCTAGAAAATGTGTAAGATGAATAATAATGTTTTCAAATTCAAAATTTTGTAAATAATATTCATAACAATTATCCAAAAATAATATTATAACAATATATTATTGTTTCATTAAACCCAGTATTGCGTACTACACACGCTATCGAGGAATGTTGCTCTGGCGTGAAACACAAGCCCAGAATAATGTTTCTGTATACTGAAAGATAATAAAGTGTTGTGTATAGTTCCGGAAAATATTGTTTTAGTGTACAACACAAGTCATCACAGAAATAAAAAATAATATTTCTCATAAAATATCAGGATGTTACATTCTACCCCTCTTAAAATGAATTTCGCCCTCAATATTCATCGGGGTTATAAATCGTTTACTAGTTGAAATTTTCTTTCATAAAAACCCACATCGTAAAAAGGAATACTAAAAGGTAATTTTAAAAACTAATGTATGAAACGTAATAGTTCAAAAATTAACTTATCCTTGGGTTTCCACATAAGAGAACATCGGTGAAAATATTGATATGGAAGAGAAATCAAACCGTCATGTTCTGATGGAGCATTGTAGAGAACATAGCTATGCAAATTCAAATAATTTCAAATACATAAATTCGGGATGATATAAGGTACCATCTAATTCATTAGATATGAGAGTACTAGGACCACATTTTCGGTTCTCAAGATCATTTCCCTAATGTTGATAAACTTTTACATGAGGAGAAATACTTACTTGATTTCAGTGTAATATCATCGTTTCTCATTCCATGAACAATTTCCACTTCATATCTACTTAAATAAATGAAGTTGAATTTTTTATTCATGAAGTTCTATTAGATAATGCGATAGAATGATAATTCATCCCATCTATTTCTATCATAAAAATGTTATCATAAGTTATTAAATATACATAAGTCCACCTACGGTGAGATTAATCTTATATGATTCCATAAATAGACTTATACGTCATCTATCATACCACTTAACAAAAATAAAACTAGTTTCTACTAACCAGACACTTCATGTAGGCCAGTGGTAGGAAATAAAGGCCTGCCACACTTCAGTTGTGGGTTCGATTCCCGCAACCTTGTCTGACGTGACAGGTTGTCTCCCGTTCTGTAGGTTATCCCTTTTTCTAAAACTACACTATTATAATATTCCAGAAATAATATTGAAAAAAGTTATATCCTTAAATAATAATATCTAATGTCCATCATAATTTATTCCAATATTTAGGCTTATCAAAAATACATTTGTCCATTCTCACAGTATAATGAAAATGATTACCTGAAATGTCACATAAGAAGCAATACATAGATATTTCAATATACTATAAAACCATGATATCACTTAGTCCATATATAAATCATGAGCTCATTAATACTATCAAACAATTTATTTTCTCCTTATCGATTCATTATGCGCATATCATTTTCTTTCCAAAATATTTGAATCACTTTTCATGGTTACTGGTACCATATTCTTATAGAAAACCACAATGGACCAATACATAGATATTTCAATATACTATAAAAGTACCTCAAAAACATTTTTATTGAATTCCAACACATAATCCCTTAAATCTATCTTCTTTAATTATTGTCATGGAATAGGTCCTTCCTCGATTTAGAAGTAACTTCTTAGGTCAGGGCATTGAGTTGGGTAATGCCCATGTTCTCCGTAGATAAGACATTGGACTCCATAATTGTCTGTCACTCTATGACCCTTTTCTCAATATAGATAACATCTTCCCCTCTATTTTAGGTAATCCTCAAAGTTCTCATTCTCTTCTTTAGAAATATAATTCTTCTTTTCCCTATGCTCCTCACCATGCGAACATGCATAAAATTCCATCTTCCTCTTATTTGAAGACTTAGAAATACAAATAAAGGTCAACCTGTTAATCATATATTGAGATGACTGATTTAGAATAATCGCAATATCAATCCCTCTAGGTGTTACATAATTTCATTGATCATAGTCACCAATTTCTCCATTGGAATCAATGTTAACAGAATTCATTCTCGTTCCCTCCATTGACTAAGACCAGAAACCATAGTGTAAGAAATAGTTAAAATAATAAGGAACCACATAATCATAAAAAGTCACTTATGGTATTTCTAACTTTTAAAAAATTCTTTAATACATGACACATTAGGTTCACCATAGGTTATTCATGATCTTCAATATAATTCTAGGACTCTAACCTAAACGTATTCTTAACCTTAAGGACATCCCTAGACATACCTTAGAAATATCTCTAGGGATTTCACTAAAGTTATCGCACCCTAGTTTCCAAAGGTTAACTAAACCTTTCCTTTGATAACAACTGTGGAGACCCAAAGAATGCCGTATATTGACATTACATTAATTTTTTGGAATACTTATTACATAACAAAAACAGACACCAAAGGACTGTAATAGTTATTGGCTTTGGAAACATGGAACATAATCTTCTAATCATGGTGAAAGATCTTCAATATCTCTGATAAAGATCTTCCCCTTCTCTTTACTTAACTAATGCCTTTCATTTTATACTGCGGAAAATAAAACATAAAAAGGGTGATCTCAAATGCTCAGTAAGGGTAAACATAGAGAACATAAAACAATTCATAAACATTTGAATGCAAAAACATGAACATAAAATCTAAACATCAAAATCCTGAACAAAGACATATATCTTGGAAGTATGTAAGGAATATATCATAATGGAACATCAATCATGATAAAATATAATGGGAAGAAAACATGTAATTCTGAAGAACTATTAAGCACATGATACGACTCCCATAGTATCCAAGACATTGCTGTCAAGACCATCTTAGTGGACAAAGTCCCTTACTAAATCGAGTTCACTCCTCATTCTAGTCCTATATAACTGAACCAGATTAACATTCCATTCCAGCCATGTCTATTTCATGAGATATAAATCATTACCCAATGCATTGAGGGAGATATAGGTCCCACCAATCTCATAATGATATCATTTTTACTTGTGCCACAAAATAAACATAAATCATTCATCATAACCCAATGAATAAAATGGGTTTCATAAACATCATCCCATAATAACATAATCCATATAAAACAAATGTATATCATTTCATAATAATAATAATTAAAATATTTAAATAATATAGACATTATACTTGAAACATAAACATACAGAATAATGTCATCTTAGATGGAAAATAGTTTTCATAAAACACTTTAAATGAACTCTTGAGGAAAATATCATTTCTTCTTCAAAATCATTTTCTTTTCACAAAATTCCATGCAATATTAAAAGAGAAGGAGTTTTTTTGAAAATATTCATGAAATCTTGTAGTGTAATATTTATTAATAAAGGTTTTTATGAAACCGTAAAAATAAATTCATGCCGTATAAGTTTAAAAAACATTCTTCTCGTACTTTTTCCAGAAAAGTAAAAAAGTACCTTATATGGTAACCAAAGGAAATATTCTGTCCATACAATGTGGTAAAAAGTCAAAAAAGGGTAAAAATGACTTTAAACATACATGGAAGAATAGTAAACATTTTATGAAAACATTTTTAGAAAACATGGACATGGATGATAAATAAAACCCAATAAATACTTACGTATAAGCAATCTCGGATAAAAATGATATTTGAAAAATTATCCCTTACCTTATGTCCAATATGATTTGTATGTATCCGAACCTACTACATAATGATTTAAATAATGTCATTGAATTATTATTGAATCATATTAATTGTTATGATATCATATATGGTTCACTTATGACTTTATATAACCCGTTCATTTGTAAATTCCATGTTAAAGCAGCGGTTTGGGTAAAATCGTTTCATTTATCGTATGTGTTTTGATTTTTTGTTCTTGATATTATTACTCATATATTGATTTACTTAATTAAAAAATATAAAACATGATTTATATATAATATAGATTCAATATATAAATATATATGATAGATAGATAAATGGAATGAAATTCACCGTTCATGGAGACGGTAGGTCGTACGTACGCATGAACGCTGTTTTTGTTTCTATATTGAATTGAATGGAATTAAGTAAATGAAACATATATGTACATAAATCCAGTATAATTATAATGTAATATATTTAATGACTATTTATTATATATATATATAATTTATAATCATACTTGAATGGTTAATCATGGAAAATGAATCTCATCGCGTTTGTACGTACGCACGAACGATGATATCATTCCCATAATTATTTAATAGAATTAGAGAGAATGGTATAATATCATAGAATAATTATGATGTTATAATTACCATATTTTATTTTCTTTACACCATTATACCCGTCCAAGTATGGTGGTGGTGGAAAAATAGATTACACAACGTCGTGAAGACAATATTCCATACGTACGCAGGTGCGGTGATTTCATTTTCCATAGGATGGATAGAATGTGAAATGGGGTTTTTTTATATTTATAATAACATATCGGTATATTATTGATACTGGTGTTTTTAATTTATAATTAAACAACTAAATAAGAAGAAGTTGAAGAAGAAAGAAACTTGAAAGAATCGGTAGATGGGATTACCTCTTCTTCGACGCACCTCTTTTAAGCTTCCTCATAAGGCACTTGATTTGGTCTTTTGAGGAGACCAGAACCTCTATAATTTTTATAGGGAATTTGATAAGGGAAATGTTCAGTTCTTGGACGACCTTTAAGGCTCATAATTTTGTAAAGGGAAGAGGGAGGATTTTCCCTTTAATAAGGGAGGAGAGGGGAACCTTTGGAAACCTCAAGAATATTAATTTATAATAAATCAAACCCCACATAAAAACATCCAAAATGACTCAAATTAGAATATGAGATGAGTAAGGGTAGTAATATCATTGAAAAATCTTTTTTACATGTTTGGAATGTATTTCAAACCTTATCAATTTGATTTATCTTTCTTTAATCTATTTAAATTTATTTGTGGTAATAAACTTCTAATTTATAAATTGTTATAAATACTTTCCTATGTGTTGTGGATTTTCCATAATTAGATAAATTATTACATTTTATACCATATAATTTCCAATTTTTAATTTTTAAATTTTTTTTGTTGTTTTTAAACAATTTAATAATATGTTATTTTTATAAAATATCAATAGTGTCAATTTTAAAACTATTCAATTATTTGAATTTAAATAAAATCCACAGAGAAGATATATTCAATCCAAAAATTTTATAGACTCATAAAATGTCATATTCATCTATAAAATTAGTAAATAACATTAAATAGTTTATAAAATATTTATTTTAATATTTTTAAAACGATTTGTTTGATATTTCTCATAATAAAATAATTACTATAACATTTTTGAATATTTATTTAATATACTTATTTGTTGCATAAAAATTAAAAATAAAATACCTTGATGAAGGTAAATATAATATATTTCACAACAATACTTTTAGTCGAAGTTATCATCTAAAAAAATCAACTTTTAAAATTTTATCTTTACTCATGTATGAAGGTGACAACTTTGACATCATTTAATCAATAATAATATAAATGTACTAATCTATTTTATAAAGATCCAAATGAACCATAATTCGACCCTTGGATTCTTAGGGTATATATATACTCGAATAATATGGTTTGGTCATGTTTATGGTCCATTTCATGGGTATTATTATTGTAACAAAACCCATATTGTTGATTTTTTACTAAATAAACAATTTCTCCATCACCATTGTGTCACTAATAATAAAAAATATTTAATCCTTAAAAATTCTAAATAAATCCTAATGATGTATAATATTTTATTAGATTTCTTAGAGACTATTTATATTCTAGGTTGTATGATGTTTTATCACTAAATTATAATTATTATACTTATAAGATTTAAGAGAGTGACATGTTGTCATTTTCAGTGGTTTTAATAACAATTTAATTATATTCATGGTCAAAAGTCCATAAAATGAATCAAATCCGACCCTTAGGTGATATGGGTCGACTTTTAGTCATCCAATATAATTTGTTCCGGTTTTAGGTTAATTTTATAATTTTATATTTACCCTTAATTACCCGATTTAAGTTTAACTGTAGTAAATAAAAATTACTGTAGTTACTATTCATAATTTCACAAAATAAAAGTAACCTATTAACATAATTTTGACCCACTGAATTAAAATATGGAATCCATTTTTCATAATTTAAAACACAAAAGTTGCAGTAATTAATTTAAAATTAATCTCGTTGTTAAGAAAACGAGTTTTAAAAGTTATAACATTGCCAAAGATTGAAATCTTTTTATAGAAGAATTCAATGAAAAATTAATGGTAATGAAATAAATTATATTAAATGGTAAAAATATAATCTATTAATACATTAAAATCATTCAATATTATAATTTAACAATATAAATTATTGCGATGAAAAAAGTTGTTTTTAATTAAAATATAATGTGTTTTTAGTATTCATTAAAATATGAAAGTTATCAGAATAATATGAATAATTTATCCAAAGTAAATTTTTATATACTAATTCCAAATAAGAATTTTATTTTGTCAAATTTAACTTATAAACATGTCAAAAAACTAGATTTCATGTGGGTGCGTCATCAAAAGACGAAAAACTGGACTTTTTAAAAAAATACTTATTTTACCAGAAAATTTTATTTTGTTCTTATACCATGTTCTCAAAAAATGTGTAAGATGAATAATAACGTTATAAAATTCAACATTTGGTTAATAATATTCATAATGGATAGTCCATAATAATATTATAACAATATATCGTTCTTTTGAGAAACCCGGTATTGCGTACTACACACGCTATCGAGGAATGTTGCTCTGGCGTGCAACACAAACCCAGAATAGTGTTTGTGTATACTACAATCTAATATAGTGTTGCGTATTGTGCAAGACAATCATGGTGTATCATAAAAAATAAGACATAAAAGAAATTAAAAAGAATTTTTTTCATAAAATCTCAGGGTGTTACAAGGATAACCATTATGATAAACAAATATGCAATAAATGTTATCATATGGAATGATCATCATTTTTCCATATTGATAACTTAATACAATAAATACTCCATTACAACACTAAAATTATATTTTTTTCTATTTTTTTCTTTTATAATGTCTTGAAATTTAAAAACGTATTTCAAAACATGAAGGATATATCCAAATTTAATTATTTCAATTCATTAAAAAATATTATTTTTTATCTAATAAAACATTTCATGATTTTACTTATACTTTACTAGGGTTAATTTTTAAGATTTTGAGAAATTCTATTTTTATGCTTGATGTATATTTATTTTGTAATGAAAATTATGAAACCAATTTTTATGAGTTATGTTATAATGAAATGATTATGAAACTCATTTATTTGCATGGGTTCTGATGTGATGAATGATTTTTTTCTTATGTAATAGAATTGTATGATTTTAATTGTTTGATGGGTTTGACCTATATATCCCTATAATGAATTGGGTAATGATAAATGTTTTTTGAACTCAAAGGATATATGGGTGATCATCCCAAATCCACAAAAGTGGTGGACGAGTTATCAGCCCAATCCTGTAAAAAAGGTTACACTAAAGGTCATCAAAATCCCACAATAAGGAGTATATTGGAGTTCATACAATTATTGAAAAAATAGGGAACTCAAGATTTTATATTTTTCCAGTAAAAAGAAGGTATATAGAAGGTCTTCCTACTCTCGTAAAAATAAATAACATGATAGATCATCCAAATTTGATAATATGAGTATTCCCATGAGGTTATCCTAAACCCATAATAAGAGGTTACCAGGGAGGTCATCATACTCCAACAATAAAAGGATTATTTGGAGGTTATACTAAAACCAAAAAAATATGGTATATCAAAGATCATTTTATTCTCTTAGTATGGGAGTACATTGGAGGTCATCCTATGCCTGCAATAAGAGGGTACATAGGAGGTCTTTTTAAGAAAGTAGTATGAGGGTAAATGAGAGGTCATCCTATGACTGAAACTAGTGGGTACACTAGAGGTTATCCCATGCTTTTATAAGGTACACAATTGAATGAGCCACACATAACATGATATTATTCTCTAGGTAGGTAGCCTTACCAAAATATTTTTTATGTATATGAGTATATAAAAAATTCTATTGGTTATGCAACTGTTATAGAATCATTGCCCTTGTTTTTTTGATAATATTTTTATTCATGTATTATTATATTATAATATTTAATTCCACCATTCAAGAATATATTTATTCACCTGGAGGTTATTATTTTTTGATGTTCTCATATCCTAATTCTTAGGTTATGATTAGATATATATCATGTTTACTCTTAATTAGAAACTGTGCTCACCCTTTTCTTACGTTTATTCTCTCCGAGATACGATGGTTGATATTAGGTTTAGCATGTCAAAAGTGTTTATGATATGAAGGGATAAGATGATAATGATTTACTTGTTTTATAAACTATTTTTTTTGTGTATCGAAAAGAAAAGAAAAATTAAAACCATGTGATTATGATGTGGTTTTGGTGTAACAAAGAATATTAGTTTATATAGATGCAATATCTATTCCTGAATAGATTGGATTGTTATATTTAGCATCAGGTCACATTTTAGTTAACATTTGTAAACTATGATCCGAAAAACATAGTAAGAACCTTACAAATAGTCCTATGATACAATTATATAGTTTTGGTAATTATCACGAATAACAAAGGATTAAATCTAAAGTGGCACATATTGAAATCTAATAAGTAATTACCCTTGACTATTTATTTTTTTCATTATGATTTTTTATACTCAGAATATTCCATTAGATTTTTCTAATTTGTTTGAACATATTAAAATTGTGATAATGATGTATGAAATAGGAAATGATGTAATTGTTTCCCAGAGAATATTATTGTGATGATAGATAGAATGAATAATCTTATATCAATACTTACACTATCTAGGAATTGTACTCGACTTTAAAAATATATAAATAAAGAATAACTTCATATAGAGTCTTTCATGAGGCATTGTACTCCTTTAATCAATGGAACATCAGATCCACTATAGAATATGTAGTGAATCAACACAATTCAGAAAATATTTTCTATTCATGAATAGTCTACACATGAAGATGATTTACTTTTTTTATTTGGATGGAAAATTAGATCAATAATATAATCTTAGCAATAATACAAGGTATGAAGAGGTGATTAAATCAATAGATTGAGATGATTATAATGGGATATTCCACAGAAATTACGTCCCTCTTATTCTATATAAAATGTCGGAGAAGTAATTTAATGATATAAAATAAAAGGAAAATGAATCCATCGATACATATGAGAAAAGGTTTATAAAAATTTCCTGGTTTATTGTGGATAATTGTATCAACTCAAAATAAAATTGGCCAATTATTTGGCTGTTTAATACAAATTAATTAATTTAAATGACCAATATGATATTTTAGTTCTTATGAATAAAATTCTCAATAACATCTAATGGATGTGATGGAAATCGGAGTTACAAAAAAATAATATAGTTGTGATAAGAATAAAAAAATCACGTTCAATGGAAACTCTAATAAAACATAGTGAAAAGATGATGGTCACCCCTTTTTGATTAATGTGTGTAAAGGATGTTCACATGGATTCTAAGTGATAATGTGATGAGAATAAGATAGATAAAAACAAGAAAGGGGGGAAGGCTTCCCAGAATGGACCCCCAAACTGAAATTATTATATTTTAAGTAAAATGGGAATTATGATAATTAGTACCCATGTACATAGGTTATCAAAAATGATCGACATCAGAAACCAATAAAATCCAAATATGAAGAAAAATATATTCGGATCACTTTTAGTGGTGTGGATTATGATAATGAAGTTTTTGAATAATTGAGTGTTGATCTATTAGGATTCATGAATATTTTAAAATAAGTACATTTTTTGCATAATGTAACATAAATGGATTCATACACATTAGTTTTAAATTAGATATTTGGATGTATATGATGAATGGTATAGGTCTCCTCGATATGTGATTGATGAGGTATAATAATATTTTTAGGGAACATCTGTTTATAGGAATGATATGCTATAATATGTTCATTGGGAGAAAAATATTTTTCTGTTTGTGATTAAATAATTGGGGTCATATTGACGACCTTGGAACTGGTTATTAATATGCTAAAGAGGTGGTATATGAAATGAGTTTATATAAATTGTGGATTTATAGTATGAATAAAGTGTTAATTTCTTAATGTTTTATTTTTTTCACTTCGGTAAGGAGATATTTATTTTATTACCAAATTTATAAAGAATTTATTATACTGATATCCCCATGTTTGGTGTGTGACAATTACTATCTAAATCATGTTACATGGGGGATAAATCATTGGTTTATTTTGAGAATTTAAGGAACAAAATTTGAATGTAGTTGGTTTTAATATATTGTAAGGTTCATAAGTGTAAAAATTTATGAATTTTTTAACATTGATTTTTTATGAGGATGTAGAGAATAATTCTTTAATTAACTCTGTGATGATATATGTCTATTGAAGATCCATTTCTAACAATTTTGTTATGATGATAAATAGTGATAGAATGAGTTAATTTTCATCACATTACTGATCTTATTATCCATTTTCTTTACATTAATTATAACCACAAATTCATTTCATTGAATAGAAATTGAAGTCAAAATTTTTCATGGCACAACCAAAAGGTGATATCATACTTTTTGAGATTAAATAAAGTATATATTCTAAAATGGGGTTTGTTGAAGATTTATTCTTTTTTCGTCATTTATGATGACATGAAAACCCATTTAAATACCTATTTGTATTTTTATTTTTTTTATTAACTATACAATGACCATATTCTCTATATATTTTCATCAGAAAATTATAGTTAGAACACTCTACCATGTCTATATTTTTACTACCCACTAATCAAAGTCCTATTTTTGTGGGGCTCATTGAATTTTACATTCCCTATTTTGTAGGGGATGTTATTTTAACCCACTTCATAATGTGGGTTTCCCACTAGAGAATTTTTAAATATATACCTTCAATTTGTGAAGTGAATGTTCAAATTCCAAGGCTGAAATTTCTTTGAAATTATTGACTATATTTGGATGGTAACTTATCAATTGATGGATCCACTGAATCTCTCTCATGTTCATGTTTTGTTCCATGTATCTATCCTAAGTAGGTATATTACTATTCCATCACATGTACTAAATTCATATTTTACAAAATTGGGGAATGATATTTCCTAAAAAATTTATCCGACATTGATTCTGGATATAGGTGTTTTAAAAAATGACAAGTCACCTGCAATTTCAAGAATCTATGTGGGAACAGTGTCATGTTATGAGGTAGAGGTGTCATCGTATCTTTATATCTGTGTAAAAAATTATGAGTTAGAAATTCATTTTATGGTGTTATAACATAACACCCCATTAAATTAATGTGTTTTATTTAAATAAATTCAATCTATTTGATAGCTTAATTTAGAAAAATCCCATAGCATTAATGATCTCGAAAAATATTATTGTTTAATTATGAATGTAAAAAAAATATCCATTAGAATGGTTGTAAGGAATGATATACACTATTCGGTACTGCATCATCCATAACTATTCGTGAATCTGGGCCTTCGGGCCACCGGTTTTGTCCTCGGTTCCTGCAAGGCTTTCTGGCCACCCAAGGCCTTGGAGCCAGTTGATTCTCAAGGCCTTTGGGCCACCTTAAGGCCTTAGGGCCACCCCAAGGCATTCGGGCCACTTGAATGCTGGCCCCAGACACACTACAAAAAAGAAGCTGCCCCGTAAGAGGATTCAGAGCTGGTGCACTCACCAGAGCAGAGCCAAATGGATTGTCAGAATGAGAGGGTATGGTTATGCCATCGGTACAAGCCTGTGCTTGCATAGGAAGACTAGCCATATTGTGATGAAAAGGTGGAGTGCTACTATCATGATTCAGATTCTGGGGAGGGGTAGTTCCTTGTAGATAGTCTAGTTGAATTCTTTAAGACCTTCACGTCATGTATCTCCTAAGACTACGGGTCATGTGATCACTGAGCCTCCATGCCTTGTAAGGGTTCCCCCTCATCCCATGAAAGGGAGGTTATCAAAAATCAATAAAAAATGAATGCCTTAGGGTCATCCAGGTCAATAATATCAACATTATATTAGCATGAATATTTTAAATTTTTTATAGAACTTTCATTTTTTGATTAATACTGAAATATATAGTATTTTAGTTGAAAATTTCTTTATTCAAATAATTTAATTCTATATTAAAATTAATTTAATTTTTTTTATAAATTATAATAAGTAAAATAATAAATTAATAAATACAAGTTGGTTCATATTAATCAGTTTCAAAATAATAATTGAATATAAAAACATTTCAAAATTCCATTATTTTTTACTTTAAAAAAACTATTTCATGTGTTTATAGGGGATAAATATTAAAAATATTCAAGCCAAATATTTTTTTTTTTGAGTTTGGAAAATTTTATTATATATTAGTAATACTAAGGTAAAAATTATATTGTATGATCATTTTAATTTTTAGGTATAAAATGATTCCCATGTAAAAATGTAATATTTACCGCTCTATAGGTAAAATAATGTAATGAGTTAATGTTAAATTGAAAAAGATTAAAAAATATAAAATAAAAATAAAAAACATCTTCTTTAAGGTGTGGGTAAACCATAACAATACGTTAAGACATTAATTATCTATCAAGTTATTTTAAATTTATTCCACTTTACTGTGGTTGGATTTATTTATAATGTATTCCTTATTTAATCACATAAAACCACCCATCCTCATGTAAAAATACCAACCCTGACCACAAAATTTATCCTCAAAATAAATAATACTCCTAAAATATCTTCTGATCAATCTAATATTCACTTTACCAACATCCAAATTTTTCTGGACTCACCAGAATAACATATCCACAACTCCCAAGGGTTCTATGAATGAGGAGATATTCTAGAGCTAGTTTTCAAAACAAGTCCCTTAATTTTTTATCTTATTATATATTTATATAACCTACAACACCCATCAAGAAATGATAACTCCTAAATAATTTATATAATATTGATTATTTTGGGTATTATAATATCTCATTACTATTTCATTTCTCATATCCTCTTATTTAAATAAACGATACTACTGTCTAAATTCTACAGGTTAATCGCATATGTGAATAATTTTTTTTATTTTTGAATTACCAGATTATGGGCTTGTCATAGTAATATTATTATTCTCAAATATTATTTTAATAATTATATTATAACCTATATCATTATATGTAACTAATATATAGACATAGTATTAAATAAAACCAAATTAGTTTACTATGGATGGAAAAACTGAAAACATCACCTCAAAATTTATCAATAATATTTTATAAAATGAATCGACCCCATAAAATAGAAATAATTACATATAGTAACATTTTAGTTTCTATGAGTTCATTAATACCATATAATTTCACTTTTGGAGTTTTATTTACATTTTATAAGAAAATCCATAATTATACTTAAATGAACCATCCAAGTAACCATGAAAAGTACACACCAAAACCAATGATTACAATGAAATATTATTAATTAATGGGTAGTAAGTTGTTATAAATGTATAATATAAGATAATTTTAATATTACTATTGTTATTTAATGATTTAGTAATATTCTCTGAACCATTATACAAGAGCTTAATATTTGAAAAATAAAGGGAATTGTCAAGTAAGAGTTACTCATCTAAATTTATACTCTATCATATAAATTATTTATTCATAAATTATTTCTTTTTTTATGTAATACATTATTATATTTGATATATTTAATCCCATAATATTAATGTTAATAAATTTTCATTATATAGTTATTAATTTGTTTGGGTATATGATTCAACTGATTACATAGTAGTAAGGGAAATCATAACACAATTTTCATTCATTGTGTTAACCTTATAATTCATTGATTATATAATTTTATAATTATATGTCATAGTAATGTTTATTACATTATTTTTTATTTGAATATTTTATCTGTATTTACATCAGATAAACATAATTGAATAATTTTAGTAATGCTATTTTTAGTGATATGTTTTTTATAATGTATTTTATATTAAAATAATCTTATTATGGTTTCTATAATAATTACCATTTTCCTTACATGCTTATATTTGTTTTGAAAATTGATGAAAAAATATTTTTAAAATTATATTATGAGGATTTAAATTTATATCTACCCATTTTTATATTTTTCAATTTTTTTAAAGGAGATTGATTCATTTTTTAATCAATGTTCATTATAACATTTCTGATAGATGAATACTAAATGAATTTTTTAATACAACATGTGAAACTTTTCCACTATTATGATTCCATAATACCAATAAATATCCTTTAAAATATTATACAGTTTTTTTTATTTTTTTTAAATTTTAAATGATTTAAATTCAGTTATTGACTCTAATTCCAAAAACAAATATATTAAAAAATAAATGTGTTACATGAGGGTAAAAGAGTGGAGTTTTATATAGTATTCCAAATAAAGGAAATGATGATCGGATGGTAAATCATCTAACCAATTTGTATCATTGTTTATTATTTTTTTGGAAACATAGTCCCCCACTGTGTTATCTTATTAAAAAGCATGGGTGATAATTTAGGTGTGATGATAAAAGAATGAGAGTAATTCCATCCACTTAACTATATGTTTTGAGGAAATATGGATCATTCTATTCTAAATTGATTATCAAATTCTTGTGGAGTAACAATGAATGAATTTTTTTAAATTCATTTATGTATGGGGAAATATACCATATTATTTATACTAAAACATAATATTCTAGTGAAGAGGATATAACACAAGAACTATAGTAACATCCCATGACCCTTCTATTGTGGTCATAAAATAGGACCCCATAGCTTGCTAGACCTTGTTAACATTTTCACACCCCATCCTCATTTTTTTTGATCCATCACTGAATAGGATCTTGTAGAATGATGGTGGTGTTGGATTCTTTGATTATTCTTACGAGATGCACCAAATAAGTATTAAGGAAAAAACAGCACTTCGTGTGCATGATGAAATTTATACTACTCAAGATGAGTTTAATAACATCAAAACCACTCACAATATATAGGTTTTTGAGTTGTTCTGCAAGGCGATTAGAGATGCAGTGGTGTATCACAATAGTGGGGTTGTTAACATGAGGAAGTCAGGCTTCGAGGATATCATGGGATTCACTCCATATTGTCAGGGTAGTGGCACATGATAAGAAAAGTTATAATGGATCCTCTATATGTTGACTATAGATTTTAGGTAATAAATAAAGATAAATCATATATGTTTGTATGAAAACCACAATAATTATAATTTTTAGCACGACTCTAAATCTTTTTGAATCATGAAGACCTTATCGAAGAATTATCAATGAAACTGATCGAAGAAAATCATTCAAATAATCCAAAAAATTATCAAAATTAAAATTTTTGGAGTCCAGAATACTAGTTTCACTAGTTCCAATCTCATAATTTTCCAATTTGTGACAAAGAAATAGTTATTCATCTGTTTTTAATAGTCATTATAAATGACTATTTTAGGAAGATCTAAGAAATTTTGTATGGAGACATTATTGTCCATTATATTTTTCTTATAATGAGATATAAAAATAAAATCAATACAGAACCAATTACCAAGCCAAAAAATTAAGAGAGGACTCCCTGCTATCTATCCATATAGAATGAGAAATGATGTCAAAAAATGTATATTTAGTGGAAATACAAATAGAATAATCCATATAATAAATTATTCACCATTTTAGTTGTTAATAAATCTATCCCTAAGAATACTAATGGCCATCGATCCAATGTTGGCAATATTAAAAAAAATATTTCTTGAAAAATATTAAGTAATAAATGGACTTTTTACTTCCAACCCACTATTTTTAAGAGGCTCACAATACTATATTCAAGGGACAATGACCATTTTTCACAAAAGAGTACCACCCCTAAAATCAAATTTATTATTTCAATAACTATGAAAATTATAATGTGAATTTTTTATCAATAATAATGGATTGAAACAATTTGGATACAATCATTAATTTTACCAAATGATCCTACCTGTTATTGAGAGACCCTTCCCATTCTATGATGAATATTTTTTTTATTTCATTCACAATACAAAAATGTATGTTGGATTATGTATCCCAAAAAAATGATGAAATCCAAGATAACAAATAGGTATATTATCCTCTATGATTCCCTGATCCAAAAGTAGAATTTACCTTATATAAAATGAAACCCCCTCCCTAAATAGTTAAAATTCTTATTCCAATTGATAGATTTCCAACAGATATTCTCATATTTAGAGAATTATATCATGGAGATTATGAATACTTATTTTACTTTCATTAAATAAAAATGATAATTCCATCTACATAAATATGGTGAGTAGGAATAAAAATATTCCTTTAATCATTAATAGGTTCAAGAATTATTATCTACACCATGTGAGTCAAAAGTATACTAAAATAATATCTGTCTCAACTGAATTGAATTATAGATAGAGGTTTACCATGTATAACACCAATATAAAATATAAAATATCATTTTTGTGAAACATTAATTATCCCTCAAAATAATAGAAAATCATCTGTAACCATAACAAATTTAAAAAAACATCATTGAATCCCAAAATGAAAATATCTTTATAAATAAAACTCCAACCCATGATTCCAAAATAATACATGATGACCTGATTGAGTAAAATACTACCAACAATGTGTGTTTTTATGAGGATTTGACACATTCTGAGAACATGAAGATAAACTATATAAATTTTATACCATTAGTAAAAACAACTGACTCCAATATATAATTTTTCTAGTAATTGTAGAAATTATATTAGGAAAACATTTTATAATTATCTTATAGGTAGTGTTGATCAGGGAAATGGGTTTGAAGAGGTAAATCTATAAAAAATTGGGAATAATAGTGAGTAACAACAAATTAATTTGATTATGTAAAAAACCTCTACAAAATAATGGTTTGACCAATCTAAAAATAGCCCAATCGATGAAATCCTTATATATAAAAATTAAAGAGTTGGTAAAACCATTAGTCCATAAAGAACTATTTCTTTTAACACTATAAATTGACTCTCTTATCTCAAATCAAAGCATGGTGATTGTATGATACTTTTTCAAGTCATCACTTACCATATCTAGGATGGGTACATTATCAGAATCGACATTCATCTCAAGAAAAAAATTATTTTAATAGTATGATAAAATTATCTCATCATGGGACATGTCATTGTACATTACATTTTTACCTTTTTTCATATAGGTGAGGGGTAAAAATGAATTTTTACATCATTGAATATAATTATAAAATTTGGTATTTAAATCCCATTAATTTATCTTTTTTTACCTTAAATGTATAATTTTGAATTTATATTTTATGAAAAGTAATGAATTCATCTAAGAAAGAATCTCAATTTCTTACCAAATAGCCACCTCAAAAATCAGAATTAATGGACCCACATTTTAACCGATTATGTATATCTCCAAGGTAAAAAAAGATGATTATCCATTTATTGTAGGTTCCCTTGAGGTAGTGCAAGATAGTAAATATGAAATGAATGATCATAAACATGAAGAAAAAACTCGAATCTCTAACATAGAGGTGGAAATTATAAAAATCAAGAGCAAGATTGTCATAATCAGGATGTGAGGCCTAGATATTATTAAATATGAAAGGAAATCATGGATTTAAATTTCTAGTAATAAAAACGAAGAAATTTTTATGGTGATCAGAATTGATCATTTGGACATTAATAGTTTATATATTGTCCAATTTACCATGGGCTCGGTCATTGGAGAAGTCCTAATCATGATTTATAATAACCATTCATTTATTTTTCCTTCCATTCCTGGTGAACATTTATCCATCTATGATAATTTCAATCCTATTTTTCCTTAAATACATGTCTTTACCTCTCGTTAATATATATAATAATAACCTTTATCAATCCTTTTAATGGGGAACATTATTTCATTGGAGTAACTAATGATAATACAAGAATCATATATTTAATGATTGATTTATTACATGTTTTTACAATGCAATATTATTACATGATATATATTCTTATCATAAATGAACTTGTAAATAATATGAACATTATAGAAATAAAATTTACAGTGAATAATTTTTTTATCAATATTTTTATCTGGAAGCATGAAGAAGAGATGAGTGTGATGAAACCAACAATGTATCATAATTAACAAAACTATGTTATTATTAATTATTATGTAACCTCAATTTTATTAACCAAAAAGCTGGAAAAGAAACATATTATGGGTTATTAAATTTGAATGAGTAAATTTTGATGAATATATAGAAATCTATGTAAGGAGGTTGATGTATCATAATTTTACACACCTTGAGAATTCCAGAATAAAAGATTCATTGAAATCTATGTATAAGGTTGGAACGCCCTTTTGTTGTTCTTCCTTAGTGTTTTTTTCTAGATGATTTCAATGTTAATAGGGAATTCATAACATCATTATCCAGATATAATATTGAGTTTATATGAACCATCACTTCTAGATGATCATTATGTCAATTCTCGTCATCCATTTTAAATGATGTTTAATCTACCTCAGTGTTGGTATCCTATAATTTTTCAATAGAATCTGTATTTTTTCATGTTTACATATTTTTCCAAAAAAGAAAAATCCATGCCATTTATTTCATTCTATCTATAAGAGGTGTAACATAATATACATGTTGATGATTTAGTTGGGATATTTTATCATATTTAGATAATTCATTTCTTTTTAGGGGTAATCAGAGGAATTTAATTATTATAAAAATAATCTATAGTATCATAATTATTATATTCTAATTTTTTAATAGTCATGCTGTCATTGAGTGGACATTCTATGAAATTGTAATTATTATGTTTATTTTCTAGTGGGTTACTTCTAGTAGAATAATCAGCCTGAGAGGTAATATTTCCATATACTTGAGTGGGGTCAGGTGAAGTCTTCTTATTGTAAAAAATCATTTGAAAATATGATCTATATTGATTGAAAGTAAAAAAGATTCCTAGTTTTCTATACATTTTCAAGTAATTTTTTCCCCTTTATCTTCACTTTCTTTTTTCCTCTAAAATGGTGGCCAATTATTTCCTAACATCATGATTTATTTAAGACACTATATTTTGTCTATCCCACCATTGGTTGCATCACATTTCATTAATTTTTTTCCCTTTTCCCTGACTATTACTTTTCATTTATTACTCATATTCACATACATCCATGAATTTTCATCAGAAGGTAGCTTCACCTGCTTCATGATAACCATGTCGATTGGAATGATATACCCCAAAATTTTGTAAACAAAACAATATAGAGTATTTTATTCTTACTCTACCATGATGATAACATTGTGATAATCGAAAATAAGGTTAATAAATTATTTGATCCTTCAATTTATATTTTCCTCAACCAAGATCCTTGAATTTAGAATCATCTTCCCATTAATGGTGAATTGTTCCAATTTCAATGTAATTATTATATATAAAGAAATTCCATTAAGTATATTTGGATTCTATAAACCAATATGAAGACATAGAGTCTGATCCAAGTCCGGGATGATTAATTTATTTTAGAAAATATTTTAAAAGAGAGATACTGACCCAAGATCCTAAAATCACTATGATTGAGTTGCTAATTTCCAAAGATCTAGGATGATAGCAAGTCATCCTTGTTTCTAGAAACTTTATGTAAATAGATCCTTACAATTGGAATTAATTTATAATTTTAAAATCCCTAGAGCTGTAAAAAATAGGATTTGAGATCCACAGGTGGCCACATCTTTTCCCATTTTGAGTACATAATATACATATGAAATGATATTTGGCACATCATTAGTCTCTATTGTAGATATTGAAGATTTGATTCCTACCAAAATCCTCCTCCATCTGCCAGTTTATGGTTGTTATAGGTGGGACCAATATCTCCCTACAATGAATGGATTAAGGATAAATGTACTATGTGATCAATGAGTACACGTGTGATTAGACGCATCTCATAAGAAAATTAAAATATGTGATCATCTAAATCCTACAACAAGAGGGTACATAGAGAGGTCATTCGAATCCTATAATAAGATCATATATGGGAGGTCAGCTTATACCATCAAAAATAAGGTACAATGGAGGTTGTTCTACAGCCACAATAAGTGGGTACACAAGAGGTCTACCTATGACCGCAACAAGAGGGTACCCAGAGGCCATCCAAATCCCTCAACATGAGGGTACATAAGAGGTCATCCTATTTTCATAAATATAGGATACAAGGGAGGAAATTCTATGATTGTAATAAGAGGGTACACTAGAGAAAATCATAATTCCACAACAACAGGGTACATGGAAGGTAATCCTAAGCCTAAAATAGGAGGTTCTGTTGTAGTTCATCCTAATACCATAATAAGATCATTCACGAAAATAAATTCTAAGCCTATAACTAGTGGGTATATTGGAGATCATTCTATTCCTAAAAATAGAGTGTACATAAGAGGCCATCCTAATCCTGAAGAAAGTACTCATGTGAATAGACTAATCAAAAAATGTTTATATTTCCTTCATAAGTATCTTTAATATAATATTTTAAAATATATTGAGTAGACACAAATTAAATGTATTATTCCATTTTAATACACTCATGAATCCTATTATTTGAATATCTTATGAATCTTGTCTTAAAGAAAATTAATAAATAGTTAAATGATTTATGGATATGATCTTTGAGTTGAAATGTATTCTTTTTAGATGTTCTCATACCCCTATGCTCTTGTTATTATTTTTCATATCTCATGTTTTCCCTTAATTATTATATTAGATCGCCCCTTTGATATCATTATTTTCCCCTGTATATGATGTAGTATATTAATTATGACACGTCAAAATTGTTATGGTTCTGATGTGATAAGAGGGATATGATATAAATGGTTTATAAATATATTTTTTTGTTTCCATGTTTGAAAATATACTAATCCCGTATGCTTTTGGAGTGTTCTTATTGTAATAAATTATATTCTATTATTTATGTGTAATATCTATTTTTGAAAAGATGTTTTCAATATACAGATCATCTCTTTATTATTTTTTATTCTCACTGGGATACAAGGATGATCATTTAGATCGATATGTCGGGATATGTTATGAGAAATAACTTCATTATCAAATAAAACACTTTTTGTATTTTATGTTTTCAATTTTATTATTTATTTGATATATTTATCATGTTATCTGTAATGGCTCGGACCTCTCCTGTCCATTACAAGTCAGAAATGTGAGAAGGGAGATAATGACCCCCCGAGTCCCACCTCCAGTAGGCCCAAGGATGGAAACTATCATCGAGGGTATAATAAACACACAAATGGGAGGCATTACCCTCTAAGATAACACATGCAGAAGAGAGAGATGAGATATACATCCAACTCCAACTCAAAACTGAAATATAAAAGAAACCCAAGTGCACATATGTAATTCCATGAAAAATTACAACAACTGAAAGGGGAAAAACTAGAAGTTCCCAAAAGGAAGTAAAAAACAGCAGAAACCACAAGCCCGAACAGCTCCTGCAACCCCAAGCTAGTAGAAACTAGCTTGATCTCCAACCTATTCCAAGTGACCTAAAAATGTTTATATATACTTAGGGTTTTTATAACAGTATACTCAGTATGATACTTCTTGAAGACTATCATGAAAAGTAATGAGAGCATGCTAAAGCATAGTGAATAGCAAGGGAAACTAAATCGTCACCTAAAAAGGTATACTAAGTTCCCAACCTCACCATGACTACTCTCACCATGTAATGAATACAAGAATATATCATATAATAACAAATATCAAGGGTACCTCAGAACTACTTCACCACTGGTTTACACCGTTTCCCCAATGTCACACGTCCTGAGCATCTCTCTCCAAAAAAAGATAGCCTGCAGACACCTGGGCAAAGCACCACAATATGTACCTCATGCAACAAAACCACCACTTCCACACACCAAAGTAACCAGGTAGTTCCTGGGAGCCACCACAACTCACATAACGTGTATCATACATCGGGTATTATACTTCAATCCATTATAGCCCATACACCGAGTAAGGATTCTCAATCCATCACAGCTAATACATGTTACACCTATAGTAGTACATAGAAAGATTTATCCATAATATATGTGTGTGAATAAACACAAGCTATTACATCCATCTACAAATATATATGGGGAAACCAAACCAATGTGCATGTCAGCACCACTAACTACTAAGAGAAGAGAGCGGGGCCAAAGGTGGAAGTCAGCCATCTATCCTCCCACCAGAATGTTGGGGAAAACACCCCCTAGGGCTCAGAATCCTCGGGGATTCAGTAGCCCTTTATGATAGGGTGGATTAGCGTATAAAAACACAAAAAGTACAGGATATATTATATCCCACAACCACACTATGGGTATTACCTAGTCTTAGACACAACTACAGCTAACGTCTCCCAGACTCCGGGCTGCTACCTCTAATACTAGGTATCCAATAAGCACACAACCATTTAAAGAAATTTATCAGACTACTTCATTCTCTTTTTATCAATTCTATTGTACGTTAATTAATTCATTAATCATTAATTATACATGAATATTTCCACATTAAATTTCATTATCATCACACCCAAAGTCAATTTTTCCTTCAAAAATTACAACCTCATCATTATGTTCCAGCATATCCATCCACAAGGGTTAACACCATTTCCTCAATTAATAATTATAGAAATACATTCCCACATTCATAGGCATTAAATAAAAGAATTATATTCTACTAGACACAATGGGGGATCAACACAGTGAGTAGTTGTACTACCAGCCGAGTCTTTTCTGCTTATAGCAAGAGCATATACCCAACCTTCCTTGTAAAGATAAACAGTGAAAGCACGTGGCATTCCCTGCGTGTCTTCACCTTTTTCAAATTTAGGGTATGTAAGACCAGCTACCTTGAGCAGTGGGGAAAAGTAAAGTAGATAAACAACCAATAAAAATTACCAAGCATCCAACAATAACATCCACTCCATTCCATAATCCATGGTCTCCTCTCTGACACCCACATGCATAAACCAATGAATCTCACCACTCTAGGCATCATCTGTTTCCATAACCAAAAGGGCCTCCATGCCTCCAAATATTACCACAACAATCCAGCTCAAATTAAAACACAAGCAGCAATAGAACCAAAATCTTCACAATTGGCTATTAGCCCTTAAACAAATAAGAGGGTAACTCAGAACCCTACAATAAATTATCTTATAACACCCACAAGTTCTTTAATCCATATTGGTTTAACCAATTTATTACTCTTTGGTTCAAAATTCGGGAAACCTAACTAGTAAGTTATCACAAATAAATGAACATGATTTCTTCACTAATTTGATTATCATCAAATTACATCATGAATCAAGTTCATTTTCATAACTCATTATCTTTTCAAAAAATTATCAATTAATCATGGATTACGTTCTATACTGATTTCCATCAATAAGAAACATCTAAGAAAAGATAGCATAGATATCACAAAACCTTGCAACACAAGAGGCAGTAATATACGATCGATATCAACTTATTTATCTGTTTAAAATATTTATTATTTCAATTCCATTTTAATCTAGTGGGATTAAACATGCTAACAATACAGTTGCATGTAAAACAGAGAGAAGAAAAAAATCCCCTGCCTCAAACAGTTTCTCGTGTTCATTATCCACAAAACGGGTCACAATCCTCATCTCGCGACAACTTCATCCAATAGAGGATTCCACGGTACGACAGCACCAACCAAACCCCCTGAAAACCCCAATTAAAAACATGGATATTACATGATATAACATGGAATTCAGAAACATGAAGAGATGGTCCCCAAAATAATGACTATAAAACATACCTAATATCGAAGATTGACCGATATAGATCAGTTGCATCAAAATAGAGAGGAACCAATCCGAGGAGTAATGTTTTTTTGTCAAACTCCTACGAGAATGGATGAAAGGTTTTATAATCTCATAGCTAAGACCAAAGAGGAAGAACAATAGAGGATGCTATCATGGCTCTTTTGAAGATTTAATTGGGAAAAGGTTTATGATAAGTTTAATTCCCTATTAAAAGTCTGTCGCATTAACCCACGCTGTGTGACCAAGTAAAAACAACCTGATCCAGAGGAATAAATAACATAGGATTTATGGTCATTGAATTGGCCTTATGAGTACTTAAAATAAGTCATTAAATGTATTTTACGTCAAATGAAATGTCAATGGGGTAAAATTGTAGGAAGCCAGAAACACTGTTCAAAGTCCACTATTAGAAGTCCGCTATTAGAAGTATTCCATTAGAAGTCCGCTGTTAGAAGTATGCTATTAGAAGTTTTCTATTATATTTCTGCTGTTAGAAGCGCGCTGTTAGAAGTACGTTGTTAGAATTTCTCTTTTTGGAGTCTTCTATTAAGAAGTCCGATGTTAGAAGTCCTCTCTTTGAAGTCGGCTATTAGTAGTCAGCTATTAGAAGTCTTCTCTTATAAGTCCACTGTTAGAATTCCACTATTAGAAGTCCACTTTTAGAAGCACACTATTAGAATTCCACTATTAGAAGTATGCCATTAGAAGTCCGCTATTATAAGTCCGCTGTTAGAACTTCCCTAGTAGAATACTGTTCACTAAATCCTCACTAATAGAACACTATTCACTAAACACTCACTAATAGAACACTATTCACTAAATCCTCACTAATAGAACATTGTTCTATAAATCCTCACTAATAGAACATTGTTCACTAAATCCACACTTATAGAACATTGTTCACTAAATACTCACTGATAGAACATTGTTCACTAAATCCTCACTAATAGAACATTGTTCAGTAAATCTTCACTAATAGAACAATGTTCACTAAATCCACACATATAGAACAGTGTTCACTGAATCCTCACTGATAGAACACTGTTCACTCAATCCTCACTGATAGAACAGTGTTCACTAAATCCTCACTGATAGAACACTGTTCACTAAATCCTCACTGATAGAACACGTTTCACTGAACCTCACTGATAGAACACTATTCACTAAATCATCACTAATAGAACATTGTTCACTGAATCCTAACTGATAGAACATTGTTCACTATACCTCACTGATAGATCATTGTTCACTGAATCCTCACTAATAGAACAATGTTCACTAAACCTCACCAATAGTACAATGTTCACTGATGGAACTTTTCATAGAAATGGAAATTTGGAAAATTATTGGGGATAAGTCACCTTGACCTCCTGGAACACCTCAAACAACATATTTTCACAATGTAATGGACCAGAGAGGTATGGAAAATTACATTAGATACCTCTCAAAACAATCTCATCCTTGAAAATTCAAAACATACCTTAAGAGACAAAAAAGGAAACATGGTCTGAACAACCACCCATCAAGATAGCTCTCAAAAGAGAGCAAGGAACAAAAGCAACAAAAGAAATTCATAAATAATATATGAAAGGTATAACCATAAAGAGAACATTGTTACATAAAAAGATATAAACATCAAACAACTCTGAGTATTAAGCACGTATATGTGACTCATGTTCCCAGGTACTCTCCTCCATTCCACTGTGTCTCCATAAGACACGAACTATTGGAATAGAATGGCCACACAACACCTTATCCTTGTGGTCTTGGATCTCCACAAGTCGCTCCTCAAAGGTTACATCATAATCAACATTGATCTCTCCCCAATTGATTATGTGAGAGTCATCATTAATATTACAACGGAGCGATAATACATGGAATACATCATTTTATCTGACTCATCTGTGGGGGAAGTGCTACTTGATATGCCACATCTCCAACATGAGATAACACCTCGAAAGTCCCAATAAACCGGGGAGAAAACATACTTCCACAACCAAACCTTCACTTCCCACGACAGGGAGTCACCTTCAGAAACACATGATCCCCAAAAATAAACTCTAAGGGCCTCCTTTGATAAGAATATGATTTCTGACGATCTTGTGTTGTCTTCATCCTTTCACAAATCAGCTGGACCATCTCTGCTGTATTCTACACTAGTTCCAGTTTAAGAATTGACGATTCTCCGACCCCATTCCAACATAATAGAGAACGGAAAGGTTGACCATACAAGGATTCAAACGGCACCATACCTGTAACACCCCGAGATTTTATGAAAAATATTCTTTTTAATTTCATTAATGTCTTGTGTTGTACCCTACACCAAAAGGAGCCTGCACAAAACGTATCCTTGACTTGCCTTGCATTACACGCAATCACGACCTTTCTCGATATCGTGTGTAGTATGCAATACCAAGTTTCACTAAACAACGATATGCTATTAAAATATTATTAAAACTAGCCGTTATGAATAGTAATAACCACCTTTTAAAATTATAGAAATTTTATTTATGAAAATGGACTTCATTTTTGGATTCGAAATGTCGAAATTATCCTAGGGTGAAATTTTGGTATTTTTCTGAAAACTTTCAATTTTTTGTGAATAGTGAAACCATTAAGTGGTAGTTAAAAAAATGAATTTTTCATAAAAAATAATTTTACCGCTTCTGTGAGTGGAATTTCGAAAATCCGAGAGACACGGTTAATATCAAGGACTAAAATTTGGTTCAATGAGATGAAAATAATTTTTGGTGAATAGTAACTTTTACTTTTATTTACCACGGTTAAAAGTAAATAGGGTAATTAAGGGTAAAAATGATATTATTATTACCCTAACACATTTCCTAATTCTATTGTACAAGTGTAATTCGACCAAAAACAACCTTAGGAATAAAATATGACCATTTAGGCCCACTTGGATTAGATTAGGATATTTATTATTAATTTATTTAAAGAAGGGTTAAATAGTTAAAATCAAAGTTTAATAAGTAAATCATTTTAATATGGGGTTATACATAAGTCAAATTCTACTATAAATATTAATTAGAAAGATAAAAATATTTCCTACATAATGGTATTTTATTTGTAATTTTTAGACATTAAATAAATTAATTTATTTATGACACAACGATGATGCAGTAATTATCTTATTAATGAAATATTGACATAAATGATGTTATAAATACCCAAATAAATGTAATTTGAGACTTTTTATAAATTAAAATAATTTTCTAGATTAATATGACATGTTAGTATTTATTTAAGAAACTTTGTTTGAACTAATCATTCTGTTATGATTTTCACAAAAATCAATTACTAAATAGTGTCAAAATTGACATAAATTAGTTTTTAAAACAAATATTATATTAATAGTTTTTATTTTATTCCTAAAAATATAAAGTTCGGAAAAATGACTTATATAAGGTTATATAAATTAATAATAAACAACTTGGGGTTCGTTTGGCTTGATATTGTAAGTTTATTAACCATATAGTGTAAGAACACAAGAAGACACGGTAAAAGTAAAATTATTTAACTTAATGTTAAATCTAAACTATAAGGTTAAAATAGGATCCTAGACATGTCTAAATTATATTGGATTAGAGTATTTCGACCCATCCCCACCTTAGATTCTAAATAAATCAATTTGGAGATATTTAAAACCGAATTTGGCTTTATAATAAAATAATACTTTTAGTTTTCCAAAGGTGACCCTCTCCTCCCTTATAAAAGGGAGCCTCCTCCCCCTCTTCCTCACACCAATTTGAGCTTTCATATTCGGCCAACCCCTGACAATTTCTCCTCTCCACTTCCCTAGAAATATCCTAGAGGTTCTGGTATTCTTAAAAGACCTATTTTAGTGCCCTAAAAGGAGATCTCAAAGAGGCGCTTCAAAGAAGAGGTAATGTCCGTTACCGATTCTTTCAACTTTATTTCTTCTTCCACTTATTCTTATTAGGTTGTTTCATTATGAGGTAATAACATCAGTATCACTCATATACTGATATGTTATTATAAGTATGAAACAACCCTATTTCACCATCTATCCATCCTACAGAAAAGGAAATCACTGCGCGTGCGTACGTACAGAATACCGTATCCACGACGTGGTGAAATCTATTTTACACCACCACCTTACTTGGATGGGTATAATGGTGTAAATAATAACTATATATTATTATTTTAAGGTGATATTGATTCTGAAATAGTATACATACACTCCAATATAGTCCCACGATCATGAGAATGATATCATTGCTCGTGCGTACGTACTGACTACCGTCTCCACGACGCGATGAGATTCATTCTCCACTTTAACCATTCATGAATAATTATAAAGTATATATAATAAGTAATCATGAAATATATGACATAATAATGATACTAGATTTATGTGTATATATATTTATGTCATCTACTTAATTCCATTCAACCCAATAAGGAAATGAAAATAGCGTTCATGCGTACGTACGGCCTACCGTCTCCATGAACGGTGTATTTCTCTCCATTTACTGATTTTTTATATATATGTATATTCTGAATATATATTATATATAAATAATGTTTTATATTCTGGAATTAATTAATTATGATCTATTTAATCATATGAATAATTACAAGTCAAAACACGGACGATAAATGAAACAATTTTACCCAAAACGGTCTTTAACATGGAATTTACAAAAGAACGGGAAATATAAATTCATAAGTGAACCATATATGATATCATAACAATGAGTATGATTCTGGAATAATTCAATGACATTATTTAAATCATTATACAGGAGGTTCAAACACTTACAAAGCAAATCGGACCTAAGGTAAGGGAAATATCACAATCTCATTTTTATCCGAGATTGTTTATACTTTGGTATTTACTAGGGTGTATTTTTTCATCCACGTCCATGTTCCCTCAATATGTAATATTATTTCCATCCACCAACAATTTTTTAAATCCAATTTTACCCTTCGGTGAGTTTTTAGTAAAATATATGAAAGGAATCTTTAGTCGTTTTTCATACGAGGTACTTTTTGACTTTTCCGACAAAAGTACGAGAAGAATGTTTTTTTACTTATACGACATAAATGGATTTTTAAAACATTATTTACAAGAAGCTTCCTTTAAAATTTTTCATTTTTATTTTTAATAAACTTCTTTTAGTTTATAATTGTACGACATGTTATGAAAGGAAAAGTGTTTTTGAAGTAGAAAAGATATTTTCCTCAAGAATGAAGTTCATGGGTTTTATCAAAATTATTTTCCCTCGAAGATAATAAAGGGGTCTGTTTTTATCCCTATTATTACATTGATTTGATTATGTTGTCATGGAAATATCGTTATGAATTCCTTTATCTTATATGAATTGTTTTATGATTTCACGATGTTTAAGATTCCCATTTTTATTACATGTGTTATGCAATGATGTATGGTTTCTGATTTAGTGGCACACATAAGAATGGTATCATTATGAGATGGGTGGGACCTATATCTCCCTCCAATGCACTGGGTAAAGATTTTATATCTCATGGGATAGACATTTCTGGATCGGTAGGTTATACAGATTCAGTGAAACAGGACTGAAATGAGGAATGAACTCAGTTCAGAAATGGACTTTGTCAACTAAGATAGTCTTGGCAATGAGTCTTGACTAATGAGAAATGATTCTATATGATTATGTGTGTATGCCACAAAGTTTCATGTTTTATGTTATGATTATTGGGATTACATTTCACTACTATGATTTATCTCATGTTATAAGATTATGATTTCTTTTGCAGGTTAAGATTTCCAAAAGTTATGTTCTTATGTATATGATGTGATTGATATTTCTTTTGTTTACCCTTACTGAGCATTTGAGCTCACCCTTTTATGTTTTGTTTTCCCTAGGATATAAATAAAGGTTTTAGGTAAAAAAAAGGAAGATATTTATGGGAGATGTTGATGATATTTCACCACGATTAGAAGATTATATTCCAAGTTTCCAAAGACACTAAACTATTATGGTCCTTGTGTGTGTGTGTTTTTGTGATGTATTAAGTATTTTGCTAAAGTAATGTAATATCCATGTACAACAGGCTTCAGGTCTCTACAGTTGGTATCAGAGGAAAGGTTTAGTCAACCTTTGGAAACTAGGATGCGAAAACGTTAGTGAGATCTCTAAAGATATTTCTAAGGTATGTCTAGGGATGTCCCTAAGGATAAGTATACGTATAGGATATAGTCCTAGAACTATGGTAACAATCATATAATTTAACCTAAGATGTTAGATATTGAGGTTACTCCCCCTTTACTATGTTTTTTTCCCTAGCATGATTTTTCCCTCTCACACTATTCTTTTTGGGTTTTAGAAAATGGCTGGAAACAGGAAGATTCATGATAATGGAGGATATGAGGGACAATGGAATGATATTCTTCTTGAGAAACCAAATAAAATGGGATTTGGAAGTCCAAACATCATTATTATGCCGAATCAGCAATCTCATAATATGATCAATCAACTCAAATTTGGTAAGTTTCCTGACTCGGCTAATAAGAGAAAGATGGAGTTTCATGATGATCATAGAGGAAAGAAAGTTCAATTTCCCCTATGTAAATCATGTGGGAAGAGGCATCAATGAGAATGTCTCAAAAGAACTAGAAGATGCTTTGGGTGTGGAAAAGAAGGACACAAAGCTAGTAAGTGCAAAGGAAAACTTTCAATTAACACCATGGATGAGGATAATGGTATTGCTACGACATCAACAGTGGTTAAATGTTTTAAATGTGGAATGAACATGCATTATGCAAACCAATTCCCTAAGGGAAAGTTTCATGAAGAGAATCAGTATGGTTGTATGGGAAGTATTTATGTTGATGATGATGAAGAGACTACAAATGATATGTGAGATGAAAGAATTATTGAACCTCGGTCAATGGTTTAAGAAGGTTGTGGAATGATTACATGTTTATCAAGTGTAATGTTTTATAAGTAATCTAATAGTACTATGGAATAAAGAGACATCTAAGGATTGTTACACTGTTGTCTTTCCTGGAGTTTTGAAAGTGTATGATTAATGGTACCAGTATCCATGAAAGGTTATTTAGATATTTTTGGAATGTAGATGATATGCGCATAATGAAGGGATAAGGAGAAAATTGAATGTTTGATAGTATTAATGAGCTCATGACTGATATAAGGAGAAGGTTATATCATGGTTTGAGTAAAAAGAATTTTGAGGATTTTGGTATGTGGAAAGTGTTAACTTTTAACTGCATTCATGTTTTCACTAAGGCTCAATGGGTATTCATTCATCATGAGAATACATGATTAAGGTATTCACATGTTTGTAATTTGACCAACAAGATATATCTTATGATATATTGTGGGTAAAAGATGGCATTCACGTGATTGTTATGTGACATTTCAAGTAATCATTTTCTTATACTATGAGCTTGGACCGAAGTATTTAAGATAAGCCTAAATATTGGAATGGATTATGTTGATCATAAGTTAGTATTGTTTAAGGATAGAAATTTTTTCGATATTATTGATAGGATGTTATAGTAATGTAGTTTTAGAAAAAGGACAACCTGCAGGACTAGCGACAACCCATCGTGTCAGACAAGGCATTGGGAATCGAACCCACAACCGAAGTGCGATTGGCTTTATCTCCTACCACTGGCCTACAGGAAGTCCCTGTTTAGTAGAAACTAGTTTTATTATATTAATCAGTATGATATATGAAGTATAAGTCCATTTTAGGAACCATATATGATTAATCTCACTATAGATGGACTTATGTATTTTTTTGATAACCTTTCTAACATATTGTTTGAGACAGATGGAATGACCCATCATTCTATCACATGATCTTCTAACACATCACAAATGAAAAATTCAACTTCATTTCTTTAAGAGATGAAGTGGAAATTGTCCAAAGAACGACCAACAGTGAGACTATACCGAAATCACGAAAGTATTTCTTCTAATTCCAATTTCATCAACTTTAGGGAAATGATTTTGAAAACCAAAAATGTTGTCCTAGTGCTCTTATATCTGATGAATCAGATGGTACCTTAGATCGTCACAAATTTATGGCTTTGTGATTGCTGGATTTTCCATAGCCATGTTCTCTATCACTCTTCATCAGAACGTGATGGTTAGATTTCTCTTCCATATCCATATTTTTGCCTATGTGGAAACCCAGTGATGAGTTTATTTGGGTAACCGTTACGTTTCATAATTTTGTTTTTAAAGATTGGTTTGGGTATTCCTTTTTACGATGTGGGTTTCTATCAAAGAATCTTTCGAATAGTAAACCATTTATAACCCCGATGAATTTCGAGGGCGAAATTCATTTTAAGGGGGGTAGAATTTAACACCCCGAGATTTTATGAAAAATATTCTTTTTAATTTCATTAATATCTTGTGTTGTAATTTACACCAAAAGGAGTTTTCACAACACGCATCCTTGACTTGCCTTACATTACACGCAATCGCGACCTTCCTCGATAGCGTGTGTAGTACGCAATACCGAGTTTCACTAAACAACGATATGCTATTAAAATATTATTAAAACTAGCCTCTATTAATAGTAATAACCGCCTTTTAAAATTTTAGAAATTTTATTTTTCAAAATGGACATCATTTTTGGATTCGGAATGTCGAAATTAGCCTAGGGTGAAATTTTGGTATTTTTATGAAAAGTTTCAAATTTTGATGAATAGTGACACCACTATATGGTAGTTAAAAAACTGAATTTTTCATAAAAATTAATTTTACCGCTTCTGTGAGTGGAATTTAGAAAATCCGAGAGACATGGTTAATATAAAGGACTAAAATGTGGTTCAATGAGATGAAAATATTTTTTGGTGAATAGTAACTTTTTACTTTTATTTAACACGGTTAAAAGTATATAGGGTAATTAAGGGTAAAAATGATATTATTATTACCCTAACACATGTCATAATTCTATTGGACAACTGTAATTCGAACAAAAACAACCTTAGGAATAAAATATGACCATTTAGGCCCACATGGATTAGATTAAGACATTTATTATTAATTTATTTAAAGAAGGGTTAAATAGTTAAAATCAAAGTTTAATAAGTAAATAATTTTTAATATGGGGTTATACATAAGATAAATTCTACTATAAATATTCATTATAAATATAAATATATTTCCTACATAATGGTATTTTATTTGTAATTTTTTTGACATTATATAATTTAATTTATTTATGACACAACGATGATGCAGTAATTATCTTATTAATGAAATATTGACATAATTGATGTTATAAATACCCAAATAAATGTAATTTGAGACTTTTTATGAATTAAAATAATTTTCTAGGTTAATATGACATGTTAGTATTGATTTAAGAAACTTTTTTAGAACTAATCATTCTGTTATAATTTTCACAAAAATCAATTACTAAATAGTGTCAAAATTGACATAAAATAGTTTTTAAAACAAATATTATATTATTAATTGTTATTTTATTCCAAAAAATCTAAGGTTTGGCTAAATGACTTAGATAAGGTTATATATATTAATAATAAACATCTTGGGGTTCGTTTGGCTTGATATAGTATGTTTATTAACCTTATAGTGTAAGAACACAAGAAGACACAGTAAAAGTAAAATTATTTAACTTAATGTTAAAACTAAATGATAAGGTTAAAATATGAACCTAAACTTGTCTAAATTCTATCGGATGAGAGTATTTCTACCCAGCCCCACCTTATCTTCTAAATAAATCAATTTGGAGCTATTTAAAACCGAAATAGGCTTTATAATAAAATAATATTTTTAGTTTTCCAAAGGTTCCCCTCTCTTCCCTTATAAAAGGGCACCTCCTCCCCCTCTTCCTCACACCAATTTGAGCCTTCATGCTCTACCAAACCCTGCCAATTTCTCCTCTACACTTCCCTAGAAACATCCTAGAGGTTATGGTCTTCTTCAAAGACCTATTTTAGTGCCCTAAAAGGAGATCTCAAAGAGGCGCTTCAAAGAAGAGTTAATGTCCGTTACCGATTCATTAAACATTATTTCTTCTTCCACTTATTCTTATTAGGTTGTTTCATTATGAAGTAATAACATCAGTATCACTAATATAATGATATGTTATTATAAGTATGAAACAACCCTATTTCACCATCTATCCATCCTATGGAAAACGAAATCACCGCGCGTGCGTACGTACGGAATACCGTCTCCACGCCGTGGTGAAATCTATTTTCCACCACCACCTTACTTGGATGGGTATAATGGTGTAAATAATAACTATATATTATTATTTTAAAGTGATATTTATTCTGAAATAGTATACATACACTCCAATACAGTCCCACGATCATGATAACGATATCATCGCTCGTGCGTACGTACAGACTACCGTCTCCACGACGCGATGAGATTCATTCTGCACTTTAACCATTCATGAATAATTATAAAGTTTATATAATAAGTAATCATGAAATATATTAAATAATAATGATACTGGATTTATGTGTATATATATTTATTTCATCTACATAATTCCATTCAACTCAATAAGGAAACGAAAACAACGTTCATGCGTACGTACGGCCCACCGTCTCCATGAACGGTGTATTTCTTTCCATTTACTGATTTGTTATATATATATATATATATTCAGAATATATATAATATATAAATCATGTTTTATATTTTGGAATTATATAATTATGATCTAAGTAATCATATTAATAATTACAAGTCAAAACACGGACGACAAATGAAACAATTTTACCCAAAACGCTCTTTAACATGGCATTTACAAAAGAACGGGTAATATAAAGTCATAAGTGAACCATATATGATATCATAACAATGAGTATGATTCTGGAATAAGTCAATGACATTATTAAAATCATTATACAGGAGGTTTGGACACTTACGAAGCAAATCAGACCTAAGGTAAGGGAAATATCACAATCTCATTTTTATCCGAGATTGTTTATACTTTGGTATTTACTGGGGGGGTATTTTATCATCCACGTCCATGTTCCCTCAATATGTAATAATATTTCCATCCACCAACAATTTTTTAAATCCAATTTTACCCTTCGTTGAGTTTTTATTAAAATATATGAAAGGAATCTTTTGTCGTTTTTCATACGAGGTACTTTTTGACTATTCCGACAAATGTACGAGAAGAATGTTTTTTTAACTTATACGGCATAAATGGATTTTAAAAACATTATTTACAAGAAGATTCCTTTACAAATTTTCATGTTTATTTTTAATCAACTTCTTTTAGTTTATAATTGTATGACATGTTAAGAAAGGAAAAGTGTTATTGAAGTAGAAAGGATATTTTAATCAAGAATGAAGTTCAAGTGTTTTATCAAAATTATATTCCATCTAAGATAATAAAGGGTTCTGTTTTTATCCCTATTATTAAATTGATTTTATTATGTTGTGATGGAAATATTTTTATGAATTCCTTTATCTTATATGAATTGTTTTATGATGTCACGATGTTTAAGATTCCCAATTTTATTACATGAGTTATGCAATGATGTATGGTTTCTGATTTTGTGGCACACATAAGAATGGTATCATTATGAGATGGGTGGGACCTATATCTCCTTCCAATGCATTGGGTAAAGATTATATATCTCATGAGATAGACATGGCTGGAACGGTAGGTTATACCGATTTAGTGAAACAGGACTGAAACGAGGAATGAACTCGGTTCAGAAATGGACTTTGTCCACTAAGATAGTCTTGGAAATGAGTCTTGAATAATAAGAAATGATTCTCTATGATTATGTGTGTATGCCACAAAGTTTCATGTTTTATGTTATGATTATTGGAATTACATTTCACTACTATAATTTATCCCATGTTATGAAATTATGATTTCTTTTGCAGGTTAAGATTTCCAAAATTTATGTTCTTATGTATATGATGTGATTGATATTTATTTTTTTTACCCTTACTGAGCATTTAAGCTCACCCTTTTATGTTTTATTTTCCCCAGGATATAAAGAAAGGTTTTAGTGAAAAAACGGAAGATATTTATGGGAGATGTTGAAGATGTTTCACCACGATTAGAAGATTATATTCCGAGCTTCCAAAGACACTAAACTATTACGGTCCTTGTGTGTGTGTATTTTTGTTATGTATTAAGTATTCTGCTAAAGTAATGTAATATCCATGTACGATAGGCTTCATGTCTCTACAATACCAATGGTTGAGTGAAAACTGTTGTTGTAAGAGAAATCCACCTAGGGTTAGTGCCTTATCCATGAGCATCCAAAATTGAGAACACAATATCATAACATGTCTTTAGGAGTCTGTATGGTTCACTCTATCCGACCATCCATTTGAGGATAATAATTAGTTTTATGGAATAGTTGTGAACCAAAAGCACATTGGAGACCCCTCCACACAATAAAATGATGATCTCGATCAGAAATGATCGTCCTAGGGACTCCATGAATTCTCACCACCTCCTCTAGATCTCGCAATTGGGACTCTTCCACCTTCAGCATGAGGGATGATTGTACCATCATCTAATAAATACAACCTATACCCCAACTTCTTCCATATCAAGATGTAATGCTGAAAGTTCTTCCATTACACTCCAAGAATCACTTAATTCATGCACAGAATCACTACGTGACTTTTTGCTCAGCGCATCTGCTACAACATTCCCTTTTCCAGTTATATATGATATTTCAAAGTCGTATTCCTGTAAGAACTCCATACATCGACGTTGTCGTATGTTCAAGTCACACTAGGAGAAAAAATACCTTAAATGAATATGATCATTGAAACCCACAAAGTGATCACCAATGAGGTAATGTCTCCAAAACATCATAGAAAACACCATGACTGCCAACTAAAGATCATGGGTGGCATAGTTTCATTATTGGGATGCAACTACAGAGACCAATAAGAAACAACTAACCACTGCTGCATGAGAAAACAACCTAACACCCTTTATGATGAAACATAGAAAACATCAAACTGAACTCCATTAGTTGGAATAAAAAGGACTTAAGCACTTACTAACATCTTCTTTAGATACTCGAAAGCTTCCTGACACTGATTAGTCCATATGAATGAATGAACCTTTCTAGTCAATGTTGTCAGCGGAGTCACAACCCAGTAGAAATACACTATGATCCTCTTGTAGTAGCCTGTGAGACCATGGTAACATCACACCTCTGACACTATCTTGGGGGATTCCCAAGACAAAAATGCTTCTATCATCTATGGATCCAAAAATACATCCTATTGTGACACAAAATGACACAAGAAATAGTCTTATCAATCCTAGAACACTCACTTCAACAACTTTATGAACATATGATGTTGGAGAAGAATTCCCAAAATGGCTTGTAGATGCTCTGCATGATCTTCTACAGATGCAGACTTCTAACATCAGACTTCTAACCGAAGACTTCTATCATCGAACTTATAAAAGTGGACATCTAACAATAGAATTATAACTGCAGACTTCAAACTAAGGACTTCAAAAAGTGGACTTCTAACAGGCGGCTTCTAAGAGCGGACTTATAACATCGGACTTCTAACATTTGACTTCTAAAAGCAGACTTCTAATAGATGAATTCTAACAGTGGACTTATAACAGTGGACTTCTAACATCGAACTTCTAACAGTGGACTTCTAACAACAGACTTCTAACAGCGGACTTTTAACAGTGGACTTCTAACATCAGACTTCTAACAGCGGACATTTAATAGTGGACTTCTAACAGTGGACTTTAAACTGTGTTTCCAGAATAGTGAGGGATATCGGTAACCTCTATTGATAGGTGTATAGTAATGGTAGGTGAAGTGTGTCTCCATCTTCCTATAGGTTCACCTTTTTTATGTTTCCTTTGACATGAAATACTTTTAAACCCTTATTTTAAGGACTCTTAAGGCTGATTCAAAGGCCATAAAAGCTATATTAATTATTCCTATGGCTTGGGATGTTTTTACATTGTCAAACCGTGTGGTTGAATGTGATCCTCTTTTAGTGGGGAATTAACAATATCTTAAAACGTCACCCCATTAAATCTCCAAAAGGGACAAGATATATTCATCCCTTGATCTACTTATTTTTTCTCATTTATAAGATGATAGAACCTTTCAATCCTTCCAGTAGGAGTTGCATAATCAAACTTTACTCCTCGAATTGGTTTTGCACTATTTTGATGCAACCAAGTTATATTGGTAAATATTCGATATAAGTTAAGTTTTATAGTCATTCCTATTGGGATCATCTCCTCTTGTTTCTCCTTTCCATGTTATAGAGTTTAATATCCATGCTTGTAATGGGGTTTTTCTTGGGGTTTGGTTGGTGATGTCGTATCGTGGCATCCTCGGGGGGATGCAGTTGTCGTGAGAAGAGGATCGTGACCCGTTGTGTGGTTAAAGAACGTCAAGAATTGTTGGAGGTAGGGGATTCGTTGCATCTCTTTCTTCTATGTGAAAATGTATCTTTAGAATATTCTATCACACTAGACGACAAAGTAATTGACATAATAATTATTTGAACTAGATAAATAAATTGATATCGGTCATATGTTATTGCCTCAAGTTATTTCAGAAAGTGTGATATCTTTTCTTGCTTTGATTCTTTGTTCATCTTGATGGAAATAGGTAAAGAACATAAATTGGGATTAATTGATAATTGTTTGGATACTGATAAAGAGGCATGTAAACGAATCTAGTTCTATTTGTAATTTGATGTTAATAAAATTGGCATAGTGAGAATGTTTACTTATTTGTGATAGCTTACTTATTAGGTTTCCCGAATTTGGTACCTACGAATAAAAAATATGCTAATTCAATTTGGATTAAAAGAATTTATTGTTTGATAATTACTTAAGGTGTTCTGAGTTATCCTCTTGATTGTTAAAGGGCCAAGAGCCCAATTAATATGGTGTTTGTTTTCCTACTACATGTGCTGTGATGGGAGCCGGGATAGTTGTTCTGATGTTTGGGGTCGTGTAGGTTTTTTGTTGTTGCATAAGATGACGCCTAGAGTGGAGTAATGTATCTTCTATGCATGTGGGTGTCAGGGTGGACACCGCAGATGATTAAATGGGATAGAAGTGATTGTTGGATGTTTTTTGTTTCTTATTAGTTGTTTATATGCTTTAATTTTTCCAACTGCTCAAGGAAGCTGGTCTTTATTACCCTTCTTTTGAAAGAGGTGAAGACTTGTGGGTAATGCCACATGCTTTTCATTTTTATCTTCTCAAGGGAGGATGGGTGTACTCTCTTTCTATAGGCGAAAAGGACTCGATGGTAAGTACATATACTCACCGAGTTGAGCCCCCTTCTGTTTAGTAGCTTACAATGTTTTTCTAGAATGCCTAGGAATGTTGGAATGTAATTTCCTAATGAATATTTGAATAAATGGTGATAACCCATGGGGTTGGGGTTTGCTGGCCCTTAATGTTGAGGTTGTGTTTTTAAAAGTTCAATGGATTTTGGTGTGACTCTAATAATTAATTAACATAAAGTTGAACTGATAAAAAGGGAATGAATTAATGTAATAAAGCTCTTTAATTGGTTGGGTTCTTATAGTATATCTTGTCTTATAAGTAGAATCCCAGAGTCTGAGTGAGGTTAGATACAGTTTTGTCTAAGACTAGGTTATTCCCATAATGTGTTTGTGAGATACAATATATTTTTTTACTTCTTGTGTTTCAATATGCTACTCCACCCTATCATTAAGGGAAACTGACACCCCATGGATTCGGAGCCCTAGGGGGGGTGCGTTTTCACCAACATTCTAGTGGGAGGATGAATGGGTGACTACCCCCTTTAGCCCCGCTCTCTTCCCTTGGTAGTTATTTGTGCTGGCAGGCACATTGGTTAGTTTTACCGATATATATGTGTAGAGGTCTATAATGGATTGTGGTTATTCAAACACATATATTCCAGATATAGTTTTCTATGGACTATTATCGGTGTAACATGTATAGGTTGTGATGGCATGAGGATCTTTACTCGGTGTATGGTTCGTAATGGCTTGAGGTATAATACCTGACGTATGAAACATGTTATGCGAGTTGTGGTGGTTCACGGAAACTACCTGGTTACTCTGGTGTGTGAACTTGGTGGTTTTTTTGGACAAGGTTCATATTGTGGTTCTTCACCCATGTGTCTGTGGGAAAGCCTTTTTTGAGAGGGATTCTCAGGACATGTGAAATTGGGGAAAAGCAGAAAACCAGTGGGGAAGTAGTAGCAGGGTACCATTCATATTCTTTATTATATGATATATTCTTGTATGAGTTATGTGGTGAGAGTGTCCATGATGAGGATGGGAACTTAGTATACCTTTTTAGGTGATGAGTTAGTTTCACTTGTTGTTCACTGTGCTTTAACATGATTTCTTTACTTTTGAATGAGAGGATTCAAGGAGGACCCTACTGAGTATATTGTTATTCTCACCCAATGTATATATAAATTGTTTTTTAGGTCACATGAAGCAGGTTGGAGATCAAGCTGGTTTCTACTAGCTTGGGGTCGCAGGAGCGGTTCGGGCTTGTGGTTGCTACTGTTTTTACTTTCTTTTGGGTACATGAAGTTTTTCCCTTTTTGTTGTAGTACTTTTACATGTAATTTCATATGTGTACTTGGGTTTTCATTTATATATCAGTCTGAGTTAGAGTTGATTGGTTTCTATCTTATCTCTCTCTTCTGCATGTGTTCTCTTAGAGGGTAATGCCTCCAATTTTGGGTGTTACTATACCCTCGATGCTAGTCTCCAACCCGGGGCCTATTAGAGGTGGGACTCGGGGGTCATTATCTACCTTCTCACATTATCATCCCATAAGGGGTACACTTTGTGTGGAGGGGGTCATGATAGAGTTGTATCAGAATTCTGGTTGAAGGATCGGACGGAGATTGGAGTTAGGCATAGGTGAGGTAGCATGGGTTGGTTGGGAAACAATTTCATTCATGTTTAGCAAGTGACTTAAACACTAGATACCGGCTGAGACATAGGCATTTAGGGCCCCCTATGATCTGATGTACGAACCATTAATATTACAATGGCTACTAAACAAGGTGATACTAGTTGCAGGGTAGAGACCTATGAAAGGGTCATGCATCATTTTTCATTGTGCCTATGTTTGAATGGGTAGACATTGGGATATGTTAACTTAAAATGAATAAAATAAAACAATTAATTAATTAATGCTGAGTTTTCCATATTCTAGGTTTAGTAAATCTAACGGTTGTTATTTTATAAGCATGGCTCCAGGTTGATGTCTTCATCATGATTGCATAGAAAATGTCCAGCAGGCTGTTCCAGCAGATCGGCGTAGGGTAGAGGTTGACGATAAAGACACTTGGAAGAAGGCACTGAGAGTTTCAATGCTAGAGTCTGTAGTAGTATAAGGTCTTTGTTTCAGAGGCAGTCACATAAGAATGGTTAGAGGTGGTGGCGATCGAATTCAGTTCGATTTTTTCTTGGAAGAAGCACTGGGTTTCCTTGGTTGTGACGATGCCACAAGGAGCAGCGTGGCAATGGTGGTTCTTGTTCCATGAGGATCGCGATGAGTCACTAATCTCAGGGGAGGAGGTCCGAGACTAGTTTAGAGTCGAATTTATTTCTTTGACTACGAAGGCATCCAGTCACCAGGAGATTCTCACCGTTCGATAGGGGACATTCAATGTTCGAGAGTTTGGAATCTGTTTCAGGTACCTTTTACGATATGCTTTAGACCTGCTGCCAGATGAAGCGGCTAGGGAGAGACATTTTGAGGAGGCCATTCATATCGAGCTCTATGTCACCCCATTTATGAAGAAAACATTTCTTGAGGTATTGGCGAGGGCATAGGTTGTTGAGACGAATTTGGCCCTGACAGGATCATCACAAGAGGGGGGTCAGCATGATTCCTCACGAAGAAGAGCTATGGTCCGGGATTCCTTTTTTTTCAGGGAACAAGAGTTTCTGTTCACCAAGGGTTAGGTCCCAACCATTCACATCTCATTTATCTAGAGGTAGCAATGCACATGCTTATGCCAAGGGATATGGTGCTTGTTTTTCTTTTGGTGGTCATGGTCATCAGCAGCGGGAGTGCCCGACCTTTCAGAGCGGTCACCATGCATCAGGCACTACACTCCAGGTTCCTCCATTGAGACAGTTCCAGCCGAGGCAGCAGCTGCCGGTTGCACCAGCTTTAGATCAGTAGAGGGTACATGGGGAAGGCAGAGGACAGACCCGTGACTCTCCTCGTCCTAAGAGAGCAGGGCGCTGCGGTGGTGGTGGTCCTCGTCAGGGTCAGATAGGCCATGGAGGATGTTGTAGTTAGCTTTATACTCTAGCATTTCCAACCCCATGTGAGCGAGACGTTGTTCGGGGTACCCATTGCTAGTTTTCCACTTTGGTGTATGCCTTGTTTGATTCAGGAGCAACACACTCCTTCATATAACCAACCCTTGTCCATGCTTTGGGACTTGAGGTAGAGAGGATTATAGTGCCCATGGCATTGACTAACCCAATTGGAGGTGGAGATGAATTGTTTGAAGTATGTAAAGATCATCATCTAGTTTTGGAGAAACACCGCTTTTCGAGAGATTTCCTATTTTTACAAATAAAACCATATGATTTAATCCTTGACATGGATTGGTTTTATTTGGTTCATGCTATCGTGGATTGATTTAGGAAGAATTTCGTCTTCATTGGTGCGGATGGAGAGCAAGTGGCGTTTGTTGGTGGGCGCAATCCTCAAATGGTTCATAGGCGCGTGCCATCCTTATCATCCATGATTATTAGTATACTGTCTAGTTATTCATAGGTTTAGCAGTTTCCGTTTCCAAGGGTTGTAGAGGAGTACATTGATGTCTTTCCAGAAGATGTTGTAGCATTACCCCATCGAAGATAGATCGATTTTGGGATCGAGCTACATCCAAGAGAGTCTCCTATCTCTATGTATCCATATAGTATGTCCCCTTCTTGAGTTACAAGAGATACGTATACTGCTTGATGGTCTGTTACAGTGTGGTTTTGTTCGGTCAAGAGTGTCACCGTGGGGTTCACCAGTTTTTTTCGTGAAGAAGGCCAATGGCAGTTTGTGGTTGTGTGTCGATTATCATCGCTTAAACAAAGTGACAATAAATAATCGCTACCCTCTTCCGCATATTGATGATTTATTTGATCAATTGAACGGTGAAAGTTGGTTCTCAAAGATTGATTTACATTCATGATATCATCAGATGTGTTTGAAGGATGAGGATATTTAGAAGACTTTATTATGTTGTCGTCATGGGTATTATGAGTTCTTTGTAATTCCATTTCGCATGATGAATGCTCCAGTTGTATTGATGGGATTGATGAATTCTATGTTTCGTGAGTTCCTGGACATGTTCATGGTATTTTTCATCAACTTCATCCTTGTGTACTCCACATCTGAAGGGGAGCATACAGAGCATCTACATGCTGTTTTTGGAGTTCTTCACAAACATCAGTTGTTTGGGATTTTTTCGAAGTGTAATTATTGGGCTTGAGAAGTCCGTTTTATGGGGCATGATGTGTCCTATCATGGAGTAGCTGGGGATCCATCAATGATAGAAGCACTTGTGTCTTGGGAATCCCCCAAGACAGTGTCATAGGTGCGAAGATTCCTTGGTCTCACGGGCTACTATAGGAGGTTCGTAGCCAATTTCCTATGATTTGTGACTCCTTTAACATCTATTACCAATAAGGATCAGGTGTTCATATGGACTGATCAGTGATAGACTACTTTCGAGTATCTGAAGGATAAGTTAGTTAGCCCTCCAGTCATTTTTCTTCCAGCTGAGGGAGTTCAGTTTGTTTTCTTCTGTGATGCTTCACATCTGGGGTTAGGATGTTTTCTCATGCAGCAAAGGTCAGTTATTTCTTATGGGTATCACCAGTTGTGTCCCCATGAATGCAACTATGACACCCACGATCTTGAGTTGGCATCCGTGGTGTTTGCTCTAATGTTGTGGAGACATTACCTCATTGGTGAGCGCTTTCTAGTTTTCACCGATCGTAAGAGTTTGAGGTATGTTTTCTCCCAGCGTGACTTGATCTTCTGAAAGAGTCTGTGGTTGGAGTTATTGTAGGTATATGACTTAAAAATATCATATACACCTGGAAAAGGGAATGTTGTAGCTGATGCACTGAGTCGAAAGTCACGCAGTGATGGTGTGGATGAATATGGTGATTCCTAGAGAGTAATTGAAGAGCTGTTAGAATTACATCTTGATATGGGAGAAGTTGGGGGTAGATGCTATCTTTCTCAGATGAAGGTACAATCCTCCCTGATGTAGAAGGTGTAAGTGTCCCAGTTGGGAGATCTAGAGGTGGAGGTTTGGAGTGACCGAGTTGTTTGTGGTGAGGCCCCTGATGGTTGGTCGGAGGATGAACAACACCGAGTGTTGTATCATGGAAGGATTTTTGTTCCCTTTGTGATGTGCGAGATGGTTTATAGAGTGTATCACAGATCTACTTTAGTAGTACATCCTGGTGTGACAATGATGTACCATGCCTGGAGGAGTCAGTTTTGGTGGCCTGGGATAAAGCGTGCGGTTGCAAAGTTTGTGTCTCGATGTTTGGTCTTCCAGAAGGTGAAGTCCGAACACCGTGTTCCAGGTGGTATTCTCTAGACATTAGATAATCCTCAGTGGATGTGGGAGGACATCTCAATGGACTTTGTTACTAATTTACCTCGAGCTCCGAGAGGACATGATGCTATTTGTGTGATAGTAGATCGTTTAACAAAATCGGCCCACTTCATAGCAATCAAGGAGTCAATAATAGTGGAAGTTTTTTTGAGTCGGTATCTAGAGGATGTGGTGATACTTCATGGAGTCACAAGGATGATCATTTCTGATCGAGATCCTAGTTTTACCTTCAGGGTGTGGAGAGGTCTCCAACATGCTTTCGGTTATCAACAATGCCTTAACACTGCTTTTCATCCTCAAACAGATGGTTAGATAGAGCGAACCATCCAGACTCATGAAGACACGTTATGCTCTTGTGTTCTTGATTTTTGAGGTTCATGGATGAGGAACATACCCTTGGTGGAGTTCACTTACAGTAATAGTTTTCATCCACCATCGGTATGAAGCAATTTTAATCCTTGTATGGCCGTCCTTGCCATTCTCCATTGTGTTCGACTTGGTTTGGAGAGTCAGAAATTCTCAGACTAGAACTATTGCAGAATACAATAAAGATGGTCTAGGTGATTCATGAGAGGATGAAGATAGATCAAGATCGTCAAAAAATCATATGTTGATCAAAGGAGGAGACACATAGAGTTTAATGTTAGAGATCATGTGTTTCTGAAGGTGACTCCCTGTCATGGGCAGAGAGGGTTTGGTCATGGATGTAAGCCTTCTCCCCAGTTTGCTGGGCCTTTCGAGGTGTTATCTCGTGTTGGAGCTGTGACGTATCGAGTATCACTTCCCCCAATGAAGAGTCAGATACATGATGTTTTCCATGTATCAAAGCTCTGTCATTATCTTCATGATGACTCTAACATTATCAATTGGGGAGAGATCAATGTTGATGAAGATGCAACTTTCGAGGAGCGACCTATGGAGATCCAAGACCGCAAGGAGATGTTGTTGTGTGGGAATTCTATCCCATTAGTTCGTGTCTTGTGGTGACATGGTGGCATGTATGAGAGTACCAGGGAATGTGAGTTATAGATACATTCTCATTACCCAGAGTTGTTTGATGTTTAAATCTATTCATGTAATGATGTTCCCTTTTTTGTTAGACTTTTCATGTTTTATTTATGTATTTATTTTGATGATTTTGTGGCTAGCTCTCTTTTGAGATGTATCTCAATGTGTGGTTGTTCGGACCCCGATTCAATTTTTTGTCTCTTTAGGTTGGTTTCGAATTCTAGAGTATGAGAATGTTTTGAGAGGTATCTGATGTAATGGTTCAGACCTCTCTGGTCTATTAATATTTTAAAATATGGTGTATGAGGTGTTCCAGGAGGTCAAGGTTACATATCCCAACACTTTTCCAAATGTCTATTTCTGTGAATAGTTCCATCAGTGAATAGTTCTATCAGTAACCTATAATGGTAGGTGAACAAAATTCTATCAGTGAGGTTCATTGAATAGTGTTTATATCATTGCGGTTCAATGAATAGTGTTTCTATCGGCAAAGTTTAGTGAAGAGTGTTTATATCTGTGTGGTTTTGTGAACAATGTTTCTATCGGTGAGGTTTAGTGAACAGTTTTTTATCAGTGAGGATTTAGTGAACAATGTTCTATTAGTGAGGATTTAGTGAATAGGGTTCTATCAGTGAGGTTTTGTAAACAGTTGTACCAGTGATTTTCTAACAGTGAACTTCTGACAGTAGAGTTCTATCAACGGACATCTAACAGTGGAATTCTAATAGAATACATGTAACAGCGGACTACTAACAGTGGACTTCTAACAACGGACTTCTAACAATAGACTTATAAAAGCTGACTTCTAACAGCGGACTTATAACAGTAGAATTCTAATAGTGGACTTCTAAAAGTGGACTTCTAATAGTGGAATTATAACATATGACTTCTAATAGGGGACCTCTAAAAAAGACATCTAACATTGGACTTCTCACATCGGAATTCAAATAGTGAACTTCTAATAGCGGACTTGTAACTGTTGACTTCTAACAGCATACTTCTAATAGCATATTTCTAACTGCGGACATCTAACAGCGGACTTCTAACAGTGGACTTCTAATAGCAGACTTCTAACAGCAGACTTCTAACAGTGGACATTGAACAGTGTTTCCATAATGGTGTGGTATATCGGTAATTTCTATCGGTAACCTCTATTAGTATGTGTACAGTAACGGTAGATGTACAGTAACGGTTGGTGAACAATGTTTTCAGCTTCCTATAGTTTCACCCCTTTAACGCATCATTTGACTTAAAATGCATTTAAAGCCTTATATTAAGGACTCTTAAGGTCGATTCAAAGGCCATAATACCACTATTAATTAGTCCTATCGATCAGGATGTTTTTACTTGGTCAAACCGCATGGTTTAATGCGATATGCTTTTAATGGGGAATTAACAGTATCTTAAACCGTCTCCCTATTAAATATTCAAAAGAGACAAGATATCTTCTTCCCTTGTTCAACCTCTTTGTTCTCAGTTATGAGACGATAGAACCATTCAATCCTTACTGTAGGAGTTTCACAGTCAAAATTTACTCCCCGGATTGGTTCATCTCTATTTTGAGGCAACCGAGCTATATCGGTCAATCTTCGATATAAGGTATGTTTTATAATTGTTCCTTTAGGGATCATCTAATCTTGTTTCTCCTTTCCATTTTAAATAATGTAATACCCATGCTTCTAATGGGGTTTTTCATGGGTTTAGGTTGGTGATGTCATACAGTGGCATCCTCAGGTGGATGCAGTTGTCGCGAGAGGAGGATCATGAACCGTTGTGTGGTTAATGAACGTCAAGAATTTTTTGAGGTATGGGATCTGTTGCTTCTCCTTCTTTTATGTGAAACTGTATCTTTAGCATGTTTTATCTCATTGGATGAATATGGAATTGACATAATAAATATTTGAACTGGATAAATAAATTTATATTGCTCGTATATTATTGTCTCATGTTTTCATAAATAGTGTGAAATTTAGGATTTCATTGATTAGATGTTCATTCTTGATGGAAATCAGTAAAAAACGTAAATTGGGATTAATTGATAATTGTTTGGCTAAAGATAAAGAGGCATGTAAAAAATTATGGTTGTAGTTTTATTTTGATGTTAATCAAATTGGAGAAGTAAGCATGTTTACTTATTTGTGATAGCTTACTCATTAGGTTTCATGAATTTGGATCCTACGAATAATGAATAGGCGGAAAATACTTGATGGGTATTACATCTACTCACCGTGTTGATCCCCCTTGTGTTTAGAAGCTTAGATTGTTTTTCTAGATTTCCTGGGAATATGGGAGAGTAATTTTGTAGTGAATATTTGAATAATTGATGTTAACCCATGGGGTTGGTTTTTGTTGGAACATAATGTTGAGGATGTGTCTTTAAAGGGAAAATTTATTTGGGTGTGATTCTAATAATTATTTAACATAAATTGGAACTGATAAAAATGGAATGAATTAATCTAATAAAGATCTTTAATTGGTTGTGTTCTTATGGGATACCTAGTCATTGAAGTAGCATCCCGGAGTATGGGAGACGTTAGCTGCAGTTTCTTCTATGACTATGTTATGACCATAGTGAGGTTGTGAGATAAATTATATTTCTGTACCCTTTGTGTTTCTATATGCTAATCTTACATGTCATAAATAACAAATGACACCTCGAGGATTCTGAGCCCTGGGGCGGTGTGTTTTCCCCAACCTTCCAGTGGGAGGATGAATGGCTGACTACCCCCTTTATCCCCACTCACTTCTCTTGGAAGTTATTTGTGCTGGCAGGCACATTGGTTAAATTTACCCAAATATATGTGTGTAGAGGGATGTAATGGCTTGTGGTTATTCACCCATATATATTCACAATATTGGGTTCAATGGACTACTATATGTGTAACGTGTATAGTCTGTGATGGATTGAGGATCTTTACTGGGCATTTGGGTTATAATGGCTTGTGGTATAATACCTGACGTATAATACACGTTATGAGAGATTTAGTGGATCCCAGAAACTACCTGGTTACTTTGGATTGTGGATGGGGTGGCTTTGTTGAATGAGGTGCATATTGTGGTGCTTCACCCAGGAGTCTGCGGGCAAGCCTTTTTTGAGAGAGATGCTCAGGATGTGCGACGTTGGGGAAAAGCGGTAAACCAGTGGGGAAGTAGTAGCTGGGTACCCTTGATATTATTTATTATATGATATATTGTTGTATGTGTTACTTGGTGAGAGTATCAATTGTGAGGTTGGGAATATAGTATACCTGTTTTTGTGACGATTTAGTTTCACTTGTTGTTCACTGTGATTTAGCAAGCTTTCTTTACTTTTTCACGTGAGGCTTTAGTGATGACCCTACTGAGTATACTATTATAGTCACCCTTTGTATATATAAACTATTTTTCAGGTCACCTGGAGCAGGTTGGATATCAATCTGGTTTCTACTAGCTTGGGGTTGCAGGAGGTGTTCGGGCTTGTGGTTGCTTCTATTTTTTACTTTCTTTTGGGTACTTGAAGTTATACCATTTAGTTTTCGTACTTTTTCATGGGATTTCATATGTGTACTTGGGTTTTTGTTTATATTGCAGTCTGAGTTAGAGTTGATTGGTGTATATCTTATCTCACTCTTCTGCATGTGTTCTCTTAGAGGGTAATGCCTCCCATTTTGTGTGTTACTATACCCTCGGTGCTAGTCTCCAACCCGGGGCCTACTGGAGGCGGGAATCGGGGGTCATTATCTCCCTTCTCGCATTGCCGGCCCAGGAGGGGTACACTTTGTGGGGTGGGGGTTGTGACATTATCCATGTATAATAAATTATTTTGTAATAAATAATAACTTATCTATTTCTTTTTATAATGTAATAAAGTATATAGTTTCTTGATATTACTTCATACTAGGTTTTTATAGCTGGTATCAAAGGAAGTTTGGTATAAACCATGCGAACAAGATTTATGAAAACATAGTTTACCGAACATAAGAATATCATATCAATTGTGGATAAGTATAGCGGAAATCATAATATTTTTTAAGATAGGTATTATGTGTTTTTTCTATGATATACATCTATATAAGTATACAAAAAGTTATAATTTTTCATGCATATATGTACCTAGGGTTAATAAATTGGAAAAAGGCATGCTAGGAATGAATCATGCATTACCTAATACATAATGACATCCCTTACAAATAAAATGAATTGAAAATCCTAGGGGATAAGATAAGTATAATTCTAATTCTCTTTATATATAATTACAAAGGATTTGAAAATATTTTTATGATTTGTAAAAATTTTAAATGAAACTATGTTTACGAGTATGATATTACTGATGCCTAATTTTTTCAATCAACATTAACTATATAAATATTTTAGGGATTAAAAATTATGATATAATATGTTATCATATAATATATTATTAAAAACTATTTTGAAGTTTAATTTAATTGGTGTAATGAGACATGTATCTATTCATATAATAAAAATATTAATAATCATCACTTTTTTGATGGGATTGATCTCATATTTCAAATGAAACTAGTCACTAAATCATTGTTATCATGGCATCACATAGTATCATATGATATCAAAATAGAGAAATAATTATCGTAGTATTTTTTATTATAAGGGAACCAAGGGAAGAAGAGGATAAAAAAATTGTATTATGTTAATATTGTAAAGAATAGTTTTCCGACATGTTATGATTGTTAAAAGATTCACCCAAGAACATGGACGAATGGAATTGAGGTTTTAATCTATTTTTTTTAAATTTAATCAGGAGTGTGAATTGAAGTATAGGGAAGAATACTTTTTTGTTCAATGTTATAGCTGTAAACAGATCGGAACCTGATAAAAGAATTTACCATGTGTAAAGTGAATTTTCCCTCAATGAAACTAAGTGCTAAAGGTTATTAATATATTTTTAATACATATAACATGGAGTTATTGAAGTTATTGGATTTTTTGAAGAATTAATATATAAAATTAATTAATCAATTATATTATGGTTTTAAAAATAATAATTTTTTTAAGAATTTTACTTAAGTACTATTTATTAAATGATTTTGGACTATATTTTGAATGATATTAATGGTCAAGAAAAGTGATTTTGTAACTACTTGAACCACTTGGGAAGAAATTATTAAGATAACATAACCATTAATATGTGATATATGTTAAGACAATAAAGTGATGATTAATGGATAATATTTGATAACATGAAATTGGCTAGAGGTTTTGATGGTTTCTGTCATTATTTTTGACATTAATGGAAGTATTGATTTATTGAATATATTCATCACCCTCATAATTTATTACGAATGAATGTTTTCATTATAGTTTAATTGTGATTAAGGTATTCATATATTTTTAATGGAAAATTATGGGTCACATAATATTTTATTAGTAATATAATATTTATTTAGATACCATTATTCCTTGGTTTTGGACATCAAATTTGGATAGAAATCTTTTGGACAAGTATTATTATTACCTACATATGGAATCTATTATTTTGAGTATTTGGAGTTATTTGATATCATGTGAAAATTGTTTTTGTTTTTTTAAATATCTATATACTGGAAAAATTAATTTTTATTCTAATTAATAGTTAAATGCAAATTTTATTACTTCATGAATAAAAATAACTATTTGATACTCATTTAATGGAGTTAGATATTAATTAGTAATTTATCAAAGAATACTCAATATATAAAAATAATATATATATTTTATTTTTTACACTATCACAATTTAAATATTTTACCTACAATTTTGATCCATAGAGAAAACATGTGGCCTTTTTATTTTATTTATATAGAATAAATGGTTTTATAAATCATCATGGATTTGGGGATTTTAGGGTATAAATTGTTCGTTACCATGTTCTTTATCACTCTTTATTAGTAGTTTTGTATTAGTATTCTCTTATATTTACATGTTTTAATTTACCAATGATTTTATCTTCACTAGAAACCTAGTAATTTTGTATTCTGGAAGACATTTATACATTTATTACTTTCTTATCAAATGGAATTATTACTAAACACTTTTATGATTTTTGTCCAAAAATGGTATTTTAAAATTTTAAATCATTTATTAACAATATTGAGATTAAATTGTGAGGATGTGATTAGATTAATGGTGGAATAATAAAATACCATAAGATTTTAAATTATGAACATCATGTCTGATAGCATGTGTGATGAAAAAAAATGTGAATATATGAGAATGTAAATTCGTTATACATTATTATATTTTTATTTTTAAATAATGTCAACATATTTGGTCGCTTTCAATTCATGAAATACTATGTTTGAATGAAACAGAATAATTTATTAAAATAATAATATATATATATAGCAACTATTACTTAGTTGTTAAAATGGAGTTCATGGACAATAATAATTAAATAATGAATATTTTATGATATAAACTTATATAAAATGAATTAAATAGTTCTGTATTTACTATAAAAAATAAGATTCATTTGAAATAAAATGACATCTTTCTAAAAAAAGATATGTTTTTTAAAAGGGGATTTATTATAATTTAAAAAAATATTTCAAAAATAACTATTTAAATTGTAGAAAAATAATTTCAAAAAATAAAAAATAGTTTTGAAATCTACTTTTAAATATTATATTTGGGATATTTTTTTAATTTTATAAAAATATTTTTTGAAGGACTAGGAAATATATTGATTATTTTAAATCAAGTTTATTATAAATATAATTTAAATTGATAAATTTTATTTTATGGTTTTAAAAAAAATTATATATATTAAATTTAATTTAACTAATTTAGTTCACTCTACAAAATTTATTTTAATTTATAATTATAAAATCCGAAAAAAATTTCTTTGGGAAAAATAATCTTTTATCGCATATGCAGATTAATTCTAAAATCTACTTTTCCTTTTATGTGAAATTAATAATGCAATATGGATACCATTTTTGGAATAATAAGAATAAATTTTATATAATTGATTACAATGATATTTTTTCAAAACATATTTATAAATATAGTAAATGTTCATTATAGCATTTAATGTGAAAATAGGTTAAAAAATGTTGTTAAATTAAGAATATATTCCCTAAATTTTACGTAAAACATGTGAAACAATTTATGGATATATATTGACCAATTAATATATAATATTTTTGAATTAACTATTTTTGGGGGCATCAAAATGGGGAAAATATGGGCATCACAGTATATTTTAATAATTCCCATTTATATCCTCTCATACACATATAAAAGTCCACCCCTCATATTCCCTATTCACACATTAAAAAACAAGTAGTTTGGTCAATACAAACAGAAATAACTTCCTTAAATCCATATCTATATCCAATATTCATTGGATAGATAATGAATCAAATATGGAATGGAATTAGGTTAAACCTAATATGGTTTTCTGAAGATGGGGTAATTTTATGAACTATGGCTATTCATTTTATAATATCATATAACTCATACTAATAGTCATCAATTATGATACTATAATAGAAAAATTATGCAATATTTACTAAGATTTATTTTTTTAATTGAATAACCCATATTCATCTCCACTTCTATTAATTGGGATTCATACTCGTCAATCCTATCTTTGAGGACCATCCCATTAACATTATATTAAATAGATGTTTTAAAAAAAGAAATAACATTTTTTCCAAAACATATTATTTTATTTAGAAATTTAAAGAAATATGGAATCTCTAACTAAGTAAAGAACATAAATTATAGGTGAACAATTATTCTCAGTGTCCATTTTTTACCAAATGAATCCCTATTAAATAAAACATGGTTTCTTTTATTCATACATCATCTCAATTTTATTTGGAACCTCATACTTTTTCCTACCCTTCCATAGACCATTTTAAAAACATTTAATAACATGGGATTAGAAAAAACCACAATAGGGGACAGAAAATTAAAAAACCCATTATTCATTTCAAAACCGAAAAACATTTCTATAGAAACATAAATTTTTACCCTGAAAAAGGAATCATTATTTCAAAAATCTAATTATCATACAATTTTAAAATCAAATGATTTACATGAATGCTCATAATTATGAATATAAATATAAGAAGCATAATATGGAAATAATTATAATAAAATTGAATATCCAGGTGGGAAAACTCCATACATGTTACTTTTACAAATGTAATAGTTATATGACCGGCTTCTATACCCAATGACGTGGAAGTTATAATGTAACCACATGTCTTTGTTTTATCACAGAAAACAACGTCGTTAATTTATCATGAAACCACCCAATAATTTTACAAGCACTATTTTAAAATCATAACACTAAAAATATTTCAATTTGAAACATTTTACTCATAAAATTTAATTATCACATATATGAAAAAATTTCAATTAAATGAAATGACCAATCCATTTTAAAAAACAATATCTAACATTTTATAATAATATTTTTAAATCATATATTCCCATATAAAATTAAATAATTTGACAGAAAGTAGAAAATTATCATTTTAAAAAATTAATTTCCAAATTAATTCATTCATAAAAACCATTTTGACAACATATACATGAAGGAGAAAAATTTAGAAGAATAAATCATTACATAATTTTAAATAAATTTTTTCATAAATAGTTCCTTACCCTAATAATGACTCCTCATATAAAATATTTATCATCATCAAGACATAAATTATGATAAATATATATTTTCATGGGAATCATTGTATATTTGTGTATTCCATTTATATAACATGATACCATTTTATTACAATTACATAATTATTTAAGTTCACATCATATGTTTGGGAGATATTTGGTTCTTGAGTCTAATATGTCATTGGTGTGATTTAAAAAATTAATGTGGTAATTATTCCATCACCTCTAGAATAAAATTAATGTTATTATTATCATTTATATACATTAATTATACATTAAAATTAAAATATTTTGTATGGTTATGAGAAATGAAATAAGTAATAATCATGGGTAAGGTATGACGTAAAAAAGAAAGAGTAACGTTTCTATTTTTCAATGTTTAGTATGAAAACAACGCAATTTTTAATTTATAATAATTGAATGCTCGTAATTTAATATGTATCATATTCATAATTTAGATATAAATTTATATATCATTAATGAGATATGGTGATGAAAAAGAAATCACATTGCATTGGGGAGGTGATATTTCACATATAGGCATGATCAATGTTACCATTTAAATGTGCAAGGAAATGTAAACAAATAAATGATATATTGTTTTTTCAAAATGTTAAACATGTCGTGAATGTCATGTATAATATTAAATTTCATCTTCAAAACTATTATTGATATATGGTGATTGAGAATGAATTACATCAGTTCATGGGGTGTAATTTCTCCAAACCCACGTATAATAAATTATCTACCCAATCGATGGAATTATCGATGGATTTAGGTCATGATATTAACATAATAAAATATAATTACATTAAGGATATATTTTTTTTATTCAATCATAGTTGATTAATATTTGAATGAATTATAACAAGAAATAAAATAGAAACACTTAATTAATTTCGAAACCTCATCTAAGGATGTTGTCCTTTGATTAACAACATAAAAACTACAAGGTTTTTTCTATGAATAAACTATGAGCTCTTGAACATGGGGATGGAATAAAGTAAAAGAATTTTTCTAGTCTTGGACGAACCAAATAATGTTTGAGGTTATCAATAAAATACAATAATGGGTTCCCATTTATAAGAGAGGGAGGGGAAGTACTATAATTCTACTAAATATTAAATTAATGTAAACTAAATATCTTATCTAAATTTCTCCAAAATAATTTATTTAGAATCGAGGATGAAATTGGATAAACTAAGGTTGATCCTATAGAAATTAGACATGTTTTGTCTATTTTATAATCCTTACCCATTTGATTTAACCTCAGATAACTCTTACAGTGATATCAAGTAATTTATATTTTTAAGAATAATATAAATAAAATAAAATCCAAGAAGTCCAAATATGAGTAATTAATGAAATTTATAAACATATAAAAAATATATCCTCTAATTTGTCATTTTTATGAATTATATATAATTTAATAAAATATTTTTTATTTTATAATATCACTACTCTCTATTTAGACATTAATCATTAATTTATTTTAAAAAAATCATAAAAAATTGATATATTATAAAAACCTCTATGAAATAATATTAAACATGAAAAAATAATCTAGAGAATTAGTGAATTATAGAAATTATATAACACTATATTTCTTTTATATTTGTATTATCATTTATTTTAATTTTTAATTAATTAATCAACTGATGCATTATCATTGTGTGGAAATATAATTTAATATTATATTACCCATAATTATAAAAAAAACAATCATGATTTTGATAAACATTTTAGATTTTGAAATACTATTTATTTCCGAAATATTCCTCTACATGAACCCATATTAAAAATATTAATATTGTAAAAAAAAGATATCAAATTTAACATTACTTTGAATATAATAATATAAGGATATAATCTATCCAAATGACCACAAATTATCTCAATACTGATAATGAACAGATTATGTATGAATAATAATAATCTTAAAAATCACGTCAATTGATATGTTAATTTTCTAATTTTTAAAATCTTATTTTTACCCTTAATTACTTGATTTACACTTAACCGTGGTAATTTATAAAATTACTAAATAAACTATTCATATTGTCAAACATTAAAAGGAGAATATTTACGTAATTTGAACCTATGAATTTAAAATATTGAACATGTTTTTCAAAAAAGGAATTATAAAAGTTTTTTAAATAATTTAAAATAATTAGTATTTACGGATTGAAAGAATGTGTTTTTAAACTAAAAAAACCATCAAAAGACTGAAAATAATTTATATCCAAATGATGTGTGAAATTTATTCATATGAAATATATTGGTATAACTGAAAAAATTGATCTAATTATAAATAAAACACTTTAAAAAAATATATAATTGTATACTATAAATAAATTTTATAAAAATGATGTTTTCAATTGAAATATAGTATTCTTTCAATTCCTGAAAACATTAATTTTTATTCAATGATTCCAAAAACCCATCAAATATAACATTTAATTCCACAATTTCATATAAGAATTTTATTTTTCTAATTTAAATTTAATGGTTTCCCCAATATACTAAAAAAAATTCATCATTAAAAAGTAAAAACCATTCTGTTTTGGAAAATACTTTTTCTTATGCACAAAATTTATTTTCTTCTTATATCATCTATAGAATACAAATAATATTAATTTCCAAAATTATATTGAATATATTTTATATATATTTAATTAATATAATCCAAAAATTTTGATTTGTTTAATTTTAGATATAAATCACACTAGTACACATCTAAATTGTTTTTTATATATAACCATTCCATTTATAGTCTAAAGGGATTTATATTGATTTATTAAAAATTTGTCAAATAATTAATTATAATTAGTTGTGTAAACCTTATTTTCATAATTCAATCAATCCCATTCATACACACCTTTCTAATAGCTAGTATTTAACAATAAAAACATAATATTATTTTATTTTTCTTTTCAGCCTGATGTGGTGTATCATGTATGCTATTAAATATCAAATTTTCATTAAAGTTCATTATTTTAAATTATCCTACAATAGGAAAATTTCAACCTTGAAATTTTGAATTCTGGATTGATAACAAAGTATTAAATTCAATAAATACTTTTTATTGAAATCCCACATTAGTGAAAGGTTTAATAAAACTTCATCTTTAAAATAAATAATGTGAAATGTAATTTTCAGATTAGATAACACATACTAGGGTTACATGTATAAATACAAGGGTATGTAAGAGGAAATAATTACTGAGTTTTGATGGAGAGTGATAGAGAACACGGTCAGGAGAAACATAACAATCACAAAACTATCAATCTATGATGGTTAAAAAGTCACTCATTTCGTAGTAATAATATTAAAAAAAATAACTTTTATATCTTAAAATAAATTTCACTAAGGCGAGGAATTATTTTAATAATATTACTAAAAATATAAGGAAATATATTTAATATAAATGTATTGTTTCATCCTTCAATCAACTTCAACTAGAAAATCATCTTTCTCTCCAAAAGATGAGTATTTATGAATAATTTATCACGCTTGAAGAACTATATTCAACATCTAAAGAATCACTTATTAAATTATTGATTAAATATCTATTTATCATTTATTTATATTTTATCCCTCAAAAATGGATATGATATGGTAAAACAAGTCTAACAAAATAATAAATAATTAATTGATGTAAAAAATAATTTCAATCTCCAAAATTCAATAGTAATAACATCATTTCATAATAAAACATTGAATAAATAAATACCCATACAATTCCTTAAATAGTGGAAATAAATATTGATACCCAAAATTTAGATGGATTTGATGACATAGATTTACAAGATAAATTTTCTAATTTAACTCTAAATAACATCAATTACACATGACGTCTCAAAAAAGATGAAATTTCCAGTGTAATATTCATGATACACTAACTATTTACCTAAATATAGAAAATCATCATATTCCCACAATTAAATCATATCATCTTCAGAAATATAATACAACATTTATTAATCAAACAATATAACATAGTATTCAATTTACATTTATCATACAAGATTACCAAAAGAGTGATGATCTTCAGAAAATAAAATACCCCACATAAACATTAAATAATTTTTCCAATATGAAAAAAAAAATTTCTCTCAAAATAAACTAATTATTATTCCATAAACCCATTTAACAATCAATAAAATTTTATAATAACTTGAGACATCACATAGACTAGTGATGGGAGATTCAGCCTTGTCTCCCTACAGTTATGGGTTCAATTCTCATGGTTTTGCTGGAGGTGATAAGTTGTCATCCATCCCATGGGTTAACCTTTTTATAAAACCATAAAACTCTTATAATATTAAAAAAATATGATTATGTCTACAAAAATATCCATATATATTTTTTAAAAAAACATTATCTCATAACGTTCATTTTTCACCCCCAAAAGTGATAACACATAATTACCTGAAAAAACAATGTTCCAAAAAATGTATGTTGTCACCATAAAATTTCATCACATAAATATTTTAATATTGTCAAGGAAAATAACATTATGATAAACCTAAAACTGAAAAACTCTTTATGATATACCAAACTCTTTATAAAAAATCCAAATATCCACTTTTTTCTAAACACTGCTCTCTTACAAACTATTTTTACATGACCTTATACATTACAAAGTCTAGCTAAATATATAAATCACAGTATTTTACTAAATATAGTTTTTTTTAGTGTTCTAGAGAACTAAGTACAATCTTAAAAGGTAAACTAATAAATTTCAAGTGGAAATTATATTCAGTATCAATTTTTTTACTAATGGAAATCCACTTAAAATAAAACATTACTTCTTTCCATTACACATATTCATATTTTTTTCTCATGACCATAACCATGACCAAACTCTTTCTTAACCCATGTTATTATTTTCAATATATTTCATAAGAAAGAAATCCTATTGTTTAACATAAAGAATGGAAATCATTATTCTAGTTCAAAACAAAAAACCAGTTCCATAAAAAATACCCTATTATAATGAAAAAAGAAGCATTTCTTTAGAAATATAAAATATTACATTTAAAAAATGAAATTATTTTCATGAAAAAAATTATAAATCATATAAGTAATATTATTTAATATGTGAATAATTTTAATAAAATGGATTAACGATCTTTTTGACTTCGATACAAGTCACTCATACAAATGGAATAGTCGTACAACTGACTTCAATAGCCAATACATTGGAGGTTATAATATAACTATGCATCCTTGGTTTATCATGGAACAACCCATCATTGGTTTATCACATAACAACCTGTAACATTTCTATGTACTATTATATAACAAGAACACATGAAATATTTGAATTCTCAATATGTCGCTTATAAAATCTAAAGTTCATACATAAGAAAAAAATTTAGGTTATTGAAATAACCATTACCTTTTTAAAAATGTTTTAAAATATTTAAAAATATTTATTTTTAAATAAAATCATATCATACCACATTAATCATTTTTATAAAAATTATAAAATTACCATTTTAAAAAATACATGTCCATTTAAATACATTCATAGAATAAATTTCTACAGCACATATATGAAAAAGAAATAATTAGATGAATAAATATTTAAAACATTTATAATGATATTTGTGTTAAAGAGTCAATTACATTGAGTATGAATCATCACATATAATAATTATCAAACACAAAAATAAAATTATGTTAATTTTTTAATTTGTTGAGATAAATTATAATATTTATTATTCATTTTATATAACCAACTACCATTTATAAAAATTAATTAATGATTTAAGTTCACTTCAGATTTTTTTATCATATTCGGTACATGCGTCTAAAATGACATAAGTGTGATGTAAATATTCAATGTGGTCATTAGTCCATCATCCAAAAATTAATGTTTATGACATGTTTTTAATTTATTAATATCAGTTATTATTTTAAATAAAACAATTATGTATGGTTATGTATAACCAGATACTTTATAATAATTGAGATGGTAGAATGTAGGTATGACAGAGAAACATTTCCATTTATCAGTAATAATTTTTGGAAGAAGGTTTGAATTATTTTATCTTTCCAGAATTTTCAAAATATCATTAATATCATAAAAATAATTTAAATATACTTATACATATCTGTCATGTGATGTGTTGATAAAAAAAATCACATCTCATCGTGGAGCTTAATGTTCACACATACGCATGAACAATGATATCAATTTCCGGTGAATTGAAATTTAAGAATATATAAAAATTTGTAAATGATAAAAAAATCATTAATGTCATATATATTATTTAATTTTATAACTATAAACAGTCTTGAGAGATATTTGTGGGAAATAATTAATATTAGTTCGTGAGGTGGTATTATGTTGTATAGATGAATGCCTAATTATTTTCCCATTTGATGGAATTGTATATGGATTGTGTTTAGTATATTAACATAATAACATACTAGTATATTTAGAATACTATATTTATTAATTTATCATTATGTAAGATTATATGAAGGAAGTATAATAATAATTAAAATAGAATCACTTAATTAAAAATGATACATCTTCATTAGATGATTTCATTTGATTTACACCTTGAAACCTCTAAGGTGAGTGTTATGCCTAAAATTTGAGATATGTAATGTTTTGAGGTTTTTAAGGATCATATATTTTAATATCTTGGTAGATATATATTGGTTTTATGTCTGAATGAAATAGATGAATGTGTTCCATTTTATAAGGGATTGGAGGGGCGCTCTTGGAATTTATCATAATATTATATTAATATGTATATTTATTTTGATTTATAAAGGATTAAAAAGTAATTATTTTGAATATATGATGAGTATTTATCTTATAACCGTCATCAACATAATATTTTATATGTTTTGTATTATTTTTGTACTTATATTTTTGTTTTAACCCCTTTTAACTCTTACTAGAATATTTAGTAATTCCCACTTTTAGGGCTAATATATTTACTATAAAATTATAAAATGAAAAAAATGAGTCATTAATTATATTTTTAGAAATATACCAATAATTGTTCTTAATTTTATATTTTTAAGAATTTTTTATCTTTTTTTAAAATATTATTTATTTTAAAATATAATAACAGTAAATTTTGATAGTTTTCATTATTTTAATTTTAATAAATTCCATAACTACTTTTAACTCAAAAAAACTTATATAAAACATTAATAAACTTTCAATTTAATCAATAAAATTATTTTATGTCATAAATAATGTCAAATTATATTCATTACAATATTTTTGATTAACATTTATGTGATTCTTCAATTAATTAAATAATTAATTCCCCGTCATTGTGTTACCATTTCAAATAATTATTTCTTTCCTAAAATTTATAAATAAATTACCATGATACAAATATTATATTTATATTAAAAAGTATTATCTATATGAAAAAATATCTCTTACATAAACCCAATTTATAAATATATCTATTGTAAAAAACAATAGTGTATGAAACTGAAAATTCCATTGAATATAATGATATAAATGTTATATTCTAATGTAGAAAGAAATTAATGGCTTCATAAAAGGTAATATAATTCTTATGGGAGGATAACTAAATTCAAATAAATTTTGGACATCTTTTAGAATAATTTTATAATGTTGAAAATATTATTTTTAACCTTTATTACATAATTTACCATTAAACATGTTAATTACAAAAATCACTAGTATTTCAAATCAAATTGTCAAAAAAATAAAATTATATTATAAAAATAATTAATACCAACTGATTAAAAATAAGAAAATATTTTTTCATTATTTGAAACATAAAAATTATAGTAATTAATTTAATATTAATCTCGTTTACTGAATGAAAAAATTGTTCTTAAATGTAAAACCATCAGAAGATTGAAATTATTTTAAATAAAAATTAAACATAAAATTGATTACAATGACCTAAGTTATATTAAATTATAAAAACATGATGTAATTATACTTTAAAACCATTAAAAAATATAATATAAAAATATAAATAAATTTCATGAAATAAAGATTCCAATTTGAAAGAAGTACTCTTAATATTCATCTATACTTGAAACATATAATAAAAATAAAAAAAAATCAACGAATTTATATTTTCATTCTCCAGTATAAAATATGAAGTTTATTTTGTCAATTATAATTATTAAAATTTTCAAAACAAGATTTAAAACATGTTTTCAATCAAAAGGATGTAAAACTGCCTTTTTCAGAAATACTTCATTTCTTCATAAAATATCTATTGTTCTTATATCATGTATTTAAAAAAATTGATCTGAATGTTAAACATTAGAATGAATATATTTTATATCTATTTTGTCAATAAAATCAAAAAATATTGATTTTTTAATTTATTGGTGAAAAACACACTTATGAACATTTATATAGGTTTTTCAAATAGCATTTCCGTTTATTTTAAAAAAGGGTCTATTTTAATAAATAAACAACTTTTCAAATAATTAATTATAAATACCTGTGTAAAGCATATTTCCATAACTGAATTAGTGCAATTAATACCCCAATTCTATCAACTAGGTATTAACTATAACATTTATGTATTATTATTTTTTCAGCTCGATGTGGATCATCCTCTATGCTATCGAACATAGAGTCTTCTTTAAAAAAAAGGATGTTACTATGTGTATAGTGAACTAACACATCAAAAATTGATCTAATTACATTTACATCACTACCATATAAATATGGATATATTAATGTTTTTACTATATTTATATGATATTTATGAAGTTATTATATAACCCATATACAAATATAGAGTATACAATCTTAATTTCTATTTCATGGGGTATACTATAATGTTAGTCGTTTTCAGGGAATACTACCACCTCTTGAGGTGATATGGTTTTTTTAATAATACACTTTATAGTAAAGGTACTTTATATAATGGTAGTGAATATATTTTATATTTATTATCTAAAATTGTTTATTTAAATATGATATAACATAAAACTTCTAACATTTAATTATGTTTCAAAACAATAACCTTAATCATGTGTACATTTAGACTATTACCTCTATGTTGTGATGTAAAATGTTTTTCATTTTATTTTAACATGGACGGTTATGTTGATTGATTTTTTTTAAAAAAATTATATATAACATATTAATTATTCTTTATAGTTAATTAATATGTATTTTTATTTCGTTTCATCTATTGAGAAAAATTGAAACAATATTCTTGTGAACGTATAGCCTATTGCCTCCATGAATGTTGTAATCCATTTTGATTCTCTAAAATTAATAAATTAATATGAATAAATATATAGTGAATAAATATATGATAAATATATGATTATTTTAATTATATATATTAATTAACAATGATCTAATTATGTCCAATTTTTTTAACAAATTTATATATTGAAAACAATAAAATTATCACAAAAATAGTGATTTTTAAAAAACCTTGTTAATAAATTGATGATAAAATACTATAATTAAATTATATTTTGAAATATATATTTTTTATGTATATTCAATATATTTATTATATTATAGGATTAGACACATATGAAATAATTTGAAAATTATGTAAGGGTTTGTCATCTAACAATTACATATACGATACATCTTCAATATTTACAACATGTTTCTATTTTTTGGTTTATATAATACCCATTTGATATGTTATATCAGGTATATATTTACCTTGATAATATTTTATGTTTCATTGATGATTTTTATAGGACTTATAATTCTGAATTTACTAATGTGGTAAGTGTTTCTTTCACACTTTCATCGTTATTTAGGATTGTTTCAGTGTAAGTATCATATGAGAGAATTATATGAAATTTATATCATAAATTATATCTATTAACATATCCCATAATTATTCATGAACTTTTCAAGTATTAATTTTACCATTTTCCTATAATTTGTATTTTAAAATATTTAAGTATATTCATTAATGAAAATCTATCTTTATTTTTCTCTTCTGTCCAAAATTCTTATTCATAAAAATGAATGTTTTCTATAATCGTAAAAATTTTTGTTAATATTTTTCAAATGACATATTAAATGAAATTTTCCATATTCATTATGTTGAAAAAACTTATATAATGCAATTATCAGTTTGGTTTCGAAACAAGGATCTTTTGGAATTTAAAAAAAATGTGAAAGGAATATTTGTATTAAAATGTACTGCATGAATAGAATATTCCACCATCCTGACCAATAATTGTTTAAAATCATGTTATAAATTTAAATTTTTTTTCAGAAAATGTTTTCCCAAAATGGTTTGTGATTTTTTTATTTTTAAATAATATTCTCAAAGTAAAAATTATATTTTTATCAAAAATATTTTTAATCGTATTTTAATTATATTTATATTCATCAACGACATCAACACTTAATTGTAATTATGAACCGAATTGTATATCTTGTATTAATAACATTTTTCTTCTTTATATGGGTTTTTAATGATCAGTTCGATTTAGATTGTTGAATTTTGTTACAAGTCACATTATTATTCATGACGATTTATGATTATGATTATATGAATGGGGAATCTATTAACATTAAACATGTTTTATTCATCATGAATGTTTATTTTGATTATTTTAACCCCTTTCATAAAAGGAATGCATTGGAAATCGTATTAGATGGATGGGGAACATTTATAGATATCCCCATAGTGCATTATTAGTTATGTTAAGAGAAATAATTTTTAAAATTTAGATTGGTTTGTACCTAATGATTTAGATATTATTTTAAAAGGTCTTTGTAATATATATTCAATATCTAACATTACAGATTCCTTAAATATGAGACCATTAATTTCTAGGTGATTATTAATTTTTAGAATATCTATAATTTTTTTTGATCTTATGAGGATATTTATATGGATTTAAATAATAATAACTTTTTTCTACCATATTATTTTTATTTTTTTGATTAGATGGAATTTAATTCAATTATTTACCTTTCCATTTTAATTATTGATATTTATTTGAAATAGATTCCTTTGAATTATTACAATTACTAATCATATGATATCACCACATTCTTATGTTTTATTTTCACAAAATATTACAAGGATTTTTATTGGTTTACATGGATATACTATGAAAAATAACAGAATTCAAAAATCAAATACATTTCATATTTCATGATTTCAATTATAATATGAATTCATTGTATTTATCTTGTTTACCAAGACTAATAAAATGTTTTTTCAATTCAATGTGTGATTCATTGTATCTTATTAAAATATTATAATGTGGAAATAGGATTTGTTTAATTGGAGTTGGTTATTTACATAATGAGTTCCTTCCTCTATAGCATGTAATTAAAATTTTCTTTAGTAGATCCATTTTCGTGGAATATGTGGATAAATAAATAATTATGACATGGAATTCAGATAATTTTCTTATTATGATACATTGTATTGGATAAATAATGTTTTTAGTAAAATTTGATTTTATAACTAGTACATTATATTCCCAATATGTGAGATTATTAAATTTTAATGATTAATGAGAATCATTTAAATGACTTAAAAAGGAAATAATAGTGTTTTTTAATTGAATTAACCCCCGTTTATGGGATCAAATTAGTTCTCCTTGAGATATTCCATGGAAAATAGTGTGATAATTTCCCATATATCACATTTGAATACCTTTATACAATAGCATTAACTTGGAGGTTGGATCTATAATCCAAGAGACCTTTTTAGTGTGAATCATGTTCTTTGTTTAATGCATTATAATAATTTTGGACTTATCCCATTGTGGTATCATTATTTAATTTGGTTAACTTGAAAAAATTTGAGAATATTTTCTAAGAATTATATAGGTTGTTCGATTGATTTGTTAGAGTCTTGTGGCACCCTAGATAATTTAACATTACTCCTTTTTAAATGGTTGTTATGGGTGAGTCATAAAACATGGGGATATTTCCATAAGTACATACCTTTTGAGTATTATCTCATTATATTAAAATTTTTAACTATAGATTTTAATTGAGAACTCACTTATTTATATCCTCAATGATGATCAAGCCATTCTAGATTGATGCATAGAAGATAATGATACATTCATATTCAAGAAATACTAACAATCATATGTCTATAATATTTTTCTATTTTAATTAAATTATGGTCCCATTAGATACTACGTAAGATAATCCTTTATACGGGATATGGTTATCATGTGAGAGACCTCATCTATAGGTGTGCTGACCTAGTTACCCTGTTTTGAGTTCAATCATTATGATTTGGTTGAAGACCTAGAGAAAAATAGAACTAATATAGATTCATATTTTTCAATTAAATTCATTTGATCGATGGAATCCAACAAGGTATGTTAACCGAAGGTTCTCATTTCCAATAAAGAAATAAGGGTGGTTTCATACTCATTTTCAGATTGATTCCTGATAATTGATGATGTTTTTTACCATGTTGATAGAATGCATTACATGGAATCATATTTTGTTATAAATATCAAAAAATGCATCGATGGGATGGAAAATTTTGTTTTATGGACTAGATTAATGATTATTATAGGGTTTATTCTTTAATTTATGGACATGATTCTTTGAGGCTAGAAGACAATCGATAAATTATAGAATAGATATGTGACCAATTTTTAAGAGTAGTTCAATCATAAAGACCAAATTAATGATATTGATATTATTAATGGAATGATGAGGTTTTTAATCATGATGATTGACTTATGAAATCATTAATTAATTCTTCAACAAGATCATATGGTGTAATAAACACACTACAAATGATTTTTTGATATCAATCTAGTTGTGCATATTAACTATTTGAATTCAAATGTCTTTGAGCTTTGGGGAAGGGTCAATAAATGATGGTTTCTAATGTTATGGTTTTGGGAATAGATTCTCAGTGGTTTTAGTATATTTAATATATTTAGAATATGACTAATTTTAAAATAGACTAGGTATCATGAGTGAATGACCTATAGTTATACCATGAGATACATTGTTGGAAGATGTGATGTTCAAAGAAAAATGAATGACGATATTGATTAATATGATACGGTCATGGATCTGATTGTAATTTACATGACTATTGATGAAATATAATAGTACTCCAATTAATAAGTGATCATTACCCATATCTTGTATTTTCTCTAAGTAGGTTGAGATATCATAATCTATTATCCAAGATACCAAACAATCTAATTGTGTTGGAAAAAAAGGATTCATTGAGAGTTATATTAAGGAGGGGTTCTATATAAATATACTTAGTGTATGATAAAACAATGCATATGTATGAATGATGACACTCTAGTTGTTGTATAATATGTAAATATCATAAAATCTATTTATTAAAGGAAATAAAGTTTTAGTGGAGACATTTCATTACAATTTGGGGATGCAATGATTTGTATCCAAGAAATTATTATTTCTAAAACAAATTGATGTGGTATGGGATATAGATTTAATTTCAATTTTAATTATTAATGTTAAAAGTAATATCTTAAGGTTGGGAGTGGAACTTTAGTATTTGTAGGGAGACCCTCATGTGAGAAGCATCATGGGACCCTGGGAGTAGTTTATTGATAGTTATTTTGGATATGTAATGCTCTTAAATAAGTAGACCAATAAATAAATAGAATCCACTATTAAAAAACATGTATGAGATTGTTTATGTATTTGAAAATATTCTAGACATGTAAATTAGTCCCATAGAGTATTATGATGATACATTCATGTTGGATCAGGATTCACGTCACAGTAGGTTCTTCAATAGGTAAACACTTTTTTATTAGGAGATGGATCCACTATGAGACATAAGTGAATATCGGGTATGTATTATTGTCATCATTACTTTTGGTATTTCTTAATAATATTGATTATTTGATGAATTTGATATTGGTTATGTTAGGTCCTCTTTGTTAGAGACCCTAATAGGTGGTGAATCAGGGAGTGAAAGATTAAAAAAAATCCCATATTATCATGTTTCGGTGTAATGAAAAATGCTCTTATATCTATTTCAATATGAAAGATCATGGCTCTTTTAACAGAAGTGTGCTCACTTATTCTATAGAATATCCACTCACAATTTAAATACTCATTATTCCTGTCATTATCACAAATTAATACAAATTTACCGTGGATGTACTGGGCAATATTTCACCATTTTTCGCAACCCTAGAATGACTGGTGCACTTTTCAATGCCTGGGGTGCTTATCTAATACCTAGCGTGCTTCTTCAAGGATGGCATGCGAGTTTCATTTAACTAATTGCACGATTCTCCTTTATTCATCACAAAACAGGGGTGACTCAAACCCTTTTACACCCAAACCAGTATTGGTGTTCAATTATCAAATAGAGCACATCTTCTGAGTATCATTATACTTGCCTGACCAAACCAGCACTTGTGTTCCCGAACCACCTGAATGATGGAGATCTAATTTTCACTAAGAGTTGAACACTAGAAAGATGAGGAGCATTGGACCTCTATTTATATGCATTTTGGACACACTGAGCGCCAACGTGAAAGTCTCCACTCGGCGCACAATTTGTCTCTAATAGTCAGCTTTGGCAACAAACACAACACGGAGGCCCACTTTTTCAGCAAAAAAATCACCTAAAAATGACTCAATGATAACATGAAGGATTTCTTTCTAATAGGGTCTGAACATATTATCAATAGTTGACCAGAAGGGGTTGTTAAGGAACCACGTCTGGCATGCCGTCAGGATAAGACTGGTACAACATCAATAGTCGACAGACTTTTTTGAAGAAAAAAAATATTTTGAAAATTCTAATTTTGGTGTATTGGAATTCATCCTCACATTAGAATAAAAAATAAAGTTTTGAGTAATTATAAAAAACTATGGTCATGTTTCTATAAGCAATTTTAATGGTGGGAAGCATAATAGGATGGATGAATAAAGTGATGATGATGTTATAATAACTCAAGTTTGTTTGGACCAGTTAAGCACCATATTGATGTTTCAATTTTGGAAATGAGTGTCGGATTGATTTTTCATGGCATATATTCTATTTTCATTATGTGTATTTTCAAGGGTCATTTTTAATTCATACATGAAATTGTCCATTTTATTGAAAATTCATAACTCAATTAGTTCATGTGTTATTTTTATTATTCCACTATACTTCTTAGGGACAAGACATTTTATGGCGGGGAGATAGTATGATCCATTTTTTGGACCAGGAACTATTCTATATGATTTTTACTATTTCATTTGAGGGATTCATTGAATCATAAACCCAGCATTAGAATCTAAATTTGAGAGATACATCAGTAAGAAAAATTGGATTGATGTATTTGTAATAAAAAAATTCTCAAATTTTTGGAAGTGTTTTGGGAGTGTCGATCTTATAAAAACACACTACAGGAGGAAATGACTTGGTTGAAAAAATAAATTAAACTGAGTGGCTCCATCAGATATGTAGTGTGTCCCTATATGTTGGGGACACATGAATTTTTAAAATTTTTGTTGCACGGTGCATAGTGTTGTGAGAGGTGTTTTATAAATTACATAGGTGGGTCATATGATTCATATGGATTCTCAAAATTTGATCATTGTACATGTGGTTAGTAGAACATAAATATTATACACCAAACAATTAGAGTATAGTTTATATGTACCATGAAACCAACCCATTTGGGGAGTGGATCATAGACCTCATCAGCTACAATGTTGGTCCATGGTTAACCAAAATGTGTGTAGAAATAATATGTGTCAATAAAATGAGATAAATAACCATTTCCCCTTACAACCTTAAATGGGGTTTTCCCTATTTTGCTCCAACATTTACCTTGAGAGACCTCTAACATACACTCCCCTCCCCCTCCTCTTCTAATGGTGGTTTATCCCTCATTCATTGTCCAATTAAAATGTCTTTAAGTTCCTATAAAGGTTAATAGTGAGTCTACGAATCCTATTTCCACTTTTATACATTCTTCTAATTTCATTTTATTTGATCAGTGTGAGACCCCATTTGACCTATTTTTATTGTTTCTTGATGATTCATATCATTTTTATCATTACAGATCAAATAAATTCAATTTATGGGACAATAGAATCATCCTTAGTTTTTCTGATGTTGGATTTGAATTTTCATCTTCAAGTCCAATTGTTTAAAAATTATTCCTTCTTGCTGCACACTTAATTATGTATGTGTTTATCATAAGATAAAAAATAACCTAAAATAATTGTTTAAATGGTGACCTAAACATTTTGGTTGACCCCAGATCGTGGTTAGATTATTAAAACCACAATAGGAGAAACTAAATAAGGTTTTATAGATTTAAATTCTCTAGGAGACCATACTTGTACAAATTCTCAATCACCCCTTCGGTTTTTTTAAGTGTTCTATTTTCATTAGATGTACCTAATAAAATTAATGATTATATAGAACTCTTTGAATTCCCCAAATTACATTACTTATTTAATTTCATTGTAGTATATAAAAAATTAATTTAAATTTAAATAATTTATGAATGGTGTGGCAATTTATCTATTTTAAATAAAAGGAGGAACTAAGACCGAGGGAGGGTATGGGGTCATAAAAAACCTAATGACCTTAATCAAAATAAGGTAGTTCATTAATCAAAACCTATACAATTATATTCATCATAATCTATGTTATAATTATCCTCTAATTGACAAAAAATTTCACCTTATATCTTTATTCTTCTTGAGATGGATCTAGTCTTAATAGTGGGTTTCAAGTTAGAGTTGTCTTTCCTTAGTCTTCCCTATTCGAAGGTACCGAAGAAAAATCTTCAAAAATAAACATTTCATTATCAACAGTATTTCGATATAATTTTTTCTTTGGATATTCTTCATTATCCATGTCATTCCATCATCCCCCATTTTTGATTAAGCTCCTTATCACATTGAGTTCATCAATAAACCAAGATCCTGTAATATAAGAACCACATGAAGCCTAGTCGGTAGAATGAAGGACTAACTCCATCGGCCTTTTCTCTTTTTGTCTAGTGGACATACACAGGACAATCCCAATCTATTCCTTTTCAATTGTACTATCACCAGATATCAATATCACCTTAGCCTGGCAATGATTCTCCTCCCATTGATTCATCACACTACTAGGTTTTAGATCATCCTCCTACTACAATGAATTAACACAAAAATTATTAATATCCAGAATATCCCCCTGTTCTTAAATCACATCCAAATGGACAATATTATCTTCCATGCTTTCTTCGAGTTCACTGGAGGATCATGTCTTGCATTGCATTTTTTAGCGTCTTTCATACATGTGGGTTGTGACCCATGAAAACTTCATATTATTTGAATCTTTTTAATACATTATCTAATTGTATTTAATTTATTTATTTGATAGTGAAGAACCATAATTTATCATACTGTAGATATTTAATTTAAAGGATAATCCAATCTTATGGGTAAGATAAATGATTAATTTAAGGAAATGACATTCAATGTGGGTTGTACATTACTTTTCATACACATTGTTCAATGAAATTTCATGATGGATTCTTCCAATAAGTTTTTTTAATATATTGTCGCATGAATTACAACATGGATTGTTAATAATTATTAAATAAATTCCCCTTATTAAATATAACACTTAGGATTCTTATACCTTGTAAAATATGATACTTGGGAATGGTGTGAATTTTTTATTTTGATACATGGAAATGGAATCCCTTGTTATATATGATACATAGGAATGGTGGAAATTATAGAATGTGATATTTGGGAATGTAATCCCTTTTTAAATATGATTCATGTGCACCGAGACCCAAATTATATATAATAATAGGTAATATATTCACATATTAAATTTTATACATGGGAATTTAATCCACCATTAAATGTGTTACATGGGCATGGAATCCCATATAAGATGTAATACATTAGTGTGGCATACCGTATTATTATTATGGGAATGTTGGCTTTTATAATTTATTTAACATTGACATTAAATCCATTAGTATATTTGGGAATATTGTCCCTTATTATTTTTGAGAATAACCCCAATAATATTAGGGGAATTGAATTCAATTAATAATTTTGAGACATCATAATGGAATCCCTCTGGACATATGATATTTGGGCAACACTTCCCTTGGATGATTATCATACACCTATTACTTTGCATGGATTCTTTATTTATGAATTGTGTCTTAGATAGTCCAAGTATCAATATATGTGGATAAATATTTCAGTACATATATAGTATATTTATATTCATACATATATATATACACACACATATATATATGGGTCCATGTTTTGTGTAATTACAAATTATGTAGAAGAAAGTATGGTCATCGAAGAGTCCTTTGAAGAACTACAGCCTGATTAATTTAAATATTTTTAATACTACCTAATCTATTATATTGTCACACTTTTGTACTTTATATTCACCTATTAGATATGAATTAGAAACCATTGGTGGTGTCCTACTTAATATATCTAAAGTGTTGTTCGGACCAATATTTTTTACCTGAACAGACTACATAGTTGATGGTATACGATCTTGTATTATTTCATGATTGATGTTATCCTTGTGGGAAATGATTATGTACAATAGCATAGTACTTTTTTTGTAATCATGATGATATTGGATATTGTTTCTATTCATAATAAAATTTTAGATCATTTTTAATTTAGATATGTTTTATGTATTATCTTCAATATATATTCTTATTTATCCATCATATCATGTTTACAAAAGGATGTATTTTTTTTATTCTTTCCTAATTACTGTTTATTATTAATTATTAATTATTATTAAATCCTCTAATTCCATTAGTTATTTATTATTATACTCTAATTATTACTGTTAAATAGAGCATATCATTTCCACTGAAAAATATTTATATCCTTGCTTCTATTCGGAAGCCTCTACCGTATGTGATGAATAGACTATTCTAAGTATAGTCATGGATTTTTATGTGGAAATGTATTGTGTAAATTTCCCATCACTTCTAAACAATATTTAGTTGTTACTTTATTTTTATGTCTCTAAATATAATAAATCATATTCTGAAAGAAAAATAGTTCATTAATCTTGAAAAAAGGATGCATACATGAAAATGACATTACATTTCAAAACATAATACACAATATTTTATATTTATATATTAAGGAAATAACCATTCCATTTAGAATTTCATGGTATATTTATCATAACACATTTCATGGAATCCTATGGAAATGAATCCTATGAAATAGATGAGATTATATGATCTGTAATGGTATGCTCACAAAGGAATCTATTATGAAAAAATCAACCCATGATCTATTCGGAAAGGTAAATAAAAAATCAAATGTCATTTAATAAATTACATGAACATGAATAATTATGTAACATGAATAATGGATGATCGAAATAAATCATTGTAATAAATAATTAGATCTTGAATCTTATCAAGGAATATTATAAATAATATGATAATTACATTGAAATCAATAAATAATATCATAATTAGGGAATCGATAATTTTAGACATCATAGCTATACATTCAATGACTCGTACTAAGATATATCACGTAAATGAGAATGAAATTGATAAAATCCTAATTTTAGTATGTCTCAAAATACCTATTGATGCATTTATGGGATATAACAAGCCTTGGATATAAAATACTTATTCCAATTCATTCTTCATATAAATTCTGATAATCATAATCACCAGAATCATTCATATTGTAAATAATCAAAAAATGTTCTTAATTTATGAAGTCAATTATCATAATCATAAACCATCAATAGTAATGTAGAGAATTAAATCAAAATTTTACATCCCTAGTAAAAATATTATATAATATCCATAAAGAATAATAATGATTTTATCACTATATCATATCCCCGATCAAGCTAATTTAAATCCACTGGGATAAAAGAGGGGATTAAATAATTAAATTATTCTCCAGTGAATCTAATCATAAACAATCAAATTAAATAATGTGGGTTTTTTCTTTAAAACATATACCCATTAAAATTGATCATAACACATCATAATTATAAATCATGAATGTATAATTAGAGAATATAATTTTTAGAGAATAATTAAAATAATGGTTTGATTCCATCATTGAATATACGTTCCATGAAAATATCATTGAAACCATTTTTCAGGAAAATAATGTTTTCAATTTTAAAATCACTTTTACAACAAGTATAATCTAGAAAATGTGATTTTTTGGAAATATAATTTGATACTTATAATAGAATACTCAAATCATTGAGAAGTGATTATTGAAATAAATTCCATTCATGAAGTTTATGTGGAAAACATTTCATTCATACTGTTGTTAGAAAAATAAAAAAGTGCCTTTATTGGAAAACACTTGTAGATTCAATTTTAAAAAAATTCAAAAAATTAATTTATGTGCCAAAATTAATTTATGTGCCAAAATTAATTTAATAAAACATAAAAAGATTAACATCAAATTTCATAAAAAATTATTTAGATAACATGAATATGGATGAAATTAATTATAAACCGAATTTTTTTTAAAAGACAAGTATTTTATTAAATTAGTTTTCTCAATAATATTCAGTACCAAACAGAAGATGGTGGTGCTGTTATATAAAATTATAATGAATATAAATAATATAAGAATTATTATTTGGATTATTATATTTTTTTTACTATTTTTCAATGGGAGACTTACATACAATCGGTATCAAATAATGATGAAATTCTGAAATGAACTCCTACAACATAGGTAGAATAAGATTCAAATCCCTATGTAATAAATAAAATTAAATAAAATATTTAAATTCCATATAGTATAATATTTTAAATACATGACATATTAATGTAGTAGGGTATTCTTAATAGAAATGATATAAGTGATGAATATAGAATATGCATCACGAGCATAAAAGTGAGATGAGAAACCATTACAGCTTTTGAAAAATTTAAATACATTTTTCCAAAAGATTATAAAATACATAAAATAACATGTATGAATATATATTCATGATATGAAATATCAATTTGGAATTATATACACCAAAAAAATTAAATAAATTATTAATATGGGATATATATCTCAAAAATATATGTGAGATAAGAATTGTTTACCACTTTTGAAACATTTGAATTGTATTACCCATTAATGAATATAAAAAAGAGAGCCATTAAATATCTATAAAAAATATATTAATTATATAACATTTAAAAGTGGTATTATATACACTACACAAAATAAAAAAGTAGAGAATATTGGATATGTCCCCCAAAAATTAAAAACCAGAAATACCTTTCGTAGTATTGATTTACTTGGTAATTGTTCGAACCTCCAAAATAAAAAATATAGATTTAGTATACCACAATAATAAAAAATTATTATATATAATACCATATATGAAATTATTTTAATTTTTTATGACCCGTATATTAACATTTCTTTATAAAAATTTCTATTATGGGTAATAACATATATGTTTCAGAAATGTGTTTCAGTTTTGTAGTATCAATGCCTATATATTTTTTCATGGTGAAATCATATAAATAATATTAATAATGATATAAATATCATATATATTCATTATATAAGTTTTTATTATTTTCTATTAAGTATTGAGATAAAAAATGATTTAAATTGTTCATTGGGACTATAGGTCGAACATACACATGAATACTATTTTCATTTTTTGGAAGTATGGAATGAAAGAAAAGGAAATAATATTTTTCCTTTACAGAATAATTATTATATAATATTATCATATATATTGATTAAATCAATTATAAATACTATCCATTTCAAAATAAAATGAAAAATGTTTCCCAATACTTCGTAGAGGGGGTCATCCACAAATTTTACCACTCATTTTTTAAATTATTTTTTATGCCAATATTGTATCCTCATGTATTATTATATTATATTCAGTTTTAATAATTTATTATTAACTACCAATAATAATATATTACATATGATTATGATAAATTTATTTATGGGTAGGATTTTCAAAGGTAATCCTCATATTCTCATACCCCTATTCCTATGTCATATATGAATGATCATTGATATCTCCATTATTTAACCTTGTTGAGAATATATACCAACATTTTATTTTATTCCCTTTTACCCTGAATATGAATAATGGTTTTAGGTATTATATTCATAAAATAGTTTTTATATATTTAAAACTATTTGGGGGATGAAATAGATCTTTTATCTACCGGTTTTTTATTTATCTATGATCTCAATGGCTATTAACTATTCATTTTATTCCATGAATACAAATGTTATCTATTTAATAATCATACAATAATATGTCATATTTATATATGAAATGTTTGGGTCACTATAGTTGTTATTAGATCAAGGATTAGTTATTTTTATAATCAAGGATGATAATGTATAATGAGAAACTTGTGGATAAGATTATGTATATGAGAACATCCAATGTTAGATATAGATTGGAGTGTGGTTTTCAAACCGATATAACTCAGTCTAGACACTAAAATTGAAATTAATTTTTAATAAATACATATTGGGGTACTAACCCCAATAACATTTGGGAGATTATACCAATAAGGAGCCAACCATATACTTTATATATTGTTGTGTTTTAAGAAAAGAATTAATTATAACACAAGTGATGTCCTCTTCAGGTTCATATTTTTTAGGAATTATTTCATAACTCATACATTAATAAATTATATATATACAAAGTGGATAATTCTGATATGTACCCATTTTTCCTTAATAATGTTTTTTGAAATAAAACATGATTTATTTTTGTAACATATATTCACGAATTTCTACTTAAAATATTCATTTCACTTACAAAAAAATATACCATTTTCAATTAATTTTAAAATGTGGGATAGTCAAAAAAATATCTATAACATAATTAATAAATAAGAAGTTAGTTAGTCTATATAAAAACATTAAAACAGATGAATTTTTTCTATTATCACAATTTTCTATTTAAAAAGCTCAATAAATAATTATCAGAGGCAATAAAAAAACGTTTTTCACAAAGAAACCTATTAAAACCAATGAATGTAACATTTGAATAATTTAGGTGACATGGTACATTGTAATTATATCACTCATACAAAAGTAATGACCTATATCATTGTCTTCTATCTCTAGAATACCAAATTCATCGGAGGGATATCACACAACCACCCAATCATTTTATCATTGAACCACTTTTACATGGTTTATAACTAAAACACATATACTTGGTCAATAATGTAAGCACACGTCATTGGTTTATAATGGAACGACCCAAATGTGGTTAATAACATGCCCACCCTTTATAGGTTTATAATAAAGCCACCCACCATTGGTTTATAATAGAACTCTCAAAAATCATAATCAATTACAAAAAACCGTAACATATTAACAAATCATGAAAGAATTAATTTTCACAATAATACCATTTAAAAAGGTTTTTGAATATCGTATGAATACTATTTCATGTATGTAAAAATATATTTCATTTAAACCCCCATTTTCAATACCAAAAATACATTTCATTTAAAACCAATTTTCAATAACCAAATGCTTAGTAAATGGGAAATGGGGTTTTATTTGAAGATAACCTCAATTAATGTAATTGAATACAAACATAAAATAATGGTTACAATAGAAGGAAAATTCATTATATTTATATAAGTTAAAATAGAACATTAATTTAATTATTTTAAAATAAATTCAAACAATTAGTACAATAAATATTTAAAAATATGAATGAGAGATAGAAATTTAATTTATAAAATTATCATATTAATATTATCACATTATAAAAATAATTTTAAAAAATAGACATGGAAAAGAATGATATTTTGGAGGGAACAACAAAATGATATTTTTTTAAAGAGAAGTCCCTCGCCAATTTAGATACATTTCAATCACGATAGCTATGAAATAATAATTTTTTCTAAATACTAACAAATATAATTAGAATGTAGAATATATTAATATAACATGTCAATAGGGATTTATATATAACTATAAAAAGAATATATGTGTGTTATTGAAACACAATATTTGCATACATGGATATTACATCATTTTAGGTGAATATTCATCACATTTAAAAAATACAGGCCTGAGGACCATAATCGTTTAGGGTCTTTGGAAACTAGGAAACGTAATATTCAATATTGGTGAAATGGTATCAACATCTATATCCATTATCATCCCCTTTAGAACTCCAAATTAAAACTATTCATCATAACTAGGGGAAGGTAATCATAAGAAAGGGGTGAAATCAAATTGTTAGTATGGGTAATGAATATAGATATGTAAGAATATCATGATCATAAGTGTATGAGAAAAGGAACGTATTATTGGTATATTATAAACTGGATATCAAAGATCATAAACATGAATCATTTAATAGTGATTAGAATTTCATAATAAATTAACTATATTGAAATAAAATAATAAGAATCCTTATAGAATAACATTTTCATAATATATATTCCTATGGAATATATATCAAATTATAACACTCTATACATGTGAAAATACAATAATTTTTACTCATTATATTTATTACATGATATTAGTACATCACAAAAAATGTATAGAAATTAAACCATGTACATGAATACCATAATAAATAAGTGTTTATATTCATTAACAATATTGTGAACATGTAATCAGGTTCACACATAACATTACAAACATGTAATCAAGTTCACACAAAACATTGTGAACATGTTATAAGGTTCACAGATAAACTTTTGATCATTAAACCAGGTCTATAAATAACATTGTGAACATGTAAGTATTTTCATTAATAACACTGTGACCAAATAGTCAGGTTCACACATAAACACATGGACAAGCTAACATGACTACTCATAACATAGTTAACATGTAATCAGGTTCACACATAACATTGTGAACATGTAATCAGGATCATTCATAAATATATAGTCATGAAACCAAGTCCATGTATTATAGTGTGAATATGTAATCAAAATATTTAATTGTTTCATAAACAACAATATTAATGTATCTCATACATTGCGTGAAGGTAGTCGGGCCCCAGATCACCTTGCCTCTTTGTCTTCCTAGGGTTCCATAATTTCTTTCCATTTTTATCAACATATTAATCCCTCAGAGGGTCAATATAATTTTAGGGATGACCTCAGACTCCATTTCTTTAGAACAACATAGGGCGGTTGTCATCCCAGTTTATATTTGATGCTTTTTGTACTCTCTTTCTTTAATGAATAAATAATGAAGGATGATTTCATATATACTCAGAAGAAATCCATCTTTACATACTGAATTTAAATGAGTTTTTGATCCCACCATTCACATAATTAAATCCTACATACGTGCTCCAAAAAATTACAAACATTCATTATATCGTATCTCATTAAATTAAATGGGAATTATAAACACTTCAACCTATCATAACATCTGTAAAATAAATAGTTTTCATAATTATTTAATCATGGAATAACCCATGAGAGGAATTGAGTTTCATGATCATTTTATCATGGTATAACCATTGGAAGAGGCTTTAGTTTTCTAAGATACATTTCTTCAGGAACATAAACGATTAAAATAAAGAATAAAATTTTTTCTGTTAACTATATCCTTAATAACTCATAAACTATATAAAAAAAATCTTAGTTGGTTGATGATTTTGATCGATTGAATGTGATAGTTTTTTAGGAAAATAACCATTCATTAAAAATTCATTTCTAAATCATAAAACATTTTCCAAATCCATTCCCTCTAATACCACATTGAAAACACATAATTAAATAATTAAAAATAACTTTAAAATTGTTGAGTAAAATATTTAGTTACCTTTGAAAAAAACATTTTAAAACATAAAACATATTTAACACAATTTTCATAAAAATAATGTTGAAAACATAAACAATATTCCTTAAAATCATTTAAATCCTATTATTATAAAATAACCTTATGGAAACATAAAATGAAATAGTAGGGAATCAATTGAAACACCTAATAAGCAGAAAAAATTAACAACAATTATTTATTTTAAAATAATATTCAATATATGTAATGTAAGTTTCAGTGAAATGATATTGATTATAGTGTATAAATCCATACATGCAAGAAAATTCTTTATGCACAAAAAATGTTTTGAAAAGTGAATCGATCGGAAAACTATGCGAAGATTATATTTTAAATTCCATTTTTTTAAATGGTACAAAATGTAAAAATTTTCATTTAATGTTTATAAGTGAAAATTATAACATATTTAAAAATATATTTTTTATAATCCATTTTTTAATAAGAAAAATTATTTCTAACTAATGTGATAGATAACATGTGATTTTCATAAAACACATTATTAATTATTTTATGTGCCAAACTGTGTAATAATGGCACAATTACGTGAATTTATCATAAATAACATGAATATATAAAAATTAAATAATGTTCATGTATGATGAATCATAAAATTTGGTCAATCGTATCATAATCATAAATAATCCTGATAAAATATAATATTATAGTCATAAACTATTACAACTTTGGTAACAATGAATCATAATAACCAAGAAATAATAACATTACATGAAGAATAAAATGTTATGAAAATAATTATATTCATGATATAACAAGTCAAATGTAATTTTATATTTATCATAGAAGAACATAGGGGCATAACATAGAATGCATTGAAAATAATGAAGATGGATAAAAAATTACTTGAACGCTATGCTAAATTTTGAACCAAAAAACCCATGAAATAGTGATCATCAAGTAGATATGTTATTACCAAAAACAATTAGTATTATATTCATATGAAAAATTCATGGAAATTATAATCACCACACAAATGAAATGAGTGGTGAAAAAGTATTTAGTCTCAATGAAATAATAGGGAGATGAAAAAACTGTCACCTTAAGTATTAAAATTCATCATACACATTAAACCCTCATATATAATAAGTATAATGTCACGAACCACCTTCACCAAAAGGAGGGAAGGGTCAGCAGATTGCCAAGCCCTTCCTACTTTATGTTGAAGGAGATATAATGACCCCCAAGACCCGCCTTCAATACGTCCCAGAGTGGTGACTAGCACCAAGGGTATAGAAATTTCTCACAAATGGAAGGCATTACCCCTTTTTGTTTTATAAGATCGAGAGATGAGATGATGAAACTCAACAACACCAAGGTAAAAGGAAAGTAAATCCAAAAAAATAAACCATTCCCACATGCATGTTCCAAAAGTAAATCCACAAGTACAAATGGTGACAACAAGGTAAGTACCAAAGAGGAAAAGAAAAACAACAACTGCAACTGCTCCAAAGGTCCGAGCTAGTAAGGTCCTGCGTGATCCCCGATGTCCTCCTGGAATCCTAAAAGCAGTTTTATATACGTAGGGTGAGAATACAAGTAAAATCAGAAGGGAAAACCAAATACTCTCGTGCACAAGTGGGGGAACGTACTAAAGTCCCGTGAGAAAAAGTGTAAACCAAACACCTAACAAGGAAAACTATCCACCCCAGGCCTAACCAAGGCACACTCCCCAAATAACGCAAGTCAAGTAATATATATATTAAGAGCACATCAATGTTTGGGTACCCCGCGCCACTTTCCCACTGGTTATTGAGACATCCTACACATCAGACCAATCTCGGCATTCTCACCGCAATCCCACTGCCACACCCACCCGCACACACCTGGGCCACAATCACACGCAGTCCCACTCCTGAAATCCCACCCGCACATACCTGGGCCTCAAACGCACGCAGTCCCACTGCTGAATCCCGCCCGCACACACATGGGCCACAACTGTCACATGTAACCATGCCTGTAAACACCTAGGCCAGAACAACCACCACCACGCCCGAAAACACCTGGGCTAAAGGATCCATTGCCACGCCCGAAGACACCTGGGCCTCATCCCGAAGACACATGGGAAACCACCTGCCGCACATACCTGGACAACCACCACACTACCACGCCCAAAGGTTCTTGGGCTAATAATGGACCTCAGGCCATCACAGCCTGCCCAAAGATACATGGGCTATCCGGGAATGGGAGTAGAAAAGGAGCTAATAACCAGCCACTATGAATAGTGTTTGGAAAAACACCCTCCCCCATGAAATGGGGATGTTCGGAACTATGTTCTCAACATGGGTGGGGCGCGAATAAGAAATAGAAAGCTACAAGTATATATATGTAGGTAACAAGAACTCACCCAAGCTAGGTTTTCCTTCAGACAGCCTACAGATCACAACAACACTCAAGTCCGAGTCACAACTCACGCTAACAACCCATTTGTCCCCTTTCTCATTTCACATTCAGTAATAATGTTTATGTTTAAGCACTACTGGGCAACTAGTAGGCATAGGAATATGTCCAGGAAAGTAAACAGTCAAACATCAACCAAAACGCCCACACCTGGTTCTCAACAACAGAGGATTCCACCCCAATTCGTGATATAAACAAGTATCCACCCGGCCTTAAAACTCACAACCACTGAATCCATACCAACAGGAGATCCCATCCCCCTAATTCACACAACCACCGAGGGTATAAAAGAATAGGGGATCCCATCCCCTCTCACATCTCCAACAATCGGCCCGAAAGTGAATCAACCAACTACCACCACCAACACAAGACATGGATTTTCAGATTTAAACGACTTAACACACTCCATGATTTCAAATTCCGTGTGTTCTAACCAGGAGTTATCACAGAAGGTTTGATCCTGGTGATTTCAATTTATTCAGCCGTATATACGTGATTAACCAATTCACTTTTCACAGCAAGAGTTTACAACCACAATCAAGCCATTTAAAACATCAGCAGGGTTCATTAGTGCACAAACAACGACCACCAACGGCCTCGATTTTCCGGAGGCATAAGCCAGCACAACTCAACAAGATGGTCACAGAAGAAACAATATCAAAATATAAGACAACATCAACAAACACAGCCCCCCTCTCTTTCTTTATAGAATTCGTTCATTAACTTCATTAAGTTCGGCCCAACCAGTTCTATTGAAACAAAAGCACGCCCACACCGCATGATACACAAAAGAGAGAGGCGAAGGAGAAATTTCCTACTTGTTGATAGATGATCGACGTTTAGGCCGGGCGCGGAACTTTATGGATAACGATGCGCCCGATGCACCAGAATCCATCTGTGAAAAGCCAAGATCGAGAAAAGGGAAACCACAGCTAACCCTTAGTTTATAAGAGCTGAGGACGGCTGCTATGAAAAAGTGAAACCGCATAAGGCACGGGGGTCGTGGGTTGACCACGCGGCTCCACTCGTCATAAAAATGGGGGTCGGTTTGTTTAAGACGACTCATGAATTGATTAACTATTTAATTAAAACTATTATGCACGTTACGGGTCTTTAAACACGCTTAAACAAGTTAGAATAAGGTTTAAAACCCTATTTGCGCAAAGGATATCTACTGGAAACAACTTGACAAGGTCGGGTGACGCCGATCGGTCTCACGGATCGGTCACATGGATCGGTCTCACGGATCGGTCTGTCCGATCGGTCTCACCGATCGGTCGCGCCGATCGGTCTCACCCATCGGTCTCGCCGATCGGTCTCACCGATCGGTCTCACCGATCGGTCTCGCCTATCAGTCTCACCGATTGGTCTCTCCGATCGGTCTCACCGATCGGTCTCGCCTATCGGTCTCACCGATCGGTCTCACCGATCGGTCTCCCCGATTGGTCTCGCCGATCGGGCTCACCGATCGGTTTCGCCGATGGGTCTCACCGATCGGTCTCGCCGATCGGTCTCACTAATCGGTTGCGCCGATCGGTCTCGCCGATCGGCCTCACCGATCGGTCTCCCAGATCGGCCTCACCGATCGGTCTCCCCGATCGGTCACGCCGATCGGTCTCACCGATCGGTCTCACCTATTGGTCTCACCGGTCCGTCTCCCCGATCGATCTCACCGATCAGTCGGACGGATCGGTCTCACCGAGACGCCACTCCTTTAGGACCCGGCTTTTGGCAAAGGGAAGGACCAAGAGTGTCTGGGTCATCACATCAAATACCTCTCAAACTATTCTCGACACCGAGAATTTAAAAAAGCAGGAAGGAAAGGGCGGGTTCGAACAACCACCCCGAAAGATACCTATCAAGAGTGAACCTCATCGTTAACTAAGAACACCTTCCTGTCACGAACCAAGCAACATACCATGCCAAACTTCCCGGGCATGTGGGTTGGGGAGTCTCCTCCCCCATGTCAAGATATTATCCGCTTTGGGAGGCACCGACTCGCCCACACGGGTTTAATCGCATCCACCTTAATGCATCTTCATTAGGGGTCGGGTTCTATCCTTCCCCAGAGCTGGGGATTTTCACAGACAAGCAGAGGAAGAAAACCAGTACATTTCATAGACAAAAAGACAAAACGTTCTACCACAACAAGTACAACAAATAACAAAACTCTAAACAACTTCAGGTACTGGGTACGCATCTGTGCTTCCCTCTCCCATGTACTCTCCTCAATTCCACCATGTCTCCACAACACACGAACCAAGGGGATGGTTTGCCCGCGAAGAACCTTTTCTTTGCAATCCTCGATCACCACTGGTCTCTCCACAAAGGTCACGTCATCCTCGATGTCCAGATCATCCCAATCAAGGGTGTGTGAATCGTCGTGAAGATACCGACAGAGATGGGACACATGAAAGACATCATGTATCCTTAGTAGTGGTCGTGGCAATGCTAGCTGGTAAGCCACTTCGCCGACCCGCCGCAACACTTGGAAGGGTCCAATGAATCTGGGAGAAAGCTTACTACCTTTTCCAAAACTCTGATGCCCACACCGAGGGGAGACCTTTAAGAACACGTGTTCCCCAACCTCAAACTCCAAGGGCCTCCTCCTGGTATCATCATATGACTTCTGTCGGTCTTGGGCCGCTTTCATCCTTTCCCGTATGAGCTGAACCTTCTCTGTCGTGTTCTGCACCACCTCCAGACCAAGGATGCCTGCCTCTCCTACTTCGGTCCAACACACAGGAGCACGACATGGCCTCCCGTACAAAGCTTCAAACGGGGCCATGCCAATGGTAGAGTGGTTGCTATTATTGTAGTAAAACTCTACCATAGGAAATTATTTCACACCTGATCCTCCTAAGTCCAGAACACATGCTCACAACATATCCTCCAAGGTCTGGATGGTGCGCTCTGTTTTTTCCATCTGTCTGGGGATGGAAAGCAGTGCTAAGGCATAATTGGTTGTCAAACGCATGCTGCAATCCTCTCCATACTCGCGAGGTAAACGGTGCATCCCTATCCGAGACTATAGACCTCAGAAATCCATGTAACCTCACCACCTCATCCACGTACTTTCGTGCCAAAGCTTCCACAACACTCGACTCCTTGATCGCCCGAAAGTGAGCTGATTTCTTCAACCTGTCCACTACCACCCAGATGGCGTCACACCCTCCGTGGGCCTTGGGTAGTCCCGTGATGAAATCCATAGAGATGTCATCCCACTTCCACTCGGGGACATCTAGAGGCCGTAGTAGGCCGCCTGGAACTCTGTGTTCAGCCTTCACTTGCTGACACACTAAGCACTTGGCCACAAACTCTACCACCACTCACTTAACTCCGGGCCACCAAAACTGCCTCTTCAAACCCTGGTACATCTTGTAAACTCCTGGGTGTACCGCCAATGGTCATTTGTGGAACTCACTGAGAACCTTGCCGTGCATTGCCTTCGGAACAAACAACTTTTTCAAGAAAATCATCTGGTTCTGACCATCCTCTGTCCATCCTTCCAGAGCATTTCCCTGGTCAACCCGGTCATGCATCACTTCACACTCTAGGTCTCCCCACTGAGGCTCCTCCACTTGCTGAAACAGGGATGACGGCACTGTCATCTGATATAGGCAGCCTCTACTGCTATCCATCATTGCATCCAGGTGTAAGGCAGCCAACCCTTCCATTGCCTTCCAGGCGTCCGCCGACTCTCGGACCGCATCCTTCTGCATCTTCCTACTCAAGGCATCGGCCAAGACATTTCCTTTGCCCTCAGTATAAGAGATCTCAAAGTCGAAATCCTGGAGGAACTCCACCCATCTCCGTTGTCGCAAGTTTAGGTCACGCTGGGAGAAGATATACCTCAAGCTGTTGTGATCCGTGAAGACAACAAAGCGTTCCCCGATGAGGTAGTGCCGCTATAACTTTAGTGCAAAAACGAATGATGAAAGCTCCAGGTCATGGGTGGCGTAATTACGCTCATGGGAACGCAGCTGCCTGGACCCATAAGGGATCAACCCTTGTCGCTGCATCAACACGCATCCCAGGCCCTGTCCCGAAGCATCACAGAATACCTCATAGGAAACCCCTTCTTCTGGTAATCTCAGCAATGGGGCACTGACAAACTTCTCCTTTAGATAGCTGAAGGATGACTGGCACTACTCATCCATAAGAAATCCTGGTCCTTCTTGGTCAGAGCCGTCAAAGGGGATGCTACTCGGGAGAAGTTGGGTACGAATCTCCGGTATTAACCCGCCAACCCGAGGAAACTTCGGACATCCGCCACATTCTTGGGTGCTTCCCAAGAAACAACCGCCTCAACCTTTGATGGGTCCACTGCTACCCCCTACTCAAACACCACGTGCCCGAGGAAGTGCACATCCTGTGTCCAGAACATTCATTTTGACAACTTCCCATAGAGCTGGTGCTGTCGGAGGACCTCCAAAACTGTCCTCAGGTGCTCTACATGTCCTCCTCTGATCTTGAGTAGACCAGGATGTTTTCTATGAACACAACCATGAGCCGATCTAGGTACTCCCGAAATATGGAGTTCATAATCCCCATGAACATATTCGGGGCATTCGTAACACCGAAGGGCATGACTACGAACTCGAAGTGTCCCTACCTGCACCTGAACACTGTCTTCGGGATGTCGCTCTCTTTCACCCTCAGCTGGTGGTACCCAGACCACAGGTCGATCTTCGGGAACCATCCTGCCCCTTTCAGCTGGTCGAAAAGATCATCTATCCTTGGAAGAGGGATGCGATTCTTGATCGTCACCTGATTCAGCTTCCTGTAGTCTATGCACAACCTAATACCACCATCTGCCTTCTTTGCAAACAAGACCAGAGCACCCCACGGTGACGCACTCGGACGAACATAACCCCTCTTCACCAGATCGTCAATCTGTATCCGCAACTTCCGTAGCTCCGAAGGTGCCATCCGATAAGGAGCCATCAAGATTGGATGAGTGTCGGTCTACAGGTCTATCCTGAACTTGATATCACATCAAGGGGGTAGAGTCGTCACCTCCTTAGGAAAGATGTCCACAAACTCACTGACGATCTCTGGCACTTCCATCATTTCAGCATCTACTGATTCCACTGTTAGCTCCGTCAATAAGGAGAGGAGAGGTTCCTATTTCATATTTCCCTTCGGACTGCTCCGCACGCTGGTGAAGGTTACATGCCGTCTGTCCAAGACTGAGAACACCACCCTTCTTCAAAAACAGTCGATGACGGCGCACACAGAAAATAGCCAGTCGATGCCTAGGATGACATCGTATGGCTGAATCTGTAGTAGAAGAAGATTCCTAACCGACTGATGTGGACCTATCATCAGTCTACATCCCAGACAAACAAACAACAAGTTGGTCTGACCTCCGACTGGGGTTCTCAACACCAGGGGCACTGGAAGTCTCTCCGCATCTAAACCCATGGAACGGGCTAGGCTGGGTGCAACAAAGGAGTGCGAAGCTCCTGTATCGAACAAGGCATAAGCAAGTGTTCTAAACAGACTGATCGTACCTCGAACAACCTCTGGCCCTACTGGAACTACTGCCTATGCAGCGTGTAACTGTCCACTCCCAGCTCCCCTTCCCCTCGGCTATCGGCCACCTCCCTGACCACGCCCTGGTTGAGGTCCCTGTGGAGCGCCCTGAGGTCGGCCTCCTCCTACGTCTGCCCTCAGATGAGCTGGTGCTCACTGTCCCTACTGCTGCTGCTGGAATGGTCTGGTTGGAAGCTGCTGTTGGGGCGGGTGTTGGGGCTGACTGCCACAACTGTACTGCACCCGGTCTGTGCACTGACTCCGGAGATGACCAGGGCTCCCACAGACGAAGCACCGCGGTCCTGGGCCCGAAGGGAAAGTGCGAGGGTCTGGGGATCAAAACTGAAACTGCTGCGGTCTGCTCCCTGCTGGTCGGAACCTGGAGGGTCCTGACGCTGGAGGCCTGGTGCTGACGGTCTTCTCCTTCAATGGTCCCAGCTGGATCCCCACTCGCGACACTCCCCCTAGAGCATGAATCCTCTCCACCACTTCGGCCTTCTTCTGGACCTCCAAGTACATCGGCAGGGTAAAGGGGGTAACAACATACTGGAGGGAGGGTGTAACACCCCAGGTAAATAAAGAATATGACATTTCATATTTATCAATATTTGTGAATAAAATATTTAAATGACTTTAAAGGGGACGCTATGCTCGATGGCGTACCCAACACGCAACAATGAGTTTCTTGGGAATCTTACGTTGCACTCTAATAATAAAATAATATTATTTTAAATGGTAGTTAACATGTAGCCGTTGTAATGGCGGGAATGGATAGAATTAACTAAAATATGATTATATATGTTTTTAAATGTTTTTACATTTATCCAATAAAGTATAGAGGCTTAAAATACGGAAAGAATTCAATTTTAGGCATATATGCCCTAGTTTTCACTAAAGGTTCACTTATCGCCTTTTGATGGAGAACCGTCATTAAATATAGTTTTGCTCACTCTTATACATTCTATTGGACCAAATAAAACTTTTCTTAAGAATCATGACATCAAAATTTACTTTGTGTAAATTTTTGGTATCTTTCCGATAATGTTCATTTTTTTAAATGAATAGTGTAAAATGTTGTATTTTAATTCAAAACCTCTTTTTAATATAATTTATTTATATGATTAGATTATATTTTTAATTGGTTTTAAAGTGAAATTAGAAAATATTTTTACCATTAAATCCAATAGTGGTCATTGGAATTAATTTCACTTTGAAATCAGACTTAAACTAGTGTCAATCTTTTGATACTTATTGTTTTATAAAAACACGCTATTTGCTCTGACAGCGGGAATTAATTATTAAATTAATTAATGTGACTAATATGTTTTGAATTTTGTAAAACGGACTTCATTTTTGAATTCGGAATATCAAATATATCTTAGGGTGAAGTTTTGGTATTTTTCTGAAAAACTCCAATTTTTGATGAATAGTGAAACCACTAAGTGGTAATCAAGCAAACTGATTTTTCAGTTAAATGAAAGTTTACCACTAATTTGTATTGAATTTTGAAAATCTGACATACATGGTTGTCATTAGTATGTAAAATGTGGTTCAATGGGAAGAAAATAATTTTTTGGTGATTAGTAACTTTTTTTCATTAACTGCGATTAGAGGTAATCAGTGTCATTTAAGGTAAAAATGATATTATAAGAATGGAAAACACCATGACACTTGTACTACACATATTGGGTGAGTCATGGCCGACCAAGACAATCCATGGGCCAACTTGGGGACTCGATGAAGCCACTTTAGTTGGAAAATGACAATAATATATTTTTATTTAATGTTAAAATTAAATTGACACAAACATGAGTTGTTTTACTAAAAGAGTATTTAAGTGGCGTTAAACAAGTACAAATTTAGATTATAAATATTAATTGGAAATCTAAAAAGATTTCATACATCATAGTGATTTTTTTATAATTTTTAGGCGTTAAATAAAATAAATTATTTATGACATAATAATGATGCAGCGATGACATCATTATTTGACGATTTAAATAAAATGGAAAGATAATGTAAAATCTATGAACTACACATGTCCAAAACTTATTGTATGGGTGGATTTCGAACCCTTATCACCTTATCCACGAATTATATCAATGTGGGACCTTTAAAAACCGAAAAACATTTTCAAATAAAGAAATATTTCTTACTTTCCAAAAGTGCCCCTCCTCTCCTCTTATAAGAGGCCCCCACCTCTACCTCATTTCACACACTCCTCAAGCCTTTGGCTCGGCCAACCCCTACCCATTTACTCTCTCCACATCCCTCTCCTCATCCTAGAGGATTCCCATTGGGCATAATCCTTTCAAAGGAAGCCTTTAGGCTCAAATCAAAAGGAGTTACACAGTTAAAGGTAATTCATTCTCTCATGTTCATTTGTTTTATTTTGATTCTCCAACACCCTAAACTATTTTTATTTATTTCAATTGTAACAACACCAGTATCTTCAATATACTAGTATGTTGTTATAATATTTATTAGAGCTACACTCTCACACAACTACATCAAATGGTTAATGAACATACAGTTTCCGTGGATGGCGAAATTGTGCCTCCCGAAACGATGATTGTTCAATACTCATTTAACACCTTCAAAGGTGGCCATTATGATGTCACTATTTTTATATATGATATATAATATGTTTATTTATTCCTTAAGCTTATGTTTTTTTTTCATTTTGGGCATACCTTTATGGTTTCCATTATGGGTAAACGCGATATCTTCTTTTAAGGAAGTGCGGACTACCGCCCCCTCAAAGTGATTTGATTCGTTAAATACCATATGTGGGACATATAAATGATGGAACTACGATATTATATATGATATTATACTTGAATTATAATATACCTTTATATCATTATTATTTTATTCTATAAAATACGAAATAGAAATGAAAGTAGCGTTCATGCGTACGTACGGCTTACCATCTCCATGAACGGTGCATTTAATTTCTTACCTCTAAATGATTATGTAATGTTATAAATGAATGAAAGTACTGGATATATATGACATATATGATATCTACATCATGAATACAATTCTGGATATAATAATCATTTGGCCACACGAACAACATGTAATTGTAAGAAGTCCACTTTCGACTTAAGAACAAAATATCGGCAAAACAAATATTATTAACTTAAATGATTACATAATGTTTATGACATGGTAATAAGTGATATAAAAGGAATAATGAACATGAAAAAGTTTCTTAAGTAAGTATAAATTAACACAAGTTTATTATTCAGGAGATTAAAGAACGATCGAGTCAAGTCGAACCCGAGGTAAGGGATCCTACTCCTCTCTTTCTTTTTAAGTACACACTTTTATGTCGTTCCTTTTAAAGCTCAAATTTCTTCTTATTGGGATGATAGTTTACATTACACTTACTGTAATTTTTATTTTCATGTGATGAGAGACCCTATTCTCTCTCATCAATCCATTTTGGGAGTTTTGAGTGGCGCCGTTAGGCTGCCGAATTTTCGTAAGAGATCTAACCTCTCTCTTTCTTTTAAGTACTCTCCTTTATGTCACTTCTTTTAAGCTCCTCTTTGTAATTTTGGGGGATGTTCTTTTATATTCTGCTTTCTGTAAACATTATGTTGATGTGATGAGAGACCCTATTTCCTCTCATCAATCCATTTTGTATGTTTTAAGTGGCGTCGTTAGGCTGCTGAGTTTTCGTAAGGGATTTTTCATCTCACTTTTATTCCCGTGAGATTTATGCTACATTTGCCACAAATTCCATTGAGTGGTGTATGTACTGCCCATTATTCTACTCTTTGTGTAATATAATTTCTTTTATGAGTATTTACATCAATTATCTATTGTCCCTCTTTCATGCGGTGTATGTTTTGAAAGATACCCAAGTTGGTAAGGGAACCTTTCACCCTCCTTTTTTTAAAAGACTTCTTTTGTTGGGTCTTTTAATTTACATATTGTTATGTTGGGATATGTTATCATATATCCTTATTGATGTAAATTTTATGTCCAAGTGATGAGATACCATTTTTCTTATCTCTCATCAACTCATTTTGATGTGACGCCGTTAGGCTGTTTAGGGAACTTCTTAACCCAATTTCGATTTATTTGGGTTCAACATGTTGTTATTGAATATGTAATCCTTTGAATATGTGTGAATGACCTTTGACTATTTTACACTTAATATCCACTTATATTTGGTGTATTCATTTGTCACACATAATTATGTAATTGATTTATCCTTAAACCAAGGATACCGTCTTTGTAAGGGACTTCGTCTCAATATCCTTTCATTGAGGCATATTTCGTTTTATACACAACTTTCTTTTATACGGTGTATAAACCCCTTTGACTTTTACTTTTATACAAAAGGAATCTTTTTCTATGAAGCGTTTTACTAGACGACAAAAAGGAATGTTTTTTAACGCACGCGGTGACAACGACCTTTTCCGCCGCCACGAGTATTATTTGGTCTTTGGCTTCCTCAACAAGCCATAATGTTTTTAAAATAAAATAAATATGATATACTCTTTTATGTATTTTGGTATTGAAAATGGTTTTGATAAAGGATTCTATTATGATATATTTTGATTGAAATGTGGAAATATTATCATTCCTTTATATTGGTTTTATGTTTTATGATTTTATATTGGTACTTGGACATTTTCACGGGTGGTTACGTTATAAACCATATGACGGGTGGTTCCATGAATACCAGGACGGGTGGTTACGTTATAACCTCCAATGCATTGGGTATGGAAGTTAGCCGTATGGCTATTCCATTATGTATGTATCGAAATTGGCCGTATGGCTATTCCATTAAGTGATATGTGTGGAAGTCGACCGTATGGTTATTCCACTTAAGTATGTTTATGTCCCAAGTTACCTTTATATATGATATGTGTTCTTTATATGGGTTTTATGGTAATCCTTTGGTTACAAAAAGGTAAGTAATGAAACTTTTTTTCAGTGAAAAGTTTTTACTACTTCATGAAGGTGAAAATTATTACATTGATAAAGTATTCATGGTTTACTTGTTGTTTTGAAAAAGTAACAGTTTTCATTCTTTGTTTATCCCTTACTGAGATTCTTATGATCATCCCAAGTTTTTGAAATGTTTTTCACATGACATAGAGTGGAATAGGGTCAAGGATGGGATCAAGGGAAAGTCATGCTACCTAAAACATGGAACTATACGTGTTTCTTTTAAAGAGTTTTTATTTTATGGAAATTTAGTAGAAGCGACTACTTTGTAATCTTTTGAGATGTAACATTTATGTCCTAATTCTCTAAAACTCTAAACCTGAAAAGATCCTCAATGTGAATTACTCATTTAATTCAATATTAAGTAAGGTTTAAGTCTAGGGCCTTATAGTTGGTATCAGAGGTCGGTTTAGATAACTTTAGAGGTTAGGGTATTCTCTAAGAATAAGTGACATTACCATAATGGTTAGGATTTCATAAAGAGTCCTAGTTTTGGATAAAGTGAATGAGTAAGTATATCTTAGTGTTTATCTTCCTCATTAGTACATGATGGTTATGTTGATATAATCACACTAACCTTTTTGGTTTTAGTAAATGCATGGATCTAGCAGGCACCAAAGTGACAATGGGTTTGAAGGAATCTATGGTGGTTCTCTGATTAAGAGAGTGGATGAGATGGGGGATTCAATGAGGAATCTCATGGTTGTCCTAAAACAACTATCAAGGATTCGTGATCAACCACTTCAACCTTGGTGAGTTCTCTAATGCATCATGTATGAGATGACTAATCCATGTAGAAGTTCAGGTAATAATTATAAAGGTAACCATTAGAGTTTATATGATCCTTACTTTTGAGGTAATTATGGGTTATTATATTTTATGATGGAAAATGAAAGGAATGAGATAAACTTGAGGTTAAAATATGTTATGATCATTTTTGAAGATTTTATCTCGTTTTGGGGGATGTTTTAAGAATTATATAGTTTTGGAAAAAGGACAACACGCAGACCGTGTGACAACCTGTCGCGTCGGACAAAGCCGTGGGAATCGAACCCACAACCAATGTGCGACTGGTATTTATCGCCTACCACTGGACTACGTGAAGTCCCTGGTTAGTTTGACCGATTCTTTTTAGTTATATGATTTTATGAATTAAGAGTAAGTTGATTTTGGGTTATTTATGAAAAAGATTAACCTATCATGGAGGATATGTGATTAGGTTAATTACTTTTCAAAACGAGACTTTAGGAGCAACTGATATTGTTTGGAGATAAATGTTACGATTTATCTTTGAAGACTAAGCAACTAAATCCTTCAAATATTTGGGTTTCAATCTTATATTGGTTTACTTTGAAGAATTTTATGGAAAAATTTATTATAGAATGGTCCTCGTTGAACTTTGGGTTTTGTTGGACAAATTTTGGAGATTAAAAATAGATTTTCTTTTTAATGGGTTATCCTTTTCTGGATTATCTGACCTTGTACTAACCTTTTTGGTTTTGGTTTTGGTTAAAGCCTAAAGACATGGGATGTATATAGTTATCTTTCGTGTATTAGGTGATTCTCTAGAAGTTGATTATAGTACTCTTAATGCGAACAAGTCTCCCTAAATACTCATCTTTTGAAAACAAATATGAGTTTGTGTAAGGAATCTAATAAAAGTTAAAAGTCAATATGATAAGTGATTATGTTTCCTTATGAATAAATTCCTTAATAAAAAGTAACTTAAAACAAAAATGTTGTCTATTAACTTTTCCTACTGGGGAATCGAATACCGTTTAACCCATCACAAGTTTGTGATTTTCTCGTGGTTAACTTTCTCCTAAACCTGTTTTCTATCACTCACCGTCAAAACATGACGCTTTGTTTTTTTCCTCCATGTCCATGTTTTCCTACATGGAGTCCTAGTATGGGTAACTCGGGTGACCTCTGTACTTATCTTTCTTTATTTTAAAGTGATTGTTTTAGCGACTCTTGTTCCGATGTGGGACTTTCAAGGATGTTTCCAAGCGCAATTTTAAAATTGCGAGGACGCAATTCCCAAAAGGGGGGAAGGATGTAACACCCCAGGTAAATAAAGAATATGACATTTCATATTTATCCATATTTGTGAATAAAATATTTAAATTACTTTAAAGGGGATGCTATGCTCGATGGCATACCCAACACGCAACAATGAGTTTCTTGGGAATCTTACGTTGCACTCTAATAATAAAATAATATTATTTTAAATGGTAGTTAACATGTAGCCGTTGTAATGGCGGGAATGGATAGAAATAACTAAAATATGATTATATATGGTTTTAAATGTTTTTACATTTATCCAATAAAGGATAGAGGCTTAAAATACGGAAAGAATTCAATATTAGGCATATATGCCCTAGTTTTCACTAAAGGTTCACTTATCGCCTTTTGATGGCGAACCGTCATTAAATATAGTTTTGTTCACTATTATAAATTCTATTGGACCAAATAAAACTCTTCTTAAGAATCAGGACATCAAAATTTACTTTGTGTAAATTTTTGGTATCTTTCCGATAATGTTCATTTTTTTAATGAATAGTGTAAAATGTTGTATTTTAATTCAAAACCTCTTTTTAATCTAATTTATTTATATGATTAGATTATATTTTGAATTGGTTTTAAAGTTAAATTAGAAAATATTTTTACCCTTAAATCCAATAGTGGTCGTTGGAATTAATTTCACTTTGAAATCAGACTTAAACTAGTGTCAATCTTTTGATACTTATTGTTTTATAAAATCACGCTATTTGCTCTGACAGCGGGAATTAATTATTAAATTAATTAATATGACTAATATGTTTTGAATTTTGTAAAACGGACTTCATTTTTGAATTCGGAATATCAAATATAGCTTAGGGTGAAGTTTTGGTATTTTTCGAAAAAACTCCAATTTTTGATGAATAGTGAAACCACTAAGTGGTAATCAAGCAAACTGATTTTTCAGTTAAATGAAAGTTTACCACTAATGTGTATTGAATTTTGAAAATCTGACATACATGGTTGTCATTAGTATGTAAAATGTGGTTCAATGGGATTAAAATAATTTTTTGGTGAATAGTAACTTTTTTTCATTAATCGCGATTAGAGGTAATTAGTGTCATTTAAGGTAAAAATGATATTATAAGAATGTGAAAACACCATGAAACTTGTACTACACCTATTGGGTGAGTCATGGACGACCGAGAAAATCCATGGGCCATCTTGGGGACCCCATTGAGCCACTTTAGTTGGAAAATGACAATAATATATTTTTATTTAATGTTAAAATTAAATTGACACAAACATGAGTTGTTTTACTAAAACTGTTTTTAAGTGGGGTTACACAAGTCCAAGTTTTGATTATATATAGTCATTGGAAATCTAAAAAAATTTCCTATATCATAGTCATTTTTTTAATTTTTAGGCATTAAATAAAATAAATTATTTATGACATAATAATGATGCAGCGATGACATCATTATTTGACGATTTAAATAAAATGGAAAGATAATGTAAAATCTATGAACTAAAAAGGTCCAAAACTTATTGGATGGGTGGATTTCGAACCCTTATCACCTTATCCACGAATTATATCAATGAGGGACCATTTAAAACCGAAACACATTTTCAAATAAAGTAATATTTCTACTTTCCAAAAGTGCCCCTCCTCTCCTATAATAAAAGGCCCCCACCTCTACCTCATTTCACACACTCCTCAAGCCTTTGGATCGGCCAACCCCTGCCCATGTACTCTCTCCACATCCATCTCATCATCCTAGAAGATTCCCTTTGGGCAGAATCCTTTCAAAGGAATCCTTTAGGCTCAAATCAAAAGGAGTATCACTTTTAAAGGTAATTCATTCTCTCATGTTCATTTGTTTTATTTTGCTTCTCCAACACCCTAAACTCTTTTTATTTATTTCTTTTGTAACAAAAAAAGTATCTTCAATATACTTGTATATTGTTATAAGATTTATTAGAGCTACACTCTCACACAACTACATCAAATGGTTAAAGAACATACGGTTTCCGTGGATGGCGAAATTGTGCTTCCCGAAACGATGATTGTTCAATACTCATTTAACTCCTTCAAAGGTGGCCATTATGATGTCACTACTTTTATATATGATATATAATATGTTTATTTTTTCCTTAATCTTATGTTTTTTTCATTTTGTGCATACCTTTATGGTTTCCATTATGGGTAAACGCGATATCTTCATTTAAGGAAGTGCGGACTACCGCCCCCTCAATGTGATTTGATTCGTTAAATACGATATGTGGGACGTATAAATGATGGAACTATGATATTATATATGATATTATACTGGAATTATAATATACCTTTTTATCATTATTATTCCATTCTATAAAATACGAAATAGAAATGAAAGTAGCGTTCATGCGTACGTACGGCTTACCGTCTCCATGAACGGTGCATTTCATTTCTTACCTCTAAATGATTATGTAATGTTATAAATGCATGCATGTACTGGATATATATGACATATATGATATCTACATAATGAAGAAAATTCTGGATATAATAAACATTTGGCCCCACGAACAACATGTAATTGTAAGAAGTCCACTTTCGACATAAGAACAAAATATCGGCAAAACAAATATTATTAACTTAAATGATTACATAATGTTTATGACATGGTAATAAGTGATATAAAAAGAATAATGGATGTGAAAAAGGTTCTTAAGTAAGTATAAATTAACTCAAGATTATTATTAAGGAGATTAAAGAACGATCGAGTCAAGTCGAACCCGAGGTAAGGGATCCTACTCCTCTCTTTCTTTTTAAGTACACACTTTTATGTCATTCCTTTTAAAGAACATATTTCTTGTTATTGGGATGATATTTTACATTACAATTACTGTAATTTTTATTTTCATGTGATGAGAGAACCTATTCTCTCTCATCAATCCATTTTGGGAGTTTTGAGTGGCGCCGTTAGGCTGCCGAATTTTCGTAAGAGATATAACCTCTCTCTTTCTTTTAAGTACTCTCCTTTATGTCACTTCTTTTAAGCTCCTCTTTGTAATGTTGGGGGGTGTTCTTTTATATTATTATTTCTGTAAACTTTATGTTGATGTGATGAGAGACCCTATTTCTTCTCATCAATCCATTTTGGATGTTTTAAGTGTCGTCGTTAGGCTGCTGAGTTTTCGTAAGGGATTTTTCATCTCACTTTTATTCCCGTGAGATTTATGCTACATTTGCCACAAATTCCATTTAGTGGTGTATGTACTGCCCATTATTCTACTCTTTGTGTAATATACATTCGTTTATGAGTATTTACATCAATTATCTATTGTCCCTCTTTCATGGGGTGTATGTTTTGAAAGATACCCAAGTTGGTAAGGGAACCTTTCACCCTCCTTTTTTTTAAAAGACTTCTTTTGTTGGGTCTTTTAATTTACATATTGTTATGTTGGGATATGTTCTCATATATCATTATTGATGTAAATTTTATGTCCAAGTGATGAGATACCCTTTTTTTTATCTCTCATCAACTCATTTTGATGTGACGTCGTTAGGCTGTCAAGGGAACTACTTAACCCAATTTCGATTTCTTTGGGTTCAACATGTTGTTATTGAATATGTAATCCTTTGAATATGTGTGAATGACCTTTGATTATTTTACACTTAATATCCACTTATATTTGGTGTATTCATTTGTCACACATAAATATGTAATTGATTTATCCTTAAACCAAGGATATCGTCTTTGTAAGGGACTTCGTCTCAATCTCCTTTCATTGAGGCATATTTCGTTTTATACACAACTTTCTTTTATATGGTGTATAAACCCCTTTGACTTTTACTGTTATACAAAAGGAATCTTTTTCTATGAAGCGTTTTACTAAACGACAAAAAGGAATGTTTTTTTAACGCACGCGGTGACAACGACCTTTTTCGCCGCCATGAGTATTATTTGGTCTTTGGCTTCCTCAACAAGCCATATTTTTTTTAAAATAAAATAAATACGATATACTCTTTTATGTATTTTGGTATTGAAAATGGTTTTGATAAAGGAATCTATTATGATATATTTTGATTGAAATGTGGAAATATTATCATGCCTTTATATTGGTTTTATGTTTTATGATTTTATATTGGTACTTGGACATTTTAACGGGTGGTTACGTTATAAACCATATGACGGGTGGTGCCGTGAATACCAGGACGGGTGGTTACGTTATAACCTCCAATGCATTGGGTATGGAAGTCGGCCGTATGGCTATTCCATTAAGTATGTATGGAAATTGTCCGTATGGATATTCCATTAAGTGATATGTGTGGAAGTCGACCGTATGGTTATTCCACTTAAGTATGTTTATGTCCCAAGTTACCTTTATATATGTTATGTGTTCTTTATATGGGTTTTATGGTAATCCTTTGGTTACAAAAAGGTAAGTAATGATACTTTTTTTCAGTGAAAAGTTTTTACTACTTCATGAAGGTGAAAAGTATTACATTGATAAAGTATTCATGGTTTACTTTTTGTTTTGAAAAACTAATAATTTTCATTCTTTGTGTATCCCTTACTGAGCTTCTTATGCTCATCATAAGTTTTTGAAATGTTTTTCACAGGACATAGCGTGGAATAGGGTCAAGGATGGGATCAACGGAAAGTCATGCTACCTAAATCATGGAACTATACTTGTTTCTTTTAAAGAGTTTTTATTTTATGGAAATTTAGTAGAAGCGACTACTTTGTAATCTTTTGAGATGTAATAGTTATGTCCTAATTCTCTAAAACTGTAAACCTGAAAATATCCTCAATGTGAATTACTCATTTAATTCAATATTAAGTAAGGATTAAGGCTGGGGACTTATAGAGGGTCGGAGTGCCTCCTTTAAATGTCTTTCCCGAGACTCCTCGTCGGGAAAGTGGTCCGGAGAAAAATGTAGGATGTCCTTGAACTTGATCCCTAGCTCCCTCACGGACATACTCCCCTACTGGAGGGAGAGTAGTTCCTGCCTCTTTTCTACCTTCATCGTCGAGGAGATGAATTCTGCACAGAACTCCCTCTCGAAATCTAACCAAGCCACCTCATACTCTCTCCTCTCCCCCAGGTAAAGCATCCACCACTGACGTGCCGCTCCCCGCATCTGGCTGACGGCCAAAGGAACCCAGTACTCGGTCGGGGCCCGAATCAGGCCGAAGGCTATAACTAGCTCCTTTATCCAGCCTTCCGTCTTCATATCGGAGGTGCCGCCCTCATACTTCTTGAGGGGCTATCACTGTAAGGCTCTAAGAGTCTTCTGCCACTGGTCATCCTCTTCCTCTCGATCAGCTCTCTCCCGATCGGCCAAAGTAGTCTTCGGGGCCTCGATCGCCTGTACCACATGTGGTCACCTTCCAGGTACTATAGCTGTAAGGTAAACAGGGAATGCCAAAGCCCAAGTAGTGCAGAATATCGTTCTTAATACTTCATAAAATTTAATTTATTCTTAATCCCCAAGACATCCCAGAAACACAAGAACACAAATCATTATGATGCATGTACCTTTCCTAGGGTCTCTACCCTACAATCAGTGTGGCCTCACTTGGTCGTTCGGTAGGTCCAGAGTCCTTGTATCCGATAACAGGGGCCCCTAAAATCTCGTGTCCTAGACGGTCTTCCCTGGCCTAATTCACGCCCCAAGTTCACCCAACACTATTGCCTTACCATCCCATGCAATCCTCACTATGCCTAACTCCAGACTCTATCCTATCTCTCAACCATCAGCCTCTGATACCATTCTGTGACGACCCGCCTTCACCAAAAAGTGTGAAGGATCAGTAGTTTTCCAAGCCCTTCCTTCTTTAAGTTGGAGTAGATAATGACCCCCGAGACCCGCCTTCAATAGGTCCTGGAGTGGCGACTAGGACCAAGGGTATAGAAATTTCTCACAAATGGAAGGCATTACCCCTTTTTGTTTTATAGGATCGAGAGATGAGATGATGAAACTCAACAACACCAAGGTAAAAGGAATGTAAAGCCAAAAAAATAAACCATTCCCACATGCATGTTCCAAAAGTAAAGCCACAAGTACAAAAGGTGACTACAAAGTAAGTACCAAAGAGGAATAAAAAACAACAACTACAACTGATCCAAAGGTCCGAGCAAGTAAGGTCTTGCGTGATCCCTGAAGTCCTCCTGGAAACCTGAAAGCAGTTTTATAAACGTGGGATGAGCAAACAAGTACACTCAGTAGGGAAAACCAAGGACTCTCGTGCACAAGTGGGGGAACGTACTAAAGTCCCATGAGAAAAAGAGTAAACCAAACACCTAACAAGTAAAAATATCCACCCCATGCCTCACCAAGGCACACTACCCAAATAACGCAAGTCAAGTAATATATATATTAAGAGCACATCGATGTTTGGGTACCCTGCGCCACTTTCCCACTGGTTATTGAGACATCCTACGCATCGGACCAATCCCGCCATTCTCACCACAGTCCCACTACCACACCCGACCGCACACACCTGGGCCACAATCACATGCAGTACCACTGCCGAAATCCGGCCCGCACACACCTGGGCCTCAGCCCCACGCAGTCCCACAGCTGAATCCTGCCCGCACACACTTGGGCCAGAACTGTCACATGTAACAATGCCTGCAAACTCTTAGACCAGAACAACCACCACCATGCCCGAAAACACCTGGGCTAAAGGATCCACTGCCACGCCCGAAGACACCTGGGCCTCATCCCGAAGACACATGGGAAACCACCTTCCGCATACACCTGGACAACCACCACACTACCCCGCCCAAAGGTTCTTGGGATAATAATGGACCTCAGGCCATCATATCCTACCTGAAGATACTTGGGATATCCGGGAAAGAGAGCAGAAAATGAGCTAATAACCAGCCAATATGAATAGTGTTGGGAAAAACACCCTCCCCCATTAAATGGGGGTGTTCGACACTAAGTTCTAAACTTGGGTGGGGCGCGAATAAGAAACACAAAGCTACACGTATATATATGTAGGTAACAAGAACTCACCCAAGCTAGGTTTTTCTTCAGAAAGCCTACAGATCACAACATCACTCAAGTCCGAGTCACGACTCACGCTAACAACCCATTTGTCCCCTATCTTATTTCACGTTCAGTAATAATGTTTATGTTTAAGAACTACTGGGAAACTAGTAGGCATAGGCATAAGTCCAGGAAAGTAAACATTCAAACATCAACCAAAACGCCCACACCCGGTTCTCAACAATAGAGGATTCCACCCCAATTCGTGATATAAACAATTATCCACCCGGTCTTAAAACTCGCAACCACTGAATCCATACCAATAGGAGATCCCATCCAACAAATTCACACAACCACTGAGGGTATAAAATAACAGGGGATCCCATCCCCTATCACATCTCCAGCAATCGTCCCGAAAGGGAAACAACCAACCACCACCACCAACACAAGTCAGGGATTTTCAGATTTAAATGACTTTACACACTCCATGATTTCAAATTATATGTGTTCTAACCGGGTGTTATTACATAAGGGTTGATCCTTGCGCTTTCAATATATTTAGCTGGAAATACATGATTAACCAATTCACTTTTCATAGCAGGAGTATACAACCACAAACAAGCCATTTAAAACATCAGCAGGGTTCATTAGTGGACAAAAAACGACCACCAACGGCCTCGATTTTCAAGAGGCGTAATCCAGCACAACTCAACAAGATGGTCACAGAAGAAACATCATAAAAATTTAAGACAACATCAAAAAACAAAGCCCTCTCTCTTTCTTTATAGAATTCTTTCATTAACTTCATTACGTTCACCCCAACCAGTTCTATAGAAACAAAAGCACTCCCACCCCGCATGATACAAAAAAGAGAGAGGTGAAGGAGAAATTCCCTACTTGTTGATAGATGATCGACGTTTAGGCCGGGCACGGATCATTACGGATAACGATGCACCTGAGGCACCAAAAGTCGTTTGTGAAAATCCATGATTGACAAAATAGAAACCACAACTAACCCTTAGTTTATAAGATCCGAGGACGGTTGCGGTGAAAACGTGAAACCGCGTAAGGCGCGGGGGTCGTGGGTTGACCACACGGTTCCACTCGTCATAAAAAGGGGGTCGGGTGGTTTAAGACGACTCATGAATTGATTAAGTATTTTATTAAAATTCTTATGCACATTATGGATCTTTAAAACACGCTTAAACGAGTCAGAATAGGGTTTAAAACCCTATTTGTGCAATGGAGCGCTACTGGAAACAACTTGACAAGGCCGGGTGACGCCGATCGGTCTCCCCCATCGGTCACGCCGATCGGTCTCATGGATCGGTCTCTCCGATCGGTCTCACCGATCGGTCGCGCGGATCGATCTCACTGATCGGTCTCACCGATCGGTCTCGCCGATCGGTCTCACTGATCGGTCTCACCGAGACGCCACTCCTTTTAGGACTCGGATTTTAGCAATGGGAAGGACCAAGAGAGTCTGGGTCATCACATATATGTTCATTATAAATCCATAATATATCATTATTATTATATTTAAAACCATATATTATTTTTTTATTAATTTATATTAACTATTTTTAACAATTTCATTTTAATTTTATGTTTTATGTGACAACTGCTATGTTTTTTGTATATGTTTTGAATTGATATTCTTGATCCTTCTACATTGGGAATGATTTAAATATTCACATAATGAAAACATGATAAAAAAATGTTATATATTTATAATATAATTATTTATTTTAATCTATAATATATTTAAATAAGAATTTGAATACACCTTTCCTAGAGATGGAATGTCATATGTACGCAAGGACATTATTTCTATTTTATTTTATTATTAAACGAATAATGTTAAATAAAGAATAAGTATTAATTTATTATCATTCAAGTATAATTATTATTTCATATATATGCTATAATTTTATTAAACTAAATTTTAATATATTCCATATTTATTGTGAAATAATCAAATTTCATTGATGTGGCAGTCGTCCACACATCCACAAATGATGTTTTCTTATTCCCACAAAACGTAAAACAGGAATGTATGTGTTATATAAAAATTGATGAATCATAAAGAAATCATAAATATTAAAAATATCATATAAAAATGGTTATTATATAATTATTGTCAACCTTAAATGGTGGAATTAGATTAATGAACAACATCGGTTCACAAGGAATTAGTCGGTCGTACACACGTATGATGATTGTGTATCCCATTTGATGGAATTTTTTATTGGGTTAGGTTTAAGAATTAACATAACAATTTCAATGTATATTTAGGATACATTGGATATTATATAATCAATGAATAAAAATAAATGATTGATTAAAGTATGTAATAATAAAAAAGTTCTTATTGAAGGAAAATACCTCCTCTTTGGGCATTTTATTTTGGTCCGCACGAATTAAATAATTTTGTTTGATTTCATCCCAAATATTAGATTATTAGATAATAGGATGTAAATTTTGATCTTATTTTGGAATTTTTTGGACGATTCTATGGATTTTTCTAGTGTGAATAAAAGAGAGTGGGGCGATTTACCATTTATAGTGGAGGAGGATAAACATTCTTGTAAATATAAAAAGGTGAACACAGTTGAGTTTTCTCCCTTACTTGATGTTTCCACAATAATGATGAATTTTCTATTAAATGTGGGATATGGAAAAAAATTCCTAGGTGGTGACTTTTGATCTTGTGAATTGGTTATTGGGCCCATTAAGACAATGTTTAACAACAATGTAAACTCATTTTTACCATAATCGTTATAATTAATTATAAATTCTTCACTATTATTTTTTGTTAAGGAATAAGTTTTATATACTATAAAATTTATATTATTCTAATTAAAATTACAGAATCCATTTCTCCAAATTGTAATCATATAACGGTAAAAAAATAATTTAAAATTAATCCAACTAATATGATGAGGAAGTTGGGTTTTAACCTATAATTATTGAATTGTTTGAAATGTATTTATATCAAATTTGTTTATGAGATTCATTAAAAATACCCAAATTAATGTAACTTATGTATATTTTATCTCCTTATAATTTGAAAAGATATATAAAATATTATTTTACTATATAAAAAATGTCATGAAAATATAGTTTTGAATTAAAATTATATATTTTCCCTTATTCATCAAAAAAATGAACTTCTTAGAAAAGATTCCCAAAATTCACCATAAGTTAGTTCTTAAGTTATTCATTAAAAAATGAAGATGTTTTCTTCGAATATAATTTTTGAAAGATTCAAAAGTCAGTTTTAAATTCGGTTCTCCATGAAAAGGTGATAAAATTACTTTTTTGATATATATATATATATATATATATATATATATATATATTTGTGTGTGTGTCTGTGCGTAAAATTTGTTTTATTCATATATATTTTCTAAAAGACTTACAAAATGAACATCAATTAGTTTAATTAATATTATTTTTATATATATTTCATTAAAATAATTTATCACAAATAATTTAATTAATTTATTGATGTCAAACAAGTTTGATTGTATAAAAAATTTCCACTAAAAAATTTCCTATATTTTCAAAATGATTTTATTTTTATTTTTAGTTAACTGGTAACTATTTAATTATTCTTTTATAAATGTTTAAACTAGATTATAAAAATATAATTAATATTATTCATCACTTTGTTTCCAATGGATATGTGTCAACTATAATAATATTTTAATAATAATATTTATATTACATTATAGTTTCATAAAGCATGGTTTTTCATGTAATGCATGCAAAAAAAGGAACTTGTCATTATGTGTAATACAATACAAACATAGTATTTTGTGTACCTTAAAAGTGTTTAGTGTATTTCAATAATTAAATGGTTTTGCATAAAAACTTTGAATAAATTGATGCTTTCATATATAAGAATATATATTAAATGTTGTGTGAAATTAAAAATATCAAATATAATAAATTAATTAGAAAAAAAATCTCCCAAAATATTCGTGTGATACATTCAACCAACATAATTTTAATATCTTCATCAAAGGATTCCTGTATATCAATGGTTTAAAACTTGGATGATTCTTTCAGAGAAACACACATCAGAAAAATGAATACTAAATCATAATTTAAAAAGGAAATTTATAACCATATTAGTTACCTAATGTAACTCATAATTGGGTTTCCATATAAGATAACATAGGTGGTATGTAAATATTGGGAATATAATAAAAGAATAAATAATTATATAGAATGATTAATCTCACTGATCATAACAAATTTAATGATCGCTCGAAATATAAGGGAATTAAAACCATAAATCTGTAAGGATTTATAAGATAATCAGTTAGATAGAAATAAAGCTGTGAGGATAAATCTTTTCAAAATAATTTTCCTATAAATGACATTTTTTAACAGAAAGATATACTAACTTGGATTCATTATATTTTATATGCACTATTTCACCCTTTGGGTGGGTCCTGAACAATTATCGCTTTGTCTCTTACATAAGGGAATTGAGGTATATTTTTCATTCCCAGAGAAAAAAATAGATCATCAGATCCAATAAGAAAATGGTAAGTCATTCCATATGTCTTTGGGAACATCATATAAAAATACATATAAGTGATCATCCAAACATTATAAATACTAATGTGGAGATATAATACATTAATCTCAAAGATATAATCTAATGTTTAACGTAAACCATTTCTTAAATGGATAACCATATAACTCTTCTAAAATATAAAAATAAAATCCATAAAAATATAGGTATTAAATTTTTTAAAATAAAAATAACGTGTATCCCTATATATCATAATGTATCTCTTGGTTGTCACATTCAAATCTTATTGAATCCATTTATCATTATTTTTCTTCGAACATGGTAATATCCTGAATTACCATAAAATATTATTGAACACATGAATGATTAAATATTAAAAATTATTTGGATATTTTCTGTGAATCCAAAAAAATGTTTTTAATGTAATTCATTTTAACATAGACAACTTTGTCATGAAATAAACATTCAGATCTAGGGTAATCAATACTACTTAATTAACAATTTCCATATCAATCTTATATTTATCCAAGATAATCTCAATTTTATCAACAATATGAACAAATTATGGGATACCTTCCCCTAATCAGTATATCACCTTAACATTAAATCTCATTTCTAATTCATAATCACCATTCAACATATAATTTTAAATGAGTAATTAAAAATATATAATGTCGATACATATAAATTTCTTTATTCATATTAAATAATCCTTAAATTCCAAAACATACACACTTACATAATATAATTTTTTTCATAGACCATTACCCATTATTCATCATCTAATTACTTAATAACCTATTCTTTAAATTTTAAATATTTATCATATGTTAATGATTTTTAACAATACTCTAATCATGATTCATAAGTATAATGTAAAAAATAATGTTTTAACATCCCATAATATTAAAATTTCATTTGAGGTATCAATATCATAAGAAGTATAACCTACACTCAAACCACCTTCCCGATTCTCTTCATGAGATGTACACATAAGAATTCTATTTTTATAATTCCAATACAATCCATATCTAACACATTCAGCATCCACCATTTTTCTTATTGTTCCCTGTAAGGATTAGAATGAGAAAGCATAGTGTGATAAAAATTATCATAGAATAAAACCTTTTTATAATGAAATATTACTTATAGGTTGCCTAAATTCGGACACCAACTTTTAATTATTTTACACCATAATATTATACTTAAATACAACCCTAGAAATATCCATAGAAATATCCCTATATATCTCACTAAATATTTATCATCCCTATTTCTAAAGGTTGGATATTAATTTTGTTTGATTAAAACTACAGTGAACCAACCTTATCATCCATGGATAATAAAACATTTTTGATGAATATTCATCACATCAGAAAAATACATGACGGGGGACCATGATATTTTAGTGTCTTTGGAATCCTTAAAATATAATCTTTTATCAGGGTGAAAAATATTCAACACCTCTATTAAATATTGTCCCATATTGAACTCTTATATAAATAAATTATTAAAAACCTAGGTAAAGGAATAATATGTAATGGAAGAGCTTAGATTCTTAGTAATGGTAAAGAAGGTACACATTTAAGCATAACATGAGTATTAGGATGTGAGAACATTGTTTTTTCATTAAAATATCATACCCTTCATATCATTGATCATTAACGTGAATCATGGAATAAATATATTTATTTAATAGGACATTTATCATAAATAAATTAATGAACATGATTCATGAGAACATAACATTTTTATGAGATATATATTTGTGAAATACATATCAAATTAAAACATCGTAACATGTGTTAATAAAAAAAGTTTCTATCAATGGGTTTATGAAATGAAAACAGGCCTTCATGTAACCATATGTACATTAAATAAAGTACAATAATATAATATTGACCAAGTAAAAATGTTCCCAAATAATATTTCAAAAATGTAATCGGTTTCACTCATAACATTATGAAAATGTATTTAGATTCACCCATAAATATTTGAACATGTAATGTGGTTCTCAGATAAAATTATGGACATGCAAACATTTCAATGAATAACATTTCAAATCTGTAATTAGGCTCACATAACATTTTTAACATGTAATCTTGATCTCTTATAATCATATGGGAATTTTATTAGGTACATTAATAACATTGAGAACATGTAACCGAGTTTACACATAACATTGTGAACATGTAATCTGGTTCATGTACAAATATATATACATGAAACCATTTCCATTCATAAAACATTGATAATGTAATTAGTTAAAATAATATCATATAATATAATGACACATCAATAAATACACACATCATTGGAGGGAGATAAGGGTCTCACATTTAACATAATTAAATCATACATATGTGTGAAAAAATATCACAAACATTAATAATATCGCATCCAATAAAATGAAATGTGTGTCACACACACTTCATCCTATCATAACATATGGAAAAGATAAAAGTATTATAATCATTTAATTATATATTAACCAACAAATGAGTGTTCTTTTGATAATAACTTTATAATTTTATAGACCATTGAAGAGAAATGGGTTTTATGTGATACTTTTCATCATAAAAATAATCATTTAAAAAAAGAATAAGAATGGTGTCCTTGGATCCAATCCCCAATAAATAATAGACTATATGAAATGATGTAATCATATATAGATGTATATTTTTAAATATCATATTTATATTTTAGTAAGGTGAATAATAATTTTGAAAATAAATGTTAAAACATAAAATAATTTCAAATTCAATTTTCTTTAAAACCATATTGGAATCATTTAATGTAAGATTTTTAAAAAAATTAAAAGATTTCATGAGGAAAATATATTTTACACTTTTAAAGACACTTCATAAAAAATAAATAAATTCTGAAAAGCATATTATATTAAAACCACTTTTAAATCTTATAAAAAATATTTGAATGAATTGAAAACCTTTTATACGAAGACAACCTTTTGAAAACATATAAATGAATATTTTAAATAATTGAAATTAAATATATAAAACATTCTATAAAAATTATAATAAAATTACAATGAAAACATTCAAAATATTCATCAAACCAGTAACAACTTGTATAATCGATAAATCTACACATGTTGAACATTCGTTTTCCACAATTAAATGATTAGAATGGTGCGTCGATTAGAAAAAAAGATAATGAATATGAATTGAGATGATTTTTTATGTTAAAAAATGTGTAAATATTTCTTTCAAATATCATATATGAATAGTATAGTATAATTAATAACATTTTTTTATAAAACACTTTTATCAAAGAATACAAATTTCATACAGAAGGGAGAGATAAAGTTAAATTTTCATAAATAAATTCATTATTATATTTAGTTTTAATGATTGGATAAATTATACCATTATGGGAGTAAATTTTAAATTACTAGAGGAGATTAAAAATAATGATATTTTTTCAATATTGATCATAATAATTCATAAATGGATGCATAATCATAAACAATCATGATAAAAAAATGTGATTATAGTAATAAATTGTTGAAACTTTTGAATCATTGAATCAAAAACCTTGCTAATGAATAAAATTTCATAAATCATAAAATATAAACAAAATAATTATTTAAACGATATAACATTTCGTTGTTTAGAAAATATACCTCATAGAATAATATAGGTGCATAACATGACATATATCTCAATGAATGAAATTTTAGACAATATTAATTTACTGATTTGGAAGCGTTTGAACCATAAACCATATAAAAGAGAAATAATAAAAAAAAATATGTAAATAACAATAAATATATGTATAATGATCATATAATACATTCATGGGATGAATATAAAGAATACAATGAGTGGTGAATAATGTATAAGCCTCAATGAAATAAATGTGAGACGAGAAAACCATTCTTTTAGCCTTAAATTTATTTATACATGTTCAAACATCCAATATAATAAGTATATGTTTATTATACATATATAACACAACCATATTCCAATATATCACAAAATGTTTTATTTTATTATGATTTTATGTCACTTTTTTATATACAATTTTGTGCTAATTATACGTTTTGAGTAAAAACCACTTTGTGATTTATATATTTTGACTTGTTACACTTGATTGTCTTACACAGATCATGACTTAAATATTAAATTAATTTATAACATAATTTAAATATAATATATATTTATTTAATATATATTTATAATTTTATATAAAATATATCAATATGAAATTAAATACAACATTTATGGAGATGGTTGATCGTACGTACACATGAACGATATTTCTGGTTTCTTATCGTATTGAAATAATGAAAGTAAATGATATATATATATTATTTTTAAAATAAAAATTATTATTTAATATGTATCATTTAATTGTATTAAAACATACCTTAAAACATTTAATATATAGTGTGAATGAATCACTTCTCTTTGAGTATATGTACTCCACACATTCACAAATTAAATTATCGTATTCCCCAAAAATGGAAATCATGCTGGTTTTTATTATATAATAATTAAAAAAATGACATAAAAAATATAATATATATTTCCTATATAAATATTATTTACCCAATTATTCCCATCATTTAATGGTGGTAATGAAAAAATGAACATCATCTATTCACGAGGTGGTAGTATGTCGTCCATGCGAACAAAGAATGTGTATCCCATTTTATAGAAGTTTATGTTAGTGTAGTTATAAAAAATTAACATAAAAACATTTAATATATTTGGGATATGGTGGTTATTATATAATTATTTTATTATAATAATCAAGGGGGTCTGTAAGAAAATAAAACGAATGTTCTGGTTGATGGATGTTACATCTTCTCTGGGTAATTCTTATCAGATTTCACCAAAGGACTCAAAAGGATTTTTAGCTGTCGAAAGTGAGGATTATATAGTTAATGGAGTAACTTTGGTACAATATTTTTGAAGTTTTTTGACTATCCATATTCTATTAGAGGTGTGAAGTTTGAGGGGGGGGGGGTGAGTTCCCTTTTATAGTATAGGAGTGGAATTCTTTTAAATATAAAAAGGTAAACACTATTGAGTGGTATATCTTAAATCATTTCCCCCAATAATGATATATTTTATATTACAATATATATATGGTCAAAATATGGACATCCAATAAATTTTGGAGATTTTTGTAGGTTATTTACCCCTTATAATAATGTTTAACCACTAAGAAAACTTGTATTTACCCTAATCAATATAATTATTTCTAATTACATTCTCTGATATTTTCTGTCCAAAAATAAGTTTAAAATTATAGGTATTATAAATTATTAAGATTCCAAATATGGAATCCAATATTTCCAATTATAATAAAATAATGTGGAGAAATGAATTTCAAAATAATCTCACTCATGAGATGGCACTACATGTTTTTAAAGTAAAAATGTTCAAACAATTTTAAATTCTTTTATATCAAATTTGAATAAGAAGTTAATTCAAATAAACTATATTATATTATGTTATGTGTAGTTTATCTACTTATACAGTAAAACTATTTTCAAATATAATTTTAATATTCAACTATATTATACAAGAATTATGTATTTAATTAAAATTCAGTATATTCCACTATTCAAATAATAAAATCAAATTACATATAAAAATCATAAAAATATTACCATAAGATAATATTGTCAATCTCAATTCGAAAATTTAGTTTATTTTACAATATATATTATATAAATTTTTTAAAATATAGAGTAAAAATAGGCGCACCATTAAATAGTTGTAGAATTACCTTTTTGAAAAAATATTTTTTCTGTTATCATCAAATGTATTTCATTCATATCATTACATGAAAATAATATATATAATAGTTAATTAGTGGAATGAGTATAATATATATTATATATCATTCAAATAAATTATTATAATTGGATTAATTATTTTATTTAAGTAAAATGTGCTTCATATAATACATATAGGTTTCTAGTAAAATATTACATGTATTTTTGAAAGTATTTTATTTTTTTCTAGTTAGTTTTTTACCAAATAATTATTATTATATCCATGTTTAAACCTTATTTTCATAATTTAATTAATATTATTGTTATGAACCATTCATAATATTGGTGAAAACTATAATAATATTTTATGAATGATATTAGTATGAAATTGAATATTTGAAAAACTAGGTCATGCATGTAACACGAGCTATCAGTGAATATCATTATGTTTTGTAAGAAAAAAAAACATAATATTGTGTGTAACACAAGATAATATATGGGGTTTTTAGTGAATTATTTTCTTGTTGTATCATATAAATAAAGAATAACTTGGTGCTTCCATATAACACATGATATATATAGCGTTTCATGAAATAAAACCTATTGAATACAATAAATTAATTCAGAGAATATATTTCAAAAAATCATTGTGTGTTATATTAATAACATTAAAATATTTTTCAATGATTTTAAATTGATATGAATTTCCCTACGTTTATATCGATTCGTTATAGTCCTTATTTATCATCCTAAATAAATAAATTAAATTAATTATATATTTTCATTAGAATATTTGTTCATGTTTATTATTCAATTTATATAACGTAATCTATTATTTATAGAAATTCTGTATAAATCATTTTTACATTGAATTTTTTTATTACATTTGTCTTATATATCTAAATTAAGTATGCCTATTTGTTTATTATGGTCCTAGTGGTCATTATTTCAACATATACATGAATTTAATCATGAAAAAATAATAATTTTTATACTTAGAATATAATTTAAAATATAAATCTTGAATGATGGTAGAGAAAAATATACTTTTTTATGATCCTAGATAAGGAAGACTATACATATGCATGACTAAAATTTCCAATTATCAATTATAATTATTGAAAGATGTTACATATTATTTTAAATCTATATATCGACAATAATATCAAAAATTCCATATTAAAATTATCAATGTACTTTTGTTTAATCCATGTGATTTAGTTATTAAATAAGAGGCACATCATGTTGTATGGGAAATAGTCCACATTTACACAAAAATTACGTTATCATTTTTAGTGTATGAAATAAAATAGTGTATTATATTTCCAAATGATTAATATGCCATGAATATCATAATTATGTAATTTATATTACATATAATAATTAAAAATAAATATATTACCTTCCATAAAAAGAGTTAGTGAAAAATGAATCACCTCACCCGACAAGGTGGTATTCCATCATACACATGATTGGCATTATAATATCCCTCGAAGAATATAATGTTAAAAGTTATATGTGACATAATAACTCAATATGTATTAATATATTAAAAATATCATATATTTACATTAAACATATATCTATAGTCTGAAGTGAGATATGATGATACAAATGATATTACATTGCAAGGATATTTTCATTATTAGACACAAAAGAGAAGTTGAAGTCAATTTTCATGAAAGGGGAGGTAGAATTAGGTCATTCCACTAATATTACAAAATGAAAATATATGGGCGATACAATTTTAATTATATAATAAAAATTGAAATAAAAATTAATGTGGAATTTGAAGAAATAAATAAAAACACACAATTAATATTAATACTTTTTATTTGTACATCAACCTTTGGTATGCATGATTCGACATTATAGGATGTATTTATGATCAATATAAGGGATATAGCTTTTGTCAATGGATGTTAGGAAGGTATTTTGGTATTATTTTTTAAAATAGAATATAATGTAATTTATTTGATATTATATTTATTATTATTGAATATTATATGGATTATTTTCGAATCCATGTGCTAATATGACTTGTGATAATGAGTCTTAGTGTGCTCTGAATAATGATTGAAATATATTATGCATTTCAAATATTACATGCACATAGTCTTACTGAAAAAGAGGAATAACTTCTAAATTGGTTCCTAAATCAAAAATATATATTACCATTGTGTTCAAAATGTGATGGTTATCCTAGGAGTTACTTAACATTAGTTAACACATACTGTTTGTGGAAAATTCACCACGGGGAAGAAAATGAATAAAAGTATTAAACTATTTTATTTAATTTTAAATTTTTGACTCATGATTGAAATGTATTTACATATATAATTAGGGATAATTTATAGGGTTATATGAATAACCCTTGAAATGTTGGAAACTATGGGGGGTGAGCTTCGAGGATCATCTCATTGGAGAATGGTGATAGATCATGAATTGATGATCAACGCAACTTAGATTCAACATATAGTACCAATGTTGATTAGTCCACATTTGTTTCCATAGATATTAATCCAAATAAATGTCGGGTGTTTTTTTTTGATATTTTTGATCCTCATTCTTGATTTTTAGGATGAACATGGTCCAATAAATGAAGATATTGATCCATAGTTCGATAATCATGCATGAAGGGTATATGTTTTTAGGGATTAAGAGATTTTTCATTGTTACTGGTTGTTGATTCATCAATTGTATTTCAAAGAGAAATGAACCAATATATAGACAAACATTTTTCAAGGATTGTTCCTCTAGACTGAATATGTTCTATTATCCTCCAATTCATTGTTCATCATGGAGATTCTTTGTTTGACCTTGGTTCGATGTTTTATAGAACAATCGAACTTTTTTATATTGGTTCCAAGAACAATGATATGAAATCATATATCAAGGACTAACATGACATGATGGTTGGGAAATGATGGAAAAAGTGATAGATCCATTGACGGTTGATACTCGATTTCGTGTACATTAGTTTATGGTGAATAATGAAAATGATATAATTATCTAAGTGAATCGACAACCCGAATGTTGTTGATTTAGGTTTAGGATGACTGAATGGGATCGATATATATATTTGTGATTGGTGATAGCTAGATCAATGGACATATTTTTAGTCATAAATTTGTAGTAATAATTGATGATTCTGGAAAATCCCATAGAAAACATTGTGAGAACTAGATATACATGCCATGTGGGACCCCTAAGAGCCAAAAAGGGTTTCTGGTAGGAGATATGTATCACACTAGGTGTGGCAGGACCTACACTACATGTGACCTCTCCCAAGAAACTCGGTGTGTACTTCATAAGGTACAATAACAGAGGAGGGACTATATGGGCAACCTACACACCCGATACCCCCCTCCCATAGAGAAAAACTAGATAATTCACATTTCATAAGCAGTATACTAGTGTATAGGTAGACATACATGTGATGGACCTATCTACTTATACATGGGTTTACTACAGCGGAAACCTACGTGCCATATATAACTATATAGACTCGAGTTGATGACAAAGGTCGTTTACACGGTCATGACCCATGGTCATGGGACATGTCATGTGTCCCTTCTACACATCATGTACATATTAATACATGGACCAGATCTCATTTCTGTAATGACTTGGATATGATTCGTTAGTTTTCATTCCCTATATCATTTCCCTTAAGGATAGTATGTAATCATTTCCTACTCTTTGTACTATGGTATATTCCTCAAGAATTCAAGGATAGAGTTGTTTGAATCTATATTGTTATCTCATAGTGAGATAATCAATTCATAATCATTCCCTATGTTGAAATCATATTTCGATATGAGAAGAACTACAATATCATTGATCCTATACATAGCATGTTAATCCATACTGAATGTTTTAATCACCCAATCGACTTATTAGTGATACATATTTGAGTATCAGATCTCTTTCTACTAGGAGTGTGTTATTTTCTCATGATACTACCTAATGAGAATTACCTCTCGTAAAAACATCATCAGTACAACCAAACTCAAAATCATTTTCTCCAATATTAATGATTCATGTATTCTTCATTCAGGAATCCTAGGCCTGTATACTACCATTTGGGCTTACCTAGAGATTGTGTGTCTTTGTTGATTATATGTGGATATTCATGTCATATTTATTTTAGACATATACATTTGTAGAGATTAATATAATTTCCATTATTTTTGTATGATTTATTGTTTTGTGGTGTCAAAATGAGTTTTTTTATACTCACCACTGCATGGGAATTTTCTGCACAAGTCATTTCTTATGAAGACAGATGAACTTTTAATAGAGTCCTAGGAAGACCAGGACAAGATAGTGCTTAGGGGGGACAGATAGAAGAATCCATATTCATGATGCTTTCAGACAAATGTCCCAGTAAATTTACATTCATTTTGGAAAAGTTTTATGGAATATTTTTGGTTGTATTATCTATGTCACTATATACATTCCTTTAATTTTATTCATACTCTGATTGTGTGATATAGATGAATTCATGCATTGTTTGTTTAGTTATTTTTACATTTCATCATTTTTTGGCATAGATATTTGACCTTGTGTAGAAGTCCTTAGTTAATTACTCCCATGTTATTAATATACCTACTCAGTGCTACTCACCAACCCGTGGGAAATTAGAGGGGTGATTGGGGAGTTGTGGGATGGGCCCCACTAGGATGGTTCATGATAGAGTTGTATCATAGATAGTCAGTTCAACCATAGGACTAAGTGTCCATGAGATTGGTTTGGGTAAATATTGATAAGTATTTTGAGTTTAAATTTCAGCCTAGGGATTATATTGTTGGTGAGACAGCTAACATATATATAGCCCATGACACTTATCACCATCATTTTGACCGAGTGCATGAGAACAATGGTTACAGGGGAAAAAATGGTGTATGAATCATATATAAATGCATTTTATTTCCATTCTGTTTTTGTGTTATCTCTCCTGGTATACTCATTGGCTGTAGTATATATTGTTTACTTTCAGGATGTCTATGGGATGTATAATATCTTGGATTTATCATGATGATCATGTGGATGACCCACTATGGGATAAGGTATTGATTCGGGGACCAGTTCACAGGATTTTATCTCGAGTATGTTCACCTGCCATACCACCTTTATCAAATTAGGTAGTTCCCACAATAAAATTGGATGAGGAGTGTAGGCTGAGCGTGCATCCTGAGATCTAGGGAGAGAGACCCATTTGATTTCTAGGAGATCCAGACCAAAAAAATTCTGAGGACTATCTTGGGGAAGTGACCCATGTTTTCAGTCTAATAAGGATATCAACAGATCAGATGGTAGTTCTATAAGTGTTACATCTTCATGACTCAGGAGATCTATGGTGGTCTTTAGTTTCTTACTCTTATGACGGGGTGAATCTTTCATGGAAAGAGTTTGAGTGAATTTTTTGTTAGGAGTTATCACTATATTTGTGAGGGTTGTACATTACCATGAGCTTTTTCATATCTAGTATGGTAGTATTATACTGTATGAGTATTCATCAATGTTTTCCAACCAATCTGGGTATTTGATGAATATGGTTCGATATCCACTTTTAGGGATTAGACCATCAAGGGAGGTCTATGTAGATACATATGATCCATTTTCATCCCTCTATGTATTCCCACATTTTTGTGGATGTAGAGAGATCCTTGGTGGTTAAGAGTTCGTTGGATGAACTATTTCTTTCAATAGATGTCAGCAATGGGAAAGCAGGGGAAGATACCTCTATAGTAATGAGCTGATGTTAGTCTCTAGGACCTAGATGTGTGATAGGTTTTAATCGGAGGTCCCATGAATGATGATCTATAGAAAAAGGCTCACATGGTGGGTATAATATTCTTAAAGATCGATCGGGATACTCATGTGATGATAGGGGATATCTCACATGAGACTGCTTGATATGAAGTATGGATTAGGTAGAAACCATAAATGGGAAACCATGGTAGGTAAATCAGTAGTAAAATGCATGTCTGTAGGGTGGAGAAAAAGGATGGGGATGTGGTAGGGAATTTGGAGGTATTCCACCATTTGATTTTTTACCACCACCACCAAGGTGGTCCATGAAAGGCTAAATGATCTAGAGGGTAGGGTATGAGATAGATGTAGGACGTCTTAACATAGGACCAAGAGGTTCATGAATAAATGATGGTTTGATCTCTACCTTTTCTACATTATCTATAGTACCGATAGACATAGGTTATATTCATTCCCTTATCACCACATATCTTGTTCGAGGAATATAGATTTTGGTCGAACAATTGACTCGACCATTATGTTTTGAACCTCCTACTAGAGAAGCCTCAGAGATCACACACTTGTGATGAAAGAGTGTCCTGACTCGTAGAGGTTTGAGATTTGGTTTGGAGATATTCGTATAAGTTCCAAGGCCTTACAATGTCATTCTTGGTATGTATTGGTTATGTACTGTCAATTCCATATTTAATGTTTTTGATGTAGGGTATGGTGTTTCCACAATGACAAAACCATGTTATCATTTTTTTGTGAAAATGAAACTCATGAAACATAGGATAAACCTATTCTTAAGAGGGTGTTGTTGATTACTCAGCAGTTGGCTAGCCTGACCCTTGGAACAGCTGATGTTATGTGTTTCTAGTTCCCTATCATGGTGGTGGAGTATGAGGACGTATTCCCCAAAGATGTTCTAGGTTTAACTCCCCATAGAGAAATATAACTTTGTGTTGTTATACAATGAAGGATGTCTCTGATATCTTTTCTCACATATTGTATGGCTCCTGCATAGATTCACAAGATCAGGGTGATGTTGGAATAATTTTATAGGATGTGATTCTTTAGACCATGTGTTTCACCTAGGGCAGCCCTGGTTTTGTTTATGAAAACGACGATAATGGGTTGAGGTTGTCTATGGATAACCCACACTAGAATCAGGTGACCGTGATGAATTCTTTTCCACATACGAGTATCAAGGAACACATGATTTTTTAGGGGGAAAATGGTTATTGAGTGTTGATGTCTGATCCATATATCACCAGATGTGGGTGTAGTATAAAGATATACCTAATATGTAATTATATGTCGATATAATCACTATAAGTACATGGTGATTTCCTTTGGAAGGAATAAAACCACCGAATTATTCATAGAACTCATGAAATATATCATAAATACTTACATAGACTTGTTCATGATAGTCGTCATCAGTGATTAATATTTTTACTCATCATCTGAGAAAGATAATTCCAAACATGCAATGATAGTTCTAGATATATTCCGAGAGAAATGTATTTTCAGAAATCACTCAATCTCCCATTTCTAGATTTAGGTCCTCCAGCTTTTATGAAAATTTATCTCAGTAGATGAAGTGGAATAACACTCAACCATTGTTGAGGTAGTATTAGTTAAGGAGGCATCCAATAAAATGGTGGAGGTGTAATATATCCATGGGTTTTCATGATATTACCAAAGATCTATACCTAACATCACCATTATGTTAGAATTCATGACATCATGGACTCAAAAGGGAAATCCATTCATATGGATAGAGACGTGATGGTATACTTTTCAACAATTGATGCAATGTTTGATGAGATCTCACATATTGTTATTGTTAGTGGAAGGTGTCTTGTATATAGTTTATTACGATGCATGATGAACCAAAATAGGTTTTAATATAATGTAGAGACAAAAAGTGGCCACCTTTGGTTCATGCGATTTAACTTAATTGAGTAAAACTATGAGACCCATGATATTAATTAAGTAGTAATAGTTATCGCTTTTATGATTATGGGGTAATACTTGATGGAATAATGATTTATTTTTTCCACTAATTAGAAGTGTCTCATGTATATATTTTCATGAAATGATTATAACATGAGACAGTGGTGTGGTTATGGTCCCTCTGGGATTATGAATTTGAAATTTTATATTCTCCTAAGAAGGGGAATGTGTTTGAATATTAAAACCCCATGATATTTTTTCACAGTTCATGAATGAGGCATTATATAAGTTGGACACATTTGATGATATCCTTCATGTATAGAGATGTAGTGAATTACCTCTATTGGATGATTGTTACCCCTCTAATCTTATAGTGAGTAATGGAGGAACCACGTGGAGATGTTGACAATGAGACCCTACGTGTTCAGATATCCATAAGGAATTATCCTGATTTATTTTCTAATGGTGGGTAGCATGTCGTTATTTTGAAGGGATACATGATGGTACTAGTTACATTGTGGGAGGAGGCTTTTAGATAGTTTCCTACATTTTTTAGAGTCACATCCAGGTGTTCCAAAGATGTATCAATACCTTCACTATAAGTTTTGGTCACCAAGGATGAAGAAGTGTGTTTCATAGTTTGTTTCTCAATGGATTACTTTTCAACAACTTATGAATGAGCAACATGTTAAAGAAATTTTAGCACAACACCTTGTGGTTCAAGAATAGAAGTGGGATTGGATATCTATGTGATATTTTAGGAGCATACCATGTATGTCCATAGGAAACAATTTCATCTGGATGATTGTAGACTTACTCAGCATGTCATCCCACATCTTATTAATATGAGAGAAGTGTTCTGTATTTTAACACCCCAACCCCAAAATCCTAGAGTTGATGCATTATCTTGTATCGTTAGCCTGATTACATGGAATTAAATCTCAATGGACCAATCAGTTTAGCAGTATTGGAAATACATATTACATACATGAAACCTATAATATAGAAGGAAATAAAAAATATAAATTTGATACAAAATAAAATAAAATAAACAATATCATTGAATGGTTATTTAATGACTTATTCTTTATAACAATGGGAGGGAAACATTACAATGGGAGATCAAATTGATAGTAAGGGTAGGTAACGTGGATGAAAAATGTATCAGTGGAAAAAGGTATTGAAAGGTAAATAACTAATAATAAAGGCCATTCAAATAAATAGATAGGGTAAATTCATTATAGATAGATAAATAAATGAGGAAAAATAACATCAAAATACGTAGACTGATAAATTTTAATATATAAAGTTTTGAAACTAAAATACAATTCATTTAATCAATGAGCTGAAAATGAAATATATCTATAAATATGTCGACCCAGAATCTCATGGATGAATAATAACTACAATATAAATGAAATAAATTATTTATTATTAGTATTCTTGTATTAGGAAAATGAGGTCATAAATTTCCATGATCCATCTTCCTGATAGTTTAAAACAATAGGTATAAACCAATTTAATTTGACTAACATAATCACCTCAGGAGAACATGTCAATGCATTAATGCACTATATAGTGTATGAGATCCACTATTCATTAATTGTCTAATGTTTGAAATATATTTAATAATAAACTGTATCAATAAACAATATGACTTATCATATATCGACATTTAATAAAAGATACATATTTATTAGTAATTCCTTAGTAAATACAATAACCGTCTATGTAAACATCATATGTCAAATTATATATGGTATATGAAATTATAATATACATTACATAAAAATATAGTTATTCAAGTAAATTTCCAATGAAAATTTTATACAATAAAATGATTTTGTCATGATAAATTTTAAAAATACAATAGGATGTGGTATTGAAAACATGATAATAACGAACAGTTTTCGGGAGATTAATCTTTAAACATGTCAAAGTGTCACATACCACATTGAAACATTTGAATCATATTCTCTTGAAAGGTATGGAAGTAAATAAAATTTAGAATATCATTAAAATAAGGGGTTTCATTATATAACCTGAAAAAGAAATTATATACACTAAATAGAAGTTAATCGGTTCATAATGAAAAGTATGCCTTAATGAACTATAAATTCAAATGAGATTCTCTTACCATAACCATCACATTGTGGGATGGTATTTTTCCACCAACACAGCGTGTTAAAATATGTTACTAGCTATTCCCAAAACCGAAATCATATTCATAATATAATATTTTATCATCTTATAGTATCTTAATAACTATTTGTCAACATTTCTTCATTATTTTAACTACTTTGGGTGTTAATTTTATTGTGTTGTAAACAATTGTATGACTTGTTAATTGTTGTTACTATTACTTAGATCAATGTTTCATCAACTAAAAAGTAATGTGAATACCATGAAATAATAATCATATATATTCTCTACATATGAATTTAAAATAATTTATAATGTTTTGAGATAACAAATTAAATGCAATGTTCACGGATATGATAGGTTGTACTTATACATGAACACTACATTCATTTATTTGTCGTATTAAAATAATGAATATAAAATATTAATATATATATTATTACTCTATTTTCATATTTATGTTATATAGGATACATAGTATTAAAAAATTCATCATTAACATGATCTAATTATAGCATCAAGTTATCACATCGCTTTAAAGGGGGGGGGGGTTGTCCACACTTACTCAAACGATGTTATCATATTTAAACAAAATGGGAAGTATAAAATTCATATTTTGTAAAATAATTATTTAATATTAAAGAGAAAATATCACTTATAAATAATTTTTCCCTAATAATTTCCACCATGAGAGGTGGTAAATGACAAAATGACCAATTATCATTTCGTGAGGAAGTGGTGGTGCACTGTACATAAAACTGTATATTAGTTTCCCATTATTTGGATGTGTGTGTCAGTTTCTGTCAAAAAACTTCATAAAAACATAATTATAAATTTAGGATACTTTATATATTATAAAATCATGAAATAATATGATTTTATAGATCCGATAACAATAATAAAACTGAAAACATGAAGAAGTTTGTAACATATCTGTCCAGTAACTCCTTTTATCTTTCAACAAAAGGTATCATTGGATTTCATTCTAAAAAAGGGGAGGATTATACGTATAGGTGTAAGATTTTGGGGTCTAGTTGGGAAGATATTTTTTATTCCAAAGCTTCTTGATGTGTGTGATGCCGTTGGAGGAGAGGATGCTATTTGTAGGGGGGAGTGTCACTCTTGTAATATTTTGACATTTCAAATCCATACACAATTTTCACATTTAATGTGTCTAAAATAATAGACCAAATTGTTTAAAATTATTATAGTGTATAAATATGGAAACAAATGTGTTTTTTGAACATCATTGGGCCTTTAATATTGAGTTTTAGTTCCTTATTAATCAAAATTTTACATTAATAATTGTAATTAATTTTAATTACATTCATAAAGGATTATGGAAAAAAATTATGTCGACCATTTTAAAAGTTAAAATATATTCTTATTATAAATATAGTATCCATTTTCCAAATTCTAGTCACATATGTGGCATAAATTAATTTAAATTTAATTCTAAAAATAGGACGACAAAGCATGTTTTTATGGTAAAAACATCCAAAAGTTCACTAAATTTTTATAGTCAATTTAAATATTAAATTTATCCCAATGACCTGTATTTGGATAATTGTAAATATTATAAAATAATTAAATAGTAAAACTAATTAAATTCATAATTTAACCTTCTAAATATATTATCTGAAAAAGCACATTGATCTAAAATTTATTATTTCCAATATTCATTAAAAAATGAATATTTATATAAATATACCAAAAAATCCCCTTAATAAAAATTTTAGGCCTCTCATCCAAATTAAAAGTTTATTTTGAGATATGAAATTTATCAAATAGTAAAAAATTATATTTTAAATATGTTTTCCATGAAGAGGTTAAAAAAATACCTTGATAACAATATTGTATTTTATCTGTAATACTACGTTTGTTTTTATATTATGCTTATATAAAATATATTAGATGATTTAAAAAATATATTATTGGGTATATAAGATATAAATTTACAATATAAAATATCTTAATATGTTTTAATTTATTTTACTTCTCAAAAAACAACTAGGTAATGTTCTATTTAAATCAGGTGTTGTGTGTAATGCAATGATATCAATAATATATATAAAAAGATAGTAAACTATTGGGGTTATAAATTTTTAACTACTAAAAAAATTATTCTTTGAAATTTTACAGTATTTACCTTAATAAAATATGTCGGTAGTTCTCCTTTATTTAATCATCTAGTTCATATGCTACTTCGTCAATGTTTTCATTTCTCCATAGTTGTTGTAGACGCCGGAAAAGTCCGTTGTTCCCAAACGAAGCTCCGGATGCGGAAAGCGAAGTGATATTTGGAGTCAGAGGCACGTTCCGGAGGGCCCGGAGGACTTGCGCGAAATTTCAGAGACCCACGCGCAAAGTTCAGTCACGGCGCGCAATCCCCCCGGGATGCGCGCAATGCGCTGGGCCGCCGCGCTATTTTGCGCGCCCGTGGCCTGCGCGGCTCCCTTGCGCGCCGGGTCCTGATTCCGCGCCCGCGAAGGGAATTCCGCGCCCGAGACCGGATTCCGCGCCCGGGGTTGCCTATAAATATAAGGCGACCCCCGACGTTTTGAAGGTTTCCAGAATCCGAAGCGTCGCTCGTTCGCGCAATCCAACCCCTTCCGCGCGCAATGCCGATCTTCAGGTAACCTCCTTTCTTTCGCACAATAGAGCCTTGGGGTTCGCCTTCGCGCGCAATCCCCTTAGCTCCTTTTCTTTGAATATTCCTTAACCCGAAGGCCTTTGCGCGCAAAAGAAGCCTCTTGCGCGCAATTGCCCCCGGGTGCGCGCAATCCATCCCGATTGCGCGCACCCCCCTCTTCAAAGTGGCCGTTCGTTAGAGAATGAGCCGTTGCCCCCGCGAGCTGTCCGAAGCCCGGTGCGCGAAATCTCAATCATCTGCGCGCAAAGGGCTGGCCCGATTGTGCGCCAGCCCGCCATTTTGCGCGCCGACCTGCTGTTTTGCGTGCAAAGCTCCTCTTTTGTGCGCAATCCGCCAGGGTCGCCCCCCTTGACCCCCTGAGGGTACCCGCCTGCGTGGCGCCCGATGATCTTCATCCTGGGTGCCCGCACCGTGCGTTGTCTTCCCGTGCGTCCCTCCAGGCTTGCGCGAAGTGACACGGACCCATCAGCGGCAACCAACGTCCAGCATGACGTTAAACTGCACATTCGTCCCGCATGACGCTAAACTGCATCCGTCCAACATGACGTTAAACTGTACTACGTCCAAGCTGCACGACGCTAAACTGCCTAGCCCCTATCGTCCGCGCTGTAAGACGTTAAACTGCCAAGCACCTTCGTCCTCAACACACGACGTTAAACTGTACTTCGTCCGGAAAGACGTTAAACCGTCCGCTTCGTCCTCAACACACGACGTTAAACTGTACTTCGTCCGGCAAGACGTTAAACCGTCCGCTTCTTCCTCATCACACGACGTTAAACTGTACTCCGTCCGGCAAGACGCTAAACCGTCCGCATCACTCGATCCCGTGCCTCGCACGCAGGGTCCCCCTCGGTTTGGATGTGGCCCCCACCCGCTCGTCTCTGCAGGGATGTCGGGATTGCCCCTCTTCAGGGACGATTTAATGGGAGTGGCTTTTCCCTACGAGGGTAGGGTATTACAAACCCCTAGTTTCTTGTGGGGGGCTGCACATGTGTATCTCCATTGCGCTCCCCCACTGCCGAAGCCAGTAGAGGGTGTGACTGGGATCGAGGTGTCTCCTACATTCGGTCCAAGTCCCTTCCAACTGAGTTTTGCCGCATCCGGGCTGCCTCAAGTGCGTAAGTCCTGACAAGATGAACTATGTGGACTTTGATCCCTGTCTTCTAAACAGGGTACGTAGGAAGCCTCCCTGAGGTTCAATCCCACCACCTAGTCGTCCCGGTCGTATTCACGTCGGTTCGTCCATCAGTGGACCCCTCCAGGGTTCACGCTTGCATCGACTCACCTATGAATCCGCCCTTGTGGGAGACTGCCCGTGTGTATCTCCACTGTGCCTCCCCACAGCCCCTTTTTCCACCTCTCCTTTTATCGTCCAGCATGACGTGAAACTGTGATCCACCCGGCCGTTCCATCTCCCTCTGTGCGAGGTGGTTCGGTTCAATCCTCTGCCCGGCGGCCTCGAACTCTTCGTGAGTCGGCTTGCCGACGTCCAGCATGACGTTAAACTGTATACACGAACTACGTCGACTTTGATCCGTGCTAACGCGCGGTACGTAGGAAGCCCCTACGGGGTCCAAGCTCTTCACTCCATCATCCATCCTGATCCTTACCCGGGCCGCCACATCCCGATGGGGTCATGCCACTTCTCTCCACTCCACATCACTTGGGAAGCCGCCCATGCGCTGGCCCCAGCGTCGGAGGTTCCCCACAAGGGGTTCTGTCATCTGATCCACTTTTCGTGTTGATCGGTCCGATGCCGTCCCCGCTGGACGTTAAACTCGCGGCGTACCCCGTGTTAAACATGGGAAGCTGAGGAAAACCTCAGGGGACACAGTTCCCCGCACCCAGTGCGGGATGCCTCAGGCCATCATGCCTTCGAGAAGCCCTATTAGGGACGGAAGACAGACGTGCAGAGCCGCAGTGTTACGACACGCCCCCAGCACCCAGAGCCACCCGGCCTCCTCACCGCAGGTTGCTGCCCCGACCAGACTCCTTGGAGCGTCCGGGCGGAAGCAGCGTAATTAACCGGTGTCCATGATGATATGGCACCGGGAATGAGATTCACGAGCATGTCTTAAATCTATGAGGGAGACCCGGATTAGGCGACGAGTTCCGAGGAGACGTCCAAGGAAGGAGGAGCCGACATCCCATCATCCCGGTTTCAATCAAGGAGAAGACGCCCCTGAATAAGGGACGGATGCCGCCCGCCTTGGGAAAGCGGGACTGCGGGACCACAAGCCACGCGCCCATCCCCTCGGGTTGACGGGTGCACGCGCGAACGCGTCCTGGCGGAACAGCGTAACCCGACGCACATCCGCACCGAAACAGAAAAATGGTGAACCCGACGTGAATCTCTTCTCCTCGATACGAAGACCGATGGCTTTCAGAGGTGTTGGAAGACCGACATGTTGCCCGGCCAAGCATTCAGTCTTACCCGCCAGGGGCTGGGGAAGGGACATCGGGCACTCCGTCTCGTAACGTCGAGGGCCTGGGTTCCCCCCACGGAAGGCGTCGTGGCGCTAATGGTTGGTTGTCGATTCCTTTTTCCTGTCAGTGTTAATGGGTCCTTCTCCCTGCTTTCAGAAATCAGGTCACCCGATCCAGTGCCCGATCGCCACCCGCCCACTGGCGCAGGGGTAGGGGAAACACCGACGCGGCTACTCCGCGCGGTCCCGCCCGTTCCACAGCCGTCCCAGCAGCCGCAATTGCGGGACGACCACGCCCTCTCTCCCCCTCGGAGGTCATTCAGAGAAGGGTGATCAACACCCTGGTGCGGAGATATGAGGAAGAGGGAGTCATCCCCACTAGGGACATGTCTCGCCTAGACCTTGAGGAGGCCGCACCTCGCCACCACCGCCGCCCCCGAGGGCCGCGCAGGGAGGCACCACTGCCCACCTCAACGTCCAACCGCTTCGGGAGCTTATCCCCGGAGCACTCTGACAGTTCCCTTCCCTATGCGGATGAGGTGGAAGATGCTCGGGATCCCCCTATCCGGGATTCGCTCCAGGGATCCAAGGTAAGGACTCCCGCCAGGCCACGGCGACACCGCCGCCAGGCCTCTCAAGTCGAAGAGCGGGCTCTCCACCTGCCCGCGCCGCTCATCCCGACTCGGCTGTCCCGACGCCAACGTCGGGCACGAGCGGAAGAGGATGCCCACCTTGGGGCCCTAGCAACAGCGGCCGCATTGGCCCAAGCCACTGTTGGATCCAGTCGCCAGGCCCCTGCGCATCCTGAGTAGGGGAACTTCTATGCCCGACCTGGATCGAGGCCCCGACCGCCCCAAAGGAAGGTTGGGTTGACTCTCCTGGTTGCTGGTACAGACAATAGCCACCGCGGACCACCTCGCGGTAGCGCTATTCACCAACAGGATCTACTCCGTGTGGCCGATCCAGGAGGCATGGGTCATCCCACCTTCCGATCCCGGCCCGGAGGCCTGCCCGGAATCATCTCTCCCCGCGTCCCCTTTGATATCTGTCCCGGTGCCCCTCGCACCTTGGTTTCCAGTCCTCTTGGCCCCAGCACCAGTGCGGCCGGAGGACGCCAGGTCAGAGATCATCCCTGCCCCGAAGAACCACCCAGGGGCAGGAAGGCAAGGCGTCGACGCCGAGGGAAGAATGTTACGGAATTCCGAACAGAGATCCGACCGGTCCGCTTCTCTGATTCAGAGGCGGAGTACGATTCGGCGACAGAGCCCTTTCCCCAATCCCGCCAGTCGAGGGCAGGGGTAGGAATGCGGCACGTCAGCCTCGTGCTCCCCGAGAGCGAGATCGATGTGATCCCCGCTTCTCTCCGAAGGTATATCCGGATTAACGAGGGCCTGGTAGACCCCCAAGGATCAAGCTTGTGGTTGGTACCGGCCCCTCCGGAAGTGCCTTCCGTCTCGATCGGAGAAGCCAGAGACTTTTTCTGGGGACCGACGGTCGAACCACGATCTGGTGCACCCTCGGCGAGCACCGATGCTACGGCAGGATGTTCGCTCGCCGGCCCGTCCTATCGTGATGTGGTAGCCAGGGCACCGCCACCGTCAGAGGGCGGCCCGGGATATGGAGGCCAATCGGCCTGTTCGCCGTATTCACCGCCGGCCAGCCCGTCAGCCCGGCGGCCCGCCTCGGCACCACTGCCGGTTCCCCGTCCGTTCCCAGCCATTGAAGAGGACCAAGGAGATCTGGGTCCCGAGTTTGAGTCGTGGAGCTTCTGGACCGTCCTTGCAGAGGGCCACTTCCCTGAGAAGTTTTGGCCAGTCGCAGGACCGGGCTTTGATGCACCCGAATCGCTCACCCCGGATGAGTTCGAATGCTTCCGCCGAACTCTCCGGGAGACTCGCTCCTGTCTTCACCGCCTACAAATTCCATACCCCGGGAGTCAAGTGCACCTGGAGGATATTGGTGAGCAGTGCCGTCAAATTGACCTGGCCACGCTCCCCGCGGCTCGGCACCCCGGGTCATTTGAGCACCACGAGGCCCTCCAACAACGATGCGTTGAGTGTTTTCAAGTACTCCGCAAAGTTATCGAGGAAGCCACTCCCCACGTGTATATCCGTGGATGGGGGAAGTACGCTGCCCTACGCTTCAGTGTGATTCGCCGACAGCCCGATTCGCTGGGTGGCCCTGAGGGTATATCCCCAGGGACAGAAACGGTCAATATGGCTGACCTGTCGGGAGAGGGGAACGACTTGGAACTTCTCGATGGGGGCTTCCCCCCCAAAGACAAGCCGTCGTCGGAGCCATCGGTGAGAGTCACTCGTCATCAGAGGAACCTCATGGGGCTCCCCGCACCCACTGAAGCACTGACGTTGAGCCGAAACGTCAGCAAAGGAAAAGAGCACAGCGAGGCTATAAAGCCCGCCGACCCATCTGCCTCCATGCAGAGGGCAGAGGAGGATCCCGAGAAGGCTACGCTACGTCAGCAGCTCGCCGAACAGAAGAAGCTGGTTGACCAGCTCCTCGCCGAGCGCGCTGCAGAACGGCGGCCTGACTACGGTGTTCCTAGGCCAGGACAGCAGGGACCGGAACAACCGCTCCTCGACGAGACTCTCCCGGGCAACCGTGATTACGCCGTGTTCGCCGACAGGAGAGAGGCCATTGCCTACGGCAAGAGGGCGTGGTATGTTTCGCCACATCCTCCCGAGCGGCGTGACTACCTGAGAGACCCCGCTCGGATTCCTCCCGCTACCCCAAGGGCCGCTCCGCCCGCCATCCCACGAGCTGCCGAGTTCGACGACCCGGTCGACGACCCGATTGAAGGGCCGTGCAATGCGCTCGTGGTTAGAGATCCTCGCCAGGACTGGAACCCATGTCCGGACGATCCGATGGCAGCACTCATTGCCCGCTTGGAGGCCTTGGAGACTCGGCAGGTGGCGATCCCACCGGACGGCAAGCCCTACCCAGCATGGGTGGATGACATGCCGGCGCCTCCGGGATTCGGGAATCCCACTTTCGCTCCCTTCATCGGGACTGGAGATCCGCCACAGCATTTAGCCCACTTCAACTCGAGGTACGGGCCTATGTTGGGGACTCCGGCGCAGCAAGAGGCCGCTAAGCTTCGCTGCTTTGTTCAGACACTGGAAGGGCCAGCATTTGTCTGGTACAGCCAGCTCCCCGTCGGGTCGGTAACCAGCTGGGAGGACCTCCGTAGACAGTTCCTCTACCAGTTCAGTTCCACGACCCGGAAGACAAGTATCGCAGACCTCTTCAAGTGCAAGCAGAGGCCTGATGAGCGAGTCGCGGACTTCGTCGCACGATGGAAGGGTCTCACGTATTCCCTTGACATGCCATTGACTCAGGACCAGTTGCTGACAATGTGCGTCGGGAACGTCAAGACCGAGCTGGTCCCTTCCCTGATCACTCAAAATTACCCCGGAGGGTTCAGGGACTTCTCAGACAAAGCTCAACGTCTTGAGGAAGCCCTGCAACAGGCCAGCCAGGCACACCCGCTGCCTCCTATGATTCCTGCAAGGAGAGTTAGCAGGGCTGAGCCCGCTGCTGTCGCCCAGATAGAGGCCCCCAGGCCATTGGAGCTGCTGCCGGCGAGGCCAGCTCCACAGCCTCACAGGAATCCGCCTCCATGGGCTCAGTTCCCGACCCAGCAGCGGCAGCCTCAGAACCGGCCGGCCCCTCCGCGTAATGTACCGCCACAACCCAGGCGAGATAATCAGGGTCCACCCCCTCGTCCGGCCCCTCCAGCCCCTCGTCAAGACCACGCTCCCAGGGGCCCGTGACACCTAACTTACTAATTCCACGAGGATCAGGTCCCCGGTTATTTCCGGAGCGCCCTGGAGCAGGGGATTGTGCGACTGCCTGAGTGTTGGAGGCCAGAGGAGGCACATCTTACGAATAACCCCCGCTACTGCCCCTACCATCGGGCCCTGGGGCACACCATCCAGCGGTGCTATGTGTTTAAGGATTGGCTCCAAGACCAGATTAACAACAATGTAATCAGGTTGGGCCCAGCTCCGGCACAAGTGGCGGGCGTGTTCGTGGGATCAGATGACGATAGTGGCAACGAGGACGAATGGCAGCTGGTCTCCGACCGCGGATCCCAGAAGTATAAAAACTGGATGGCCCGCAAGACGACCATTCGCGCCCATGGAATCATCCGTGCGCACTTGAATCAGGCTGAGCCCCCAGAATCTGTGGGTGTTGCTTCGGCATCGTCGTCCCAGCCTGCCTCTTCCAAGAGGAGCAAACGGCGGCAGTGCAAGAAGGAAGAGCGCGCCCCGCCAGTTCCGCCACTATCCCGCACTCTCGGCGATTTCATGCCCCCGGAGATGGGGGTCCCTCCTCGGATCCGCCCGGTGATGGATGATTCATCCGATGACGGTATTGGGTACGCTTCGGTTAACACCGTCGAGCTGGTAAATCCCTTTTCGGTTCCCGACGTTGAAGAACACCAGGTGGACCTCCCTAGTGTCCCCGGTCGTCGCCACCGTCGGATGAACCGCAGCAGCAGGAGTCGCCGGGGCACAGCCGTTGGTACCTCCAGCCAGGCCGTGCACGCCACTGAGACTAGGCAGCAGGCTCAAAACCGAGCACAACGTGCGCCGCCCCCCCATTTGGGGATGACGGATTCGCCCCCGCCGCTGTTTGTGGTGTGGGACCAGGCAGAACCGCCTCAGCCGCGTCGCGACCAGCTCCGCCCTGCCACGAGTCCATCACGGCCTCCTGACCCCAGTACGGTGACCACTTCCTGGACTGCAGCCAGTGAACAACGAGATGCGCCAAGTACCAGTCGGCCGCCGATCCAACCGGCAAGGCCCGTCATGCCGCCAACCGCAGAGCAACCTCCTGCAACCAGGGGCTCGCGCTTGGCCAAAAAGTATGATGTCCTGAAGCACTTGGCCGACATCCCAGCAAGGCTCTCCATCCTTGAGGCTCTGCGCATGTCATCTGAGATGCGCGAGGCACTCGCTGAAGCCCTGAAAAGCCCCCTCCAGTTTGAGACAGAGGTTGCGGCTGCAGAGGCCTTTCACGCCGAAACGATCGAGGACGCCGAATGTCAGGCAGTTATCTCGTTCTCTGGTAAGGATGAAGACCCTCCTATACAGGGACATATTCGTCCACTGTATGTCACTGGCCAGTTCCATGGCCTTGAAGTCCGGCGCTGTCTTGTCGACACGGGGTCCGGGATTAACCTGATTCCAACTCGGACGCTCCGGAGATTGGGGTTGTCTCAGGATAACCTGATTCCCTCCGACCTCAGGATCCAGGGGTACGACCGCACCGAGCAAACCCCGGTCGGCAAGATACGTTTGAAGACCCAGTTCGGTGACTTGGTTGCCAACACCGAATTCATGGTGGTCTCTCAGGACACTGCGTACAACGCATTGATGGGCAGGCCATGGCTCCACCTTCACGCGGCGGTTCCCTCGTCATACCACCAATGCCTCAAATACTCCCTTAATGGTCGAGTAGGCGTGCTTCAAGGAGATGCCTCTCCTTTTGCCTCGTGTGAAGCCCACTATCTGGACGCGGACTATTACAAGAGCAAGGATAAGCAGATCCTGGCAGGTGAGGTTGAGCCTGTCGCTGTTGCAATTGATCCCTGGGCAAGTCTGGATGACGCCTACGTCCTCCCGATTCACCGGTTGGACGTCGCTATGGTCTCGACGGCTCGCGAGTCTCCTGATGAGATGACCGCGACCGCCCGCGCCAGCACCAGTGGCCCAGCAGGATCTGGTAGCCCCAATGCAGTTTCCAACGCAGTCTCTCCCGTGGACGATCCCTCCCCGAGTGGAGAGGATATGGAAGACGCACCCCCTAGCCTTTGAGGAGGGCGTCCCCGCCACGGTTGATGAGTTAATACAGGTGAACCTTGGAACCGAGGCCGATCCAAGACCCACATTGGTCAGTGCCGCCATGCCCTCTGAGGAGCGGCAGCAGTACGTGGACTTTCTCAGGCAGCACCGTGATGTGTTCGCTTGGGGCTATGACGAGATGCCGGGGCTAGATCCTCAGGTAGCCGTCCACCGCCTTGGTCTCCCGGCGAACCATCGCGGGTTCAAGCAGCCTCCCAGGAAGATGCACCCGTCCCACGGTGCCATGGTTGAGGCCGAAGTTGACAAGCTTATCAAAGCCAACTTCGTGAGGGAAGTTCAGTACCCCAAATGGCTGGCCAACATTGTGCCGGTCAGGAAGAAGAACGGGCAGATCAGAGTCTGCATCGACTTCCACGATCTCAACCGCCACTGCCCGAAGAATGATTTTCCCCTTCCAGTGACAGAGCTGTTGATTGACGCCACGGCAGGGTTCCAGGCCCTCTCCTTCATGGATGGATACTCCGGATACAACCAAATTCGGATGGCCCCTGAGGATGAGGAGTTCACTGCCTTCAGGGCCCCCCAAGGTACCTTTTGCTACCGGGTCATGCCCTTCGGCCTGAAGAATGCAGGTGCCACCTATCAACGGGCGATGCACCGCATATTCAAGCCAATCCTCGGAACACTGGTGGAATACTACGTCGACGACTTGGTAGTCAAATCGCGCCAGCGTCAGGACCATATCAAAGATCTTGAGAAAGTGTTCGGCTTCCTCCGGTCTCGCTGCCTGAAGATGAACCCGTTGAAGTGTGCCTTTGGGGTCACCTCCGGAAAGTTCCTTGGATTTGTGGTAAGATACCGGGGTATTGATATCGACCCAGAGAAAATCATGGCGATTAGCCAGATGCCTCCCCCAGGTACCATCCGGGAACTACAAGGGTTCCAAGGCCACTTAGCCTATATACGCTGATTCATCGCGAATCTGGTCGGCAAGTGTAAGCCCTTTTCTCGGCTCATGAAGAAAGGTGCCACCTATGTATGGGATGAAGAGTGTCAGACCGCTTTCGAGGAAATCAAGCAGTACCTGCTTCAACCTCCGGTTCTGATGCCGCCTGTATCCGGGAAGCCGCTGGTCCTCTATGTGACCGCCCTGGAACGGTCCCTGGGTGCCCTTCTCGCCCAGAAGAACAACGAGGGAAAGGAGAATAGCCTCCATTACCTCAGTCGCATGCTCCTCGATGCGGAAGTTAGGTATTCCCCCATCGAGAAGAGCTGCCTGGCGCTCGTATTTTCCGTACAAAAATTACGGCACTACTTGCAGCACCATGAGGTACAGTTGGTTTCTCGGGTAGACCCGTTGAAATATATCCTGAGCCGGCCTATGTTGACTGGCCGTCTAGCACGGTGGGCTGTGATTCTCCAGTAGTTCGACATCAGGTATGTTTCTCAGAAGGCCATCAAAGGGCAAGCATTGTCAGAATTTCTGGCAGCTCACCCGACCTCTGCGGATCAGCCGCTGGATCTAGGCTTTCCTGATGAGACCATTCTCTCGGTTGATCGAGCTGATCCATGCTGGCAGATGCACTTTGACGGTGCCTCCCGGAGCCCCACCGGTAGAAGAATCGATAATCCTAAGCTCAACAGAGTGGGCTTGGGCATCGTCTTCATCACCCCGGAGCGAGCCGTGCTGCCATACTCGTTCCTGTTGTCAGAGGGCTGTACCAACAATGAGGCGGAATACCATGCCCTCATCACCGGCCTCGAGTTGGCTCTCGAGATCGACGTGCCCCGTCTGTGCGTGAAAGGGGACTCCGAGCTGGTCGTTAAGCAGATCAATGGCGACTATGTTGTCAGGAAGTCGGAACTTGTGCCATTGCTGGAGTGCACCCTCCTTCTGATGGCCCGGTTCCCTTCTCGGCCAGAAATTGTCCATATTCCCCGGTCGCAGAACGGTCGAGCAGATGCTTTGGCCAGCCTTGCTGCGTCACTTGCGGAGCCTGAACAGGACAACCTGATCGTCCGCGTGACGCGCCGCAGGCTCATCGCTCCTGTTATCCCGGAAGAAGATCGCGGCCCGTTGGTAAGTAATCTCACCACGGTTGCCCCTATGCCCGGAGCCCCGAGTACCCCAGATATGACAGTCGGATCAGCCCCTGATTGGAGGACGCCTTTGGTTGAGTACCTCCAACATGGAATTCTTCCATCGGATCGGGCCGAGCGCGAGCGAGTTCGACGCCGCGCATCGCAGTTTGTCCTCCAGAGCAGCCCCGGCCTGGAGCAGATCCTCTAAAAACGCGGATTTGATGGTGTTCTCCTCCATTGCCTTCAGGGAGTTGAGATCCCACGAGTCATGCAAGAGGTTCATGCCGGTTCGTGTGGTGCCCACCAGACTTGGCCGAAGCTGTCCCACCAGATTCAGAGGTTGGGGTACTTCTGGCCCTCCATGATCCATGACTGCATCGAGTATTCCAGGAGGTGCCATGCATGCCAGGTTCATGCGAACTTTGTGCATCGGCCGCCGGAGCCTCTCCATACCACTAGGTATTCCTGGCCCTTTGCAGTCTGGGGTCTGGACGTTGTGGGACCTTACCCGCCGGCGACAGCTCACCAGTGCCGGTTCATTCTGACCGCCATGGACTTCTTCTCCAAATGGGCAGAGGCGATTCCGCTCAGAGAGGTCAAATCCTGTTCGATCGCTGACTTCGTGACCTCCAACATCATCTATCGATTTGGAGTGCCTCACGCTATCCTCACGGATAACGGAACCAATTTCCGAGCAGCCGAGTTGAAGAAGTTGTACGCCAAGTATAACATTCGCTCGAACCATACATCTCGCTATCATGTGCAGGCGAATGGACAGATCGAGGCGTTTAACAAAACCCTCTCTAACATTCTGCAAAAGATGGTTGGTCAGAACAAGAAGAGTTGGCCGGACAAGCTCCCCAACGCCCTCTGGGATTATCGGACGACGACTCGCAATTCCACCTAGATGACCCCTTATTCCCTGGTGTATGGAGCTGAGGCCGTCCTGCCCATTGAGATCCAGTTGCCGTCCTTGCGCACTGCGGTCTACGACCAGCAAGCACCGGACAGAGTTGCTGAAGCCCGTCTAGTCGAGTTGGAAGCACTGGATGAGAAAAGACTTCGCGCTTTGCACAACTTGGAGAGGCATCAAAGCAGAATGACTCGAGCTTTCAATAAGAAGGTTCGCCTCCGCTCCTTCCTGCAGGGTGATCTAGTGCTAGCCCTAAGAGCACCGATGATCCCCGGCCGGAAGCCGCCCAAGCTGGAGCCCAAGTGGGAGGGACCTTTTGTTGTCCACAAGGTCTATCCCAATGGCGCGTACTCCCTAGCGACTATGGATGGTGAGCGTGTCACTCCTCCCACCAACGCTAGGTTTCTGAAGCAGTACTTTGCCTGAGTACACTACGTCCGCGCGGCAAGACGTTAAACTGCCAAGCATCATTCGTCCAAGCTACAAAGACGTTAAACTGTTCAGCATACGTCCTGCACGACATTAAACTGCATACGTCCGCGCGGAAAGACGTTAAACTGCCAAGCATCATTCGTCCAGGCTACAAGACGTTAAACTGTTCAGCATTCGTCCACGCTGTAAGACGTTAAACTGCCAAGTGCTTCGTCCTGCATGACGCTAAACTGCACCACGTCCAAGCTGCACGACGTTAAACTGCCCAGCGTATCGTCCTGCATGACGTTAAACTGCCCCTCAAGAACTATGTGCGGCTTGATTCCCATCCTTATGGGATACGTAGGACCGTCTGGACATTCATGTTTCAGGCCCAGCCCCATCCTTCGGGAATTTCCATCCCATCTCGGGCCCTTGGCCCAGTTGCCTCCGGGTGTGCGGCGTATGGTGTGAACGCGGGGCTATGCCCTCATTCACGTCGGTTTGCTCGCCACGCTGTACGCCCCCCACGTTTGGGGATGCCTTCTGCTCCCCCCTTCCTTTTTTCTCTCTTTTCGTCCTACATGACGTTAAACTGCACTTCATGAACTACGTGCGGCTTGATTCCCATCCTTATGGGATACGTAGGACCACCTGGACATACATGTTTCAGGCCCAACCCTGTTTCCCGGGAATCTCTATCCCGCGTCGGGCCTCTGGCCCAAGTTCCCCTCCTTTTTGTGCGAGGCGTATCGCGTGAGCGGGGGATCTTGTCCTCATTCACGTCAGTCTACTGGCCGCGCCGTACGCCTCCCCCCGTGTGTGGGACTACCTCACACCTCCCATCGTCCTGCATGACGTTAAACTGCCTCTCAAGAACTACGTGTGGCTTGATTCCTATCCTTATGGGATACGTAGGACCGCCTGGACGCTTATGTTTCGGGTCCAGCCCCGTCTCTTGGTTGATCACGGGGATCTGCCCTCTTTTGGTTGCTCTCAGGGTGAGTCCTCCGACCCTTTCCGGTGATCTGTTAACATGTTTTGGGTACTTTGGTCTATGACTCGTAGTGTCAGATTCAATCCCGAAAAGTCATGTGTTGCTTGTCAGGCCTCGCGCTTCCTCTTGTTCGAGCCTTCACTCAAAGGGATCCTCGTCAGCGGTTTGGGTACGATGCCTCAGAGCTCTCCTACCGCTCCGGGTCGATTTACCGGCGGGTCTTGGGCCGCAAATCGATATGAATCCTGCGATTGAGCGGTCGATGCTCGTTTGCTTGCCCCGTCTTAGGCTGACGCGATCGGATGTTGTGTTGCGAATATGGTCGGCAACGTCCTTGATCGCCATGTCGGCTCTTTCAGGCTCTGAACATTGGTTGCGCAGTCCTCATCACACTCCGCCTTTGTGCGTTGTAGTGGAATCTCGACACTCTCTTCATACTGACCTTCAGTACACCTCTACACGTTAGGCAGACCAACCAGGGTAATGATGTCGTTCGAGGCTCCCATGATCTGAGCACCAAGGATATATGCGGATATCCTCCCTAAGGGCCATGCGTAGCTGGACCCTCGTCCCCATAAGGAGGAAGGAGTCGCCCGAACAATCGCGTTCTGGGCCCAGTATATCTGGAGGCTAGCATCTCTGCCCCTCGGGTGATGGACATACGCAGACCCCTATCCCAAGACTCTTCTCCTGGAATCGTGCGTGACCGCAGGGCTGGGTATGTTCCCACATCCGCCGTGTCCGCCGTACCGCGATAAGCGGATTCCTCCATGGTCCGAACCACAGGACCTTAAACTGTGTTGTCTGGTCCGAACCACACGACCTTAAACTGTGTTGTCTGGTCCAAACCACACGACCTTAAACTGAGTTGTCTGGTCCTACCACACGACCGTAAACTGTGATCGTCTTGGCCGCCCGACGAGAAACGACACTGCATCGTGATGTCCTCCTCAGGGGACACTCATGTTGGGCGCTGGTTAATAACCACGCCATTCATCAAGGCCTTCCGTGGCTTGATTATTGTGGCGACGCCAGAGATTTCTCAATCACAGGCATGTCGCCGCACAAAGAAAAACCATGCATCTTTAAGGACAAAAAAGAAATATCAAATGCCGCTCCTTCTGTGTGCGAGGGTCAGACCCGCACTCTTCCCCGCGCTGGTGCCCGATTGTGTTGCGCCGCGCTTCAAGAACTACGTGTGGCTTGATTCCAATCCTTATGGGATACGTAGGAACGCCCAGATGTTTGAAACTTCGGGTCCAGCCCCCCACCTCTTAGAGATTCCCCCTTCTCCGGGGAATCCGCCGCCTTCAGGTCACCCTCAAGGCGTGTTCCCCGACCCCTTGCAGTGGTCCACCGGTGTCAAGAGTACTCTGGTTTATTGCCAGGAGGGTCAGGATCCGCTTGGTCAGGTTTCCTCCACTTTTCAGGCTTCGTGCTCCCTTTCATTCGGACCCATCGTCTACGCCCTAGGTGGAGCCCCCATGAACGGTTCAGACACAATGCCTCAGTGCTCTCCCACCGACTCGGGCCGGTACCCCCAATGGCCTCGGGCAGCAAATCGATATGAATCCTGCGATTGAGCGGTCGATGCTCGTTTGCTGCCTCATTCCACCAACGGTTAGTGCGATATTGATGCTGCTTTTCCGCCACGGTCGGCAGTACTCCCATATCGTTACTCCGGTGCCCCCAGTCCTTGGGTGAATGGCCGCATGATTCACATTTTCCACCTCCCATTCTGACCAGGCGAAACCTCGACACTCTTGACACTATCTCTCAGTGCATCTTCGCATATCCAGGGGATAGGACCACGATGTGGCGTACTTTGAGGTCCTTATGGTCCGAGCTCTAAGACCTTAAACTAAGATCTCTCCTTATGGTCCGAGCTCTAAAGACCTTAAACTAAGATCTCTCCTTATGGTCCGAGCTCTAAAGACCTTAAACTAAGATCTCTCCTTATGGTCCGAGCTCTAAGACCTTAAACTAAGATCTCTCCTTATGGTCCGAGCTCTAAGACCTTAAACTAAGATCTCCCCTTATGGTCCGAGCTCTAAGACCTTAAACTAAGATCTTCCCTAAACGGGATTCTACGTCCTGCATGACGTTAAACTGCACTCGCAGAACTACGTATGGCTTGATCTCCAGCCTGATGGAGTACGTAAGAACGCCCGGGCATTCCGACTCGGGTCCAGCCTCAGGGATTGTTAAGTCCCGCCCCTCCTCGTCGCCGGCCGTCTGGTCTGACTTCGGGTAGAGTGGTGCAGTTGTGATATTCTCCCCGATTCAGCTCGGGATGCCCCATTATAATGGTGGGAAGCGACGGTTTCCTCGTCAAAGAGGTGCTGTCTGAGAATTGGGGTGATTCACGGCCAGATTAGTGCATCCGCCTAATACGCTTTCCCCACGGTGGCGCAATTCTGAGAGCGTTGGATTCTGTCCGAACAATCGTCACTTCGCCCCACACTTCGCATGCCCTGTTGATCTGGATTTCCACCCTTGTGTCTGAAGGAACCCCCAAAGCGGTATTCATGATGACATGTGGTCCGCCTCCTGCAATATGAATGATGACCTTCGGTCCGTCTATTGCAGTTGTTATGGTCGATCCACTGTCCGCCTACCGTCTTGGGCATTTCCTGGAAGGCCGACTGTTGTGGATGTCTGGATTCGGGACACGCGATTCACCCTTTCTCATTTCCCTATGTTCGGATAAAATATCAACGCCCCTAGCATTGTCCCGCTCGTGTGTTGGAACAAGTTGGGGGGATGATACATTGATTAGGCTTGAGGTCTCCTTTCCTAGGAATGACCTCCCTCTTTTCTCCAGCAATCCAGGCCCAACTATGGATGCCTGATGCTTGGTTAACGCTCCCGCAAGACAGTGAATTGTGGTTCAGCATGTTAAGCCAAAAGATGCAGATAAATATATTTATTCATACAAATGGATCAAAGTAGCGGAAGCAAATGTTTTGGGAACGGCAAAACAAAGCCCTTAGGGATTAGCGTGCTGAATGAGTCTTTCTAATGCCGCTACCCTTTGGCTGGTGGCCTCCAGAGCTGCTTCTCGCTCTCTGCGTGCCCTCTCTTCGTCGGCGGTCGCAGCACGCAGTTCGTCGATTCTGGCCTGTGCACGCTCCCGCTCGACCTGAATTGTGACCATCTATTGGCCCGCCTCCGTCAGCTGTACCTGGGCATCAACCAGCTGGGCTGCTAGTTGCTCCACAAGTTCGGTACACGTTGCGACGAAGGCCTCCTTCTCTGCCGCCTACCCTTCGAGGTGTCGGACTTCCTGCTCCGCCGCGAGGAGCGCCCGCATGCTCTCCGACATGTCCCGACTTTGTGTGACGTCGGCACGCCGGCAGCTCTCGCGCATCTTTTCGGCCATGAAATCACGAACCGTCAGATGGAGGCGTTGAGCATCAGCTCCCCCGGCACACAGGAAGCGCAGCCAGGTTTGAAGTGACCCCATGCGCCACAGCCACTCCGATGGGTATCGCTTGAGGAAGCGCTGGATGCACTTCCACCCCCTTCGGCGTGCTATCCGGCTCTCCTCGACCGCTTCCGCGTCCAAGTCGTCCATCTCCTCGGGGTCGGCAGGCCGGTAGGCAGGGAAGGCTGCCAGCAGGTCTGCTGCAGGGTCTGCCCCTGGGATGTCCTCACGGGGGATAGGTTCCCCAACATCTGGGCGACCTTCTTCTCCCGCCCCAGCGGCGTTGACACCCTCGTCAGCCCCCGACCTCTCTCCGATGTCAGCACCGACGGCGTCCGCAGCCCCCTGATCAGCAGTCGGTGGGGCCGGCTCGGTTTGGGAAGTCTGTTCCGGAGCAGGCGGCATGTCCACCACTGGTCCACTCATAGATGGCCCGGGTTCGGCAACCCGACGAGCCTCCAGTGTTGAGATCACTGCGCGGGGCATGTCATGGTTAGTCACGGATCGTCAATGGCAAGCACCAGCAGTAAAGCAAGGAGAAGCAAGGAGACTTACGGGAGTTCAGAGCGTCATCTTCCGCTATCCCGGCCGCCGCAGGAACAGTTGCAGCAGGGGGCCCTTCCGCGCTTGTCAATTCGATAATGGGTGCCTGGCCCCCGCCTTGTCCTGCTGGCACCTCTCCTACTCCCGCTGAGGACAGCTGACCAACATCCGTGCGCTCCTAAGAAAGATGGAGAAATGGGTTAGAAGCTGCATAAGAGAATGGATGAAGCAGATTGAGTAGGGATAGAAGCGGACCTCGAGGAGCTCAGTGACATCAACATTGTCAGAGCCGGCCACCTCGCCGCTCTCCCGTGGACTCCCCTGATGGGATCTTCCCTCAGAGCCTTCATCCTCCCCCATCTCCTCCTCTTTCTCGGAGTCGTTGCTACTGTCGTCTTCTTCCGGCGGCATCTGTTCTGGAGCGGGCTCTAGACCGAGCATCACCTTCACCAGAAGGGATGGCTCCGCACGCTGACCACGTTGGCGCGCGTAATCGTCCATGGCCGTCAGATACGCATACTGCCGGTTGAAGTCCACCCTGTCGGCAATATGGAGGCGCCCGACCTCTGGCAGATGGATTCCTTCTCTGAGAATCTTTCGCCAGATGGCGTCGGTCCCCAGTGACTGCCGCAGGGTCATCCAGGCCGACCACAGCGCCGGGAAGAATGCATCGTGGGAGGGTTCGAGCAGACGTCTCACCTGCTTCCCGGGCCGCTCTTCGACCACCGCGCGTTCCCCCTTTCTGGGCGCCGAGGTCGTAGCGGCAGCTCGCGATGTGCCCGCCGCCGAAGTCCCTGCCCGCGCCGGCTCCGCTGCTTGGCGCGCCTCCGTTATTCCCCGTGTGGCGGCGCCTCGCCTCCTTCCTTGACGCCCGGTCTCCGCACGGGTAACCTCGAGCCGCCGAACTGGCTTCCGTAGAAGCCCCTCGGGGTACGCGATGGCCCAGTGTTCGGCGTACTCGGTTGCCAAGCCTGCGTCAACCCCGGTAGGAGGGAGAGTGATGACGTCGCCAGAGCCGAAAGCGGCAAACATCAGCCACATCTGGTGAAGGACGCAAGGGTTCGTTTCCTCCCGGACAGCAGTGAATACCCTCTTCGGCATCCGTTGAAGGCACCCGAACTGCCTGACGAACCGGGTTGGCACGTAAGGCTCGCAGATTACCTTCCCATCGATCCGAGCCACGAGCACCCCGCCCCGCATGTTTAGGAAGTATTCATGCTGCTCCAGCGGACCCTGCCCATTGTCGATCATCTGGCCGACGGGAGTGGGGAACGGACTGAAGTTGAAATTGGCATGATTGCCAATCCGAATCCTCACTCCCTCCTCACTTAGGGTCATCGGAGCGACCCCCGCGATGTTCAGCAGGGAGGGTCGCAGGCCGTTGCCCGGAGGAATGATGGCGTTCGGAAACGTGTACCCACCGAGGTGAGCAGCCACCCAGCCGTGGAAGAACTGAAAGGGCCCACAGATCCTTCGTGGCGACCCCCCTCGTGAGATGCGTCCCAAGATGGCATACAGCCTCGCCAGCACTGGGACCCCGAGGTTGTATCTTTTGTTGGCGTCCATAGCGCCCGCCATCGCCAGTGTCGCCGGGCGAACACCCATTCTCGCGTCCCGCACTGGCAGGAGCCACCCACTCAGAAAGGCGGCCAGGAACGCCGCGTACCGGACATTTGGGTCCCGGGCCTCGATGACGCGGTACCCCCCATGAGCGGTAGTCGCCCGTCTCCAGGACCCGCCAGTACGACCCGTTCCGGCTCCTCTGAGCTGCGGTCGGGCACCGCTTCCCCCTGCCTGGCATCTTGACCGCCGGGTCATGCTCCAAGAACTGGCCGAACCACTCCTTGTAGGCTATGTCCTTCTAGAATTCCTTGATCCCGAGCCGATGCGTAGCCAGGTCAAGCAGATGCCAGGTCAGAATGGGAGTCCGTGACCTGTCCTCCCAGATGTTCTTCGGGGGCAGGAACTCATCGTAGTGGTAGCCCTCCAGCGGGACACCTCTGATGCAGTGGATGTCCCAGAGACCGATGCCGACCTCCCCATGGTGAAGATGGAAGGTGTTGGTATCCGGAGACCAGCGGGTGAACAGCTCCGGCCCGAGCTCGGACTGCTGGTAGAAGTGGAACTGCGACGTCCACACCGCCTCAAACAGGCCGATGTACCCCAGCTCCTCTGCGAAGTGATCGCAAGTGTGGCGTACCCAGAACGCCCAGGCCCACTCGCTGGTGAAATTTCCCCCAGATCGCAAGTCCCAGTCCTTCAGCCAGCCCTTGGTGTCGTCAGTGACACTCTGGCGATATGTGCTCGAGTAGAGGGCTGGAGAATTCTCCGCAGTAGGCTCACCCCCGTCAATGGTTCGCGTCCTCGGGTTCAGGACATAGACGTCCAAGTGACTGGTCTCCCTGGCAGGATGCCCATTGTTGGTGATGTTATAGCGGGGAAGCTCGTCCTCCCAAGTCACCCAGGTCCGTGGCGCATCAACCTCGAACCCTGGCACCGGAACCTCATCTAGGATGCCGAAGTTCCAGAGCGGCAGGTTGTCCGACAGTGGATATGTCTTCTGGGCCGGCGTCAGCAAGTCGAACAGGGATTGATTGTTGGAAACAATCTCCTTGGCTCCGTAAACCTCCTCGTTCGCCGCCATCTCTGCTCTGCGAATGGCGGCATCCCCCTCATTTCCTTGATGCGCGGCCATCTCAGACGTTTCGGGAGTCGTGCGGGTTAAGGGATGAAGTGTGCGGGATCGGATGAGGCTGGTAGAGAAGTTTGAAGGCTGGCGCGCAATCCAAGTGGACGGCGCGCAATTGGGAAGAATGTCGCGCAAAATTCCGGGTTTTCGCGCAAAGACAGGCGAATTCCGGATGGTTTTGCGCGCCGATCGGGAGAATTTCGCGACCGGAAAAGGCAATTTCGCGCACGAGAGCGTTGAAGCTTATCACACGGAAGGCCTGTGTACGGAACACAGAACCCTGGACCCCTATTTATAGACGAGGCCGGGATTCCGCGCCGCGCAGAACGCTCGATTGCGCGACCGCGGTTGCGAATTGCGTGCCCGGTGCCCCTTTTTGCGCGCCTAAGTCCCGCGCAGCCCAGGACTTCGGCATTCCGGCGTCTCCCTCGGAACCCGATCGTTGCGGCCTCTCGCCGATCAGATTCCGAGGGGGGGCTTTTGTAGACGCCGGAAAAGTCCGTTGTTCCCAAACGAAGCTCCGGATGCGGAAAGCGAAGTGATATTTGGAGTCAGAGGCACGTTCCGGAGGGCCTGGAGGACTTGCGCGAAATTTCAGAGACCCGCGCGCAAAGTTCAGTCACGGCGCGCAATCCCCCCGGGATGCGCGCAATGCGCTGGGCCGCCGCGCTATTTTGCGCGCTCGTGGCCTGCGCGGCTCCCTTGCGCGCCGGGTCCTGATTCCGCGCCCGCGAAGGGAATTCCACGCCCGAGACCGGATTCCGCGCCCGGGGTTGCCTATAAATATAAGGCGACCCCCGACGTTTTGAAGGTTGCCAGAATCCGAAGCGTCGCTCGTTCGCGCAATCCAACCCCTTCCGTGCGCAATGCCGATCTTCAGGTAACCTCCTTTCTTTCGCGCAATAGAGCCTTGGGGTTCGCCTTCGCGCGCAATCCCCTTGGCTCCTTTCCTTTGAATAATCCTTAACCCGAAGGCCTTTGCGCGCAAAAGAAGCCTCTTGCGCGCAATTGCCCCTGGGTGAGCGCAATCCATCCCGATTGAGCGCACCCCCCTCTTCAAAGTGGTCGTTCGTTAGAGAATGAGCCGTTGCCCCCGCGAGCTGTCCGAAGCCCGGTGCGCGCAATCTCAATCATCTGCGCGCAAAGGGCTGGCCCGATTGCGCGCCAGCCCGCCATTTTGCGCGCCGACCTGCTGTTTTGCGCGCAAAGCTCCTCTTTTGTGCGCAATCCGCCAGGGTCGCCCCCCTTGACCCCCTGAGGGTACCCGCCTGCGTGGCGCCCGATGATCTTCATCCTGGGTGCCCGCACCGTGCGTTGTCTTCCCGTGCGGCCCTCCAGGCTTGCGCGAAGTGACACGGACCCATCAGCGGCAACCAACGTCCAGCATGACGTTAAACTGCACATTCGTCCCGCATGACGCTAAACTGCATCCGTCCAACATGACGTTAAACTGTACTACGTCCAAGCTGCACGACGCTAAACTGCCTAGCCCCTATCGTCCGCGCTGTAAGACGTTAAACTGCCAAGCACCTTCGTCCTCAACACACGACGTTAAACTGTACTTCGTCCGGCAAGACGTTAAACCGTCCGCTTCGTCCTCAACACACGACGTTAAACTGTACTTCGTCCGGCAAGACATTAAACCGTCCGCTTCGTCCTCAGCACACGACGTTAAACTGTACTCCATCCGGCAAGACGCTAAACCGTCCGCATCACTCGATCCCGTGCCTCGCACGTAGGGTCCCCCTCGGTTTGGATGTGGCCCCCACTCGCTCGTCTCTGCAGGGATGTCGGGATTGCCCCTCTTTAGGGACGATTTAATGGGAGTGGCTTTTCCCTACGAGGGTAGGGTATTACAAACCCCTAGTTTCTTGTGGGGGGATGCACATGTGTATCTCCATTGCGCTCCCCCACTGCCGAAGCCAGTAGAGGGTGTGACTGGGATCGAGGTGTCTCCTACTTTCGGTCCAAGTCCCTTCCAACTGAGTTTTGCCGCATCCGGGCTGCCTCAAGTGCGTAAGTCCTGACAAGATGAACTACGTGGACTTTGATCCATGTCTTCTAAACAGGGTACGTAGGAAGCCTCCCTGAGGTTCAAGCCCACCACCTGGTCGTCCCGGTCGTATTCACGTCGGTTCGTCCATCAGTGGACCCCTCCAGGGTTCACGCTTGCGTCGATTCGCCTATGAATCCGCCCCTGTGGGAGACTGCCCGTGTGTATCTCCACTGTGCCTCCCCACAGCCCCTTTTTCCACCTCTCCTTTTATCGTCCAGCATGACGTGAAACTGTGATCCACCCGGCCGTTCCATCTCCCTCTCTGCGAGGTGGTTCGGTTCAATCCTCCGCCCGGCGGCCTCGAACTCTTCGTGAGTCGGCTTGCCGACGTCCAGCATGACGTTAAACTGTATAACCGAACTACGTCGACTTTGATCCGTGCTAACGCGCGGTACGTAGGAAGCCCCTACGGGGTCCAAGCTCTTCACTCCATCATCCATCCTGATCCTTACCCGGGCCGCCACATCCCGGTGGGGTCATGCCACTTCTCTCCACTCCACATCACTTGGGAAGCCGCCCATGCGCTGGCCCCAGCGTCGGAGGTTCCCCGCAAGGGGTTCTGTCATCTGATCCACTTTTCGTGTTGATCGGTCCGATGCCGTCCCCGCTGGACGTTAAACTCGCGGCGTACCCCGTGTTAAACATGGGAAGCTGAGGAAAACCTCAGGGGACACAGTTCCCCGCACCCAGTGCGGGATGCCTCAGGCCATCATGCCTTCGAGAAACCCTATTAGGGACGGAAGACAGACGTGCAGAGCCGTAGTGTTACGACACGCCCCCAGCACCCAGAGCCACCCGGCCTCCTCACCGCAGGTTGCTGCCCCGACCAGACTCCTTGGAGCGTCTGGGCGGAAGCAGCGTAATTAACCGGTGTCCATGAAGATATGGCGCCGGGAACGAGATTCACGAGCATGTCTTAAATCTATGAGGGAGACCCGGATTAGGCGATGAGTTCCGAGGAGACGTCCAAGGAAGGAGGAGCCGACATCCCATCATCCCGGTTTCGATCAAGGAGCAGACACCCCTGAATAAGGGACGGATGCCGCCCGCCTTTGGAAAGCGGGACTGCGGGACCACAAGCCGCGCGCCCATCCCCTCGGGTTGACGGGTGCCCGCGCGAACGCGTCCTGGCGGAATAGCGTAACCCGACGCACATCCGCACCGGAACAGTTGTTTTACAAGATGAGTCATTTGATTCCTCAATAAATCATAACTATTATTAAGTAGCTATATGAGTTATTCATAATATAAAGGATAAGGTTTTGAATCTATCTCATCATAGAAAGCACATGGTTTTGGTTTGGGATGTACTAACTTATTATAGATTTATAGAACACATCATGTACCATTGAGTGATTTGGTGGAAAAGAAAAAAACTAAGTAATGAATCCAGACCTTTCAATACTTTTATAGGGTCTGATGTACCTAGAACATAATTTTACCTCCATAAAAAATCTAAAAACAACATTCCATGGAGATAATATCAAAAAAACAATATCTCCCACATAGAATAGAAAATAATTTCCCTCATTATCATCACATATCCTTTAACTAATTTGAGAGGAGTTAATTTTATCCCATATATACTTTTCATTTTTCATCATCTATTCTACAAGTTTAGGCCTTTAATATTAAATTCATCATCTTCATCCAAAAAAGATCGACTACAAATTCTCTTTATATATAATACTTTCTATGGTGACATTTGGATGCTTCAATTGAAACTGTTATTATATGAAAACTCATGCAAATGTACGAATTGAACCAACATACCTTGAATGTCAGGTGATAATTATCTCAAAATGTATTCCATTGTATTAATTATTCTTTCAAACTATCCATTTGTTTGAGGATGGTAAGCAGTGCTCAAATGAAGATCAGTGTCATGTGATTTTTGAAGGATTTTCAATAATTTTGAGGTAATGTGGGGATATCGATCTAAAACTATTTATAGAGGTGTTCCATGAAGTTTTACAACTTCATTAATTTAGAGCCTTTAGAGGCACTCAAGAGGAATATCTTCTCTTGTGGATGGGAAATGAGATGATTTGGTTAGTCATTCAATGATAACCCATATTAAATCATTCCTTACAAGATATGTAGGTAGTGTTATGAAAATGCTTATTTTAATTTAATCTCATATTCTCATTGGATATGAATAGGTTATATGAATCATTATGTTTATTGTTTAACAACATTCAATTATTGAAAATCCATGAATTTGGAAACGTAATCATCCATTTACCACTTCATTTTATCCCAAACTAAATGTTCCTTCAAGTCCCTATACAAAATTTTACTCCAAGGGTGTATAGTGAATTTTGAGTTATGAGAATCATCCATCAATTATCGTTATATCTCAGATAAAGATTTAAGAAATAGCCTCTTTCCAAATTTTAGAACACCATCTTCATAAAAAAATCTAATAATTTTATATCATTCACGCCACCAATTGTCAAGACCCGTTCTTGGGACCCATTCCATGACCACCCCAAGCTAGCCTTCCATAGGCCAGGGGATGGCGACTAGCACCAAAAGCGAATCCCCGATAAAAAGGGAAGGCATTTCCTTTAAAACTGAAACAAACACAGTCTGAACACAAGATATATAAGAAAAAAATACTAATATAGAAATGAATGGTGTGATGAATGTAAGTGGGCCAGTATACAAACCCAACTGAACAACAAGTAAATAACAAGTAAAAAGAGGAAACAGCTCCTGGAACATCCACAGGGGAATCCTGCCTGAAGGGTAGGTACCGAACTCGAACAACTCCTCTCTGAGGTACATCCCTTCTAGTCCAGCTTCTAGTAGCCTCTCGTCCATCTCCCTGAGCCTCGTTCACTGATGACCATCGTCTTCACATAAAACAACAACGTACGGGCGAAGCCCGTGCATGGGTGAGTATAACAATACTAATTATGGGAGCTCGAGACCACTAATGGTCTCCCAGAATCCACAAAGGAAAAAATCACAGAAGTAGGATATAATAAAAAAGTACCAACCATCCATAATTAGGTATTTTCCCATACATATACCTAAGTTACCAATCACAGTCTGACTCCAACAATCGAGCACATGCACAACCCATTCGACCAAGGAGGTAAAGTCATTCATGTCGATGATAATGACCAAATGAAAAGACTCATCTCGCACAGGTATACAACTCATGAATAGGGGTAGATATTATTAGTTGTAGCCACTGAATCATCTCCTCTATCGAACCCATGTAGGATCCTGGAACAGTGTCAGCACTGTTGAACCCACGGAGGGTCCTGGTACATATGTCATCGTTGTAGAACCCACGGAGGATCCTGGTATAGTAGTCATCACTATCGAACCCACGGAGGATCCCAGTACAGTAGTAATCGATGTCGAACCCACGGAGGATCCAATCATCTAAGTCGTAGCCAACCAAAGGGTTTCTGCACACAGCACGCTCAATTCTAGGAGGTTTTTCTCCTCGAGCCATGTGTCGATACATCAACTACAATGAAATCTCATGTTGATGTATCTCGTAGTTCTGTCTAATCATAAGAATGAAAATGTGATACATAGAGCGTCAATTGGATTCCTGATCTGTGAGTTATTAGCATTTCTGTTCTAGGGGCCTGGTTGGTTTTTAGGTTCAAATCATCCCGGTCATGCCCCAAATGCGTCCAAACCTCATGCGGGTTATACCAAAAGACTCGTTTTTGTTTTACACCTTCCGTCGCCGTAGACGGTTCGTCGTTCGCACACACGTAGCCCAAAATACGGATGAAATGTTATTTCAGGTTACGGGTCTAGACAGGGGTCTGACCCGGTCCGCGGGCCCGACTTGGTCTGAAGGGGTGGCCTAGCCCGAAGGCCTAGCTCGACCCAAAGGAGCGGCCCATCTCGGTTCGCTGGCCGTTCGACCTGGCCCGGCTGGCCGTGTGGCCCGACCCTACTGGCCGTGTGGCTCGGCCCTGCTGGCCGTGTGGCTTGGCACTGCTGGCCGAGCAGCTCGGCTCGAATGGCCGTGGGGCCCGGCCCCGCGGGCCGTGAGGCATGGCCCGGCCGGCCGTGGGGCTCGGCCCTGCTGGCCGTGTGGCCTGGCCCGGCTCGCCGTGTGGCCTGGCCAGGCTGGTCGTGTGGCCTGGTCAGGCCGGCCGTGTGGCCATGCCCGGCTGGCCGTGTGGCCTGGCCCGGCTGGTCGTCTGGCCTCGCCCGGCTGGCTATCTGGCCTGGCCCGACTGGCCAGCCCAGGTGGCCAGTGGGCCACGTAAAGGGGGTGTTACACCCCCCGAGCTCCCGAAACGGCCATCGCAAGTCACTGGATCTTGTAACCGTGGGACCCGAAGGGTCCTGCCTGGCTATCACCAGTGGCCAGCTCAGCCGACCTCCCTCCCCAATACATTATGGCCTTTGGCCGCGAGTCTTCTCTGGCGCGGTGAGATGATGTCATGCCCCTGCTCTCATGTGGCGGCACACTCTGGTCGCAATCCTATACCACTGGCGCGGCGTAAAGGCGTTGCGCCCCTCCGTCGCGGCCCAGCTTGGCCACAACCCTCATTGGTTGTGGCCTCCTACTACCCTCTGCGAGGTGCACTGGCACCACCTGCAACCGCCACGGCCCAATGTGGTTGCGGCTCTCTTTTCCTCTATGTGGCGCGGTGGTGCCACTCCTTTCGGGTGACCCGGCGGTCTTGCGCCGCCCGTTTCCTCGTGGCCAGCCCAACGCCGGCCGCCGTTGTCCACATCAATCGTCAAAAAAAAATAAGAAAATTGGGGAGGTTCAGCTGTGTTTTTGCGGTCCGAACCGCCCATATTATGTTGATAAAATTCTACATAATGTAAACCAAAATAGTGAATGATGTTGAATAGAAACAAGGCAACTCAAACCCCGACCATGCATGTCGGTGTCGTTTGACGGATTCATTGTAAGGTGGTGTCGTTCCGTCAACATCAGAAGAGGAAGAGAGGTACTCATCGTTGGCGGACAAGCGTTCGAAGGTGACAAAGTCAAAGATGACCTCGGCGTTCCACGTGGGCATCGCTTCCCTTTCCTTACCTCGGTTGAAGAAGGATGAAGACATCGTCGATTTTTTGTGGAAGGAGCATTATTCGCGTTCTTCATTGAGATGATGAAGTTATCTCTCATGTTTCCACCCAAATGAATTTCCAACCAAAATAATGGGTTAAGCCAACCAATTATTTAATTATTGTCAAGATAATTCAATAAGATTTTAATTAAAAGAAACCATTCACTTAATTAATGGGTGGAGAGTTGGAAATTAAATATTGGGGAACGATGGAGAGGCTCCCACACTTTATGGAGAGTTTTACCAAATTTAATTGGGGTTCGAGGGGGTTAAATGATTGTTAGATAGTTCGGGTGGGCCCCACCAAAAAATCCTTCCAATGGATGTTATGGTGTGGTGGCCCCCACCTCCAACCTCTCCTTGGAGGTTTTAACCACCATTATACAATAATGTTAAATCTTTAACTTTATTCAATTGAAATAAAAAACCCCCCGAAAATTAACTTATACTCTCGATAAAATGCAACTGCAGTGAAGGTATCAATAAGAAATCTTCAACGCTGCGAGTTCAACGGTGCACTAGAATTTCAATTCTGAGCATCGGTTCAAAAGTTCAAAAATTACTAACATACTTTTACTTAAGGTACTCGAACAAAACATTATAAATTGATTCCAAGCACACCGGGCCTCGAAATCAATGGCCTTCAGAAACTGTGGACTCGTAAAATTTACATGTATTAAAAAATATTACACGGAATTTATGGGTCTTTACATTCTCCCAACCTTAGGGATTTATGTCCCCATAAGCTACAAGTCACACTAAGGATACAAATGGGGGTACTTAGCATGCATCTGAGCCTCCCTCTCCCATGTTCTCTCCTAGAGGATCCTGTGATACCATTAGACGCACATGAGAGGTATCGACTATCCACATAGGACCCAATCCTCTTGATCCTCAATCTCCAGTGGAACCTCCATGAAAGTAACCCATCATCGATGTCCAACTCTCCATGGTCGATGATGTGGGACTGGTCGTGCACGTATCTCCTCAGCTGAGATACATGGAATACATCGTGCACCCATTGCAACTGAGGTGGAAGAGCCAAGCGGTAAGACACCTCACCTACTCTAATAAGGACCTGAAAAGGTCCGATGAATCGCAGAGATAACTTACCACCTCATCCAAATCTCCATATACCTCATCGAGATGAGACCCATAGAAAGACGTGATCGCTATCCTCGAACTGCAGTGGTCTCCATCTCCTATTAGCATAGGACTTTTTCCTGCTCTGTGAAGTCTTCATCCACTCCTGGATGATCGGCACCTTCTCTGTCATAGCCTCCACCATCTCTGGTCCCACAAGTGCTGACTCCCTAGGGCCAGTCCAGCACAGAGGCGATCTGCATGGTCGGCCATAAGGTTCCACAAAAGGTGTCATCCTGATGGTAGAGAGGTAACTGATGTTATACGCAAACTCTACCAAGGGTAAGTAATCCTCCCAGCTACGACCGAAGTGGAGTATTCAGGAATGGATCATGTCCTCGAGAGTCTGAATGGTCCTCTCAGTCTGACCATCTATTTGAGGATGGAAGGTGGTGCTCAAGCGAAGCTGCATCTCGAAAGCCTCCAGCATCCCATTCCATATCCAGGAAGTGAAACGATCATCTCTATTGAAAACAATCGTCAATGGAACACCATGAATCCATACGATCTCCCATCTGTAGAGGCGTCCCAGGATCTCTAGTGACTCCTACTATCTAATTGGTAGGAAGTGGGCCAACTTGGTGAGTCCGTCGATAATCAATCTGATAGAGTCATGTCCTCTAGATGTATGTGGAATTCTCATCACGAAATCCATGGATATCGTGTCCCACTTTAACTATGGGACCTCTAAGGGTTGAACCAAGCATGCTAGAACCTGGTGCTCCACCTTAACTTGATAAAATGCGAGGAATTGTGAGACAAACTCCGCTATTTCCTTCTTCATACCAGGCCACGAGTGATATCTTCGGAGGTCCTGATACATCTTCGTCACTCCTGGATGTACCGCTAATGGAGATGTGTGAAAATCCCTCAAAACTTCCTCCTGAAGTGCAACTGTTACCATGGTACATCCTCTCAAGAGAATGAAGTGCTCCCTACCTTCATAAAATCCATTAGGTTCTTACCCTATGGATATCTAAGAACGTCAAATCTCATAGTCAACATCCCCACACTGTTCCTCCCTAACTCACTAAAGTAGTGGAGGAGTGACTGTGAGAGACTATAGAAAGGCTGCTCTATCTATATCCACAAAGGATATCTGGAACGCAGCCAGATACTCTGTCGCCTCTACTAGAAGCTGAATTCCAGATCACTTATTGAGAGCATATAATACAAAATTTCCATTCCTATGAGTATATACTATCTCTAAGTCATAGTCCTAAAAGAACTCAAGCCATCGTCGATGTCTCAGGTTTAGGTCCCTCTTTGAGAAGATGTACCAAAGACTCTGGTGGTCAGAGTAGACTGTAAAAGAGTCACCCATTAGATAGTTCCACCACTTCTTGAAGGCGAAGACCACTACTGCAAGCTCCAGGTCATGGGTAGTGTAGTTCTTCTCATGCTATCTCAACTTCCGAGAAATATATGGGATCAATGATCATTCTTACATAAGGACACACCCACGTCTAGTCCCGGATGCATCGTAGTAAACTATGTACCCCAGTACCTCCTATAGAATCCTAAATATGGGGCACTGGTTAACCTCTGCCTCTTCTTTTGAAAGCTCTGTTGGAATCTCTCTGACCACACGAAGGGTTTCCCCTTCTTCGTCAATGCAGAATGCGGTGATACAACTCTGTAGAAGTATGGCATAAATCTCTGATAGTACCCAGCCAGTCCCAGAAAAATCAGTACCTCCATCACACTCCTGGGTGGCTCCCAAACTAGAATTGCCTCTATCTTCACTAGATACACTACAACTCAATCCTCCGAGATGATGTATCCCAAGAAGGGAAACTCTCTAATCCAAAATCGGCTCTTCGAGATCTTAACATAAATCTAGTGAAATCAGAGTGTGTCTAGTACTACAAGAAAATAGCAGGCATGCGTGTCCTTAGTAGTCGAGAATATTAGTATGACATCGATGAAGAAAATGGAAAAGCGATCAATGTTAGGCTGGAATATCCTATTCATGAGACTCATGAACACTGCTGGATCATTGGATATTCCTAACGGAATAACCAAGAAATCGTAGTGGTCATACCGACACCTGAAGTACGTATTCTTCACATCCTCATCTCAAACTCTGAGCTGGTGATAGCTTGACCTAAGGTATATCTTCGAGAACCATTGTTCTCCCTTGAGCTGATCAAATAGGTCATCAATACTCGAGAGTGGGTACTTGTTTTTCATGATCACCAGGTTCCGGTGCCGGTAATCAACACAAAATCCCATGCTCCCATCCGCCTTCTTGGCGAACAAAATCGGTGATGCCCAGAGTGAAACACTGGTTCGGATAAGTGCCTTCCCCTGGAAGTCCTCCAGTTGTACATGCATCTCACGAAGCTCGGCGGGGGCCATCCAATATGTTGGAGGAGATATTAGTGTCGTCCTAGGCTACAGTTCAATGTAGAATTCCACCTCTCTGTGAGAAGGTAGTCCTGGAACATCGTCAGGGAAAACATCCATGTACGGATCCACCACAATAGGAAAACTCAGACTATGTACATCAACTGCTCCGAGAATGAGACTAGACAACTGATGTGTGATTGGATTTTCCCTCCTATGGATAAGTCTATTCTGTGCTGCAAAGGATTCCCTCTTACCGGTGAAGGTAAAACTCATCCCATCATCATGAACACACCACAATTTCTGCCTAATACAGTCAATCTGAGCTTGAACTATGGATAACCAGTCCATACACAAGATGACGTCGTAAGGCCTCGACACTGCTATGAGGATATCCTAGCCAATTCTCTCACCTCCTAGAGTATGTACACACTGCCGAAAGTAGTGCATAATTGTCGAGACTGCTCTAGTTTTAGTGTTTATCCATAAGGATCTAGCCAAAGGCTCTGTCTGAATCTCCGAGCTCCGAATGAGGGTAGCAGCAATAAAAGAATGAATCGTACCTGTCTCTATATATACTACAACAATGGTGTAGTAGACACCGATAGTACCTCGAATCATATTAGGTGAGCCATGGTCGTAGGCCTCAACTACCTAGAGCTAAGCCCGCCCATATCTGCTAGCTCCCTGTGTTCGGGGTGGACCTCCTTGGGGTGGTGGTGGAAGGGTCTCGAAACTTCATCGACCACCTGGTACTCAAAAAACTCTTCTCCCAAATCCGCCTACTCCCAGTGGACCACCATGGTCGAACCACTGCCTCTGCCTGGGAGGTCCCTCTACTGTATGCTACTCATCTGCATGGTGGGTCGGGTAGTCACGAGCTATCTGACCCTACCGACCGCATGCATAGCACTGCCTTCTCCTCGTAAGGATGGATATGTCTCCTGTGCCCCGCACAACCGAACCTATGTCCCAGGGTCTCCCACATGACAGCCTAGTCCGATTAGACCTCTGTGACATCTTCCTACTGTCAACTGTAGAAGACTCTACTACGTGTCGCCCAGTGGTGGGCCTCGCTGCTGGGGACTACTCAGCAAGAAAACTCTCCACATCGTTGGATTTCTCCAGCACCCCCGCCTGTGTTGGGATGTTGAGGGAGATCATCGAATCCCTAATCTTATGCATGAGTCCCTGCTGGGAGCTCCGGTCGCTGATCAACATATCCCGTACTATATCATTGGAGTAGTGCGAGAGTTTAGTGAATCATGCAGAGTACTGAGCTAACATCATGCTACCCAGCTGTAGATGCAATGATTCCCTTATATGTAGCGCATGAAGGGTGGATGGAAAAAACTATGACTGGAAGAGACTCTCGTTATATTCCCAGAGTAGTGATGCTTTTTCATGCACCTGTATAATCTGGCTCGACCATCTGCATGCTGCTGGATGCAGGAGACTCACGACGAGGATCACTATGAGGTCGGCTGGTGTCCCTACCAATCTAAAAACACTACCAAAAGCCTCCAGCCAATCCTCAGCTTCATGTGGGTCCATCTCTCCCCTAAACGTGTGTGGCCTCTGGCACTGGAACTCATGCAACACACACAAATGACGTGCAATCTCTGCTGCTGCTGCTAGTGGCATCGGTGGCCCAGCGGGGAGTGGTACATTTGGTACCTCCACTGTGATGGGGCCCTGTACCGAGGCCTCATCGCTCGGTGGGCTACCATGTCGTATGAAACTCAGAACCCGTACTGGCAGCCAACGTGGGGAAATCCTGAAAATAAAAAAGTGTGCCACATTAATAACAAAATACCTGGGGAGTAGAAAAAAATTAAACACAATGAAATCATTTTAAAAGAATAACACACACAATCCGTGTTTTCATGCACTGAGTCAGAAATCAGAAGTCAGAGTCCTATTGTAGGGATATGTCGGCCGCCACCCCAACACTGGTTTCCCTAAACTGATAACCACACTCAGAAAACATATAACTATTGTCATTTAAATGAATCAGAGTCCATATTCTGCAGTAGAACTGACTCCACTAATACCAATTTGTCACGACCCGTCCTTGGGACCCGTGCTGTGACTACCCCAAGCCCGCCTTCCATAGGCCAGGGGCTGGTGACTAGAACAAAAGGAGAATCGCTAATAAAAAGGGAAGGAATTACCTTTAAACTGGAAACACACACATTTTGAACACAAGAAATAGAAGCATCAAGTACTAATATAGAAAAGAAAGGTGTGCTGAAAGTAATTGGGCCAGTATACAAACCCAACTGAACAACAAGTACATGTAAAAGTAAAACGGGGAAATAGCTCTTGGAACGTCCATCGGGGAATCCTACCTGATGGTTAGGTACTGAACTCGAACAACTCCTCTCTGAGGTATGTCCTGTCTAGTCCAGCTCCGAGTAGCCTCCCGTCTGTCTCCATCAGCCTCGATCACTACTGCTCGTCGTCTGCACAGAACACAACAAGGTGCTGGTGAAGCCCATGCAGGGATGAGTATAACAATACTCAGTAGGGGACCCTGAGACCCCCGATGGTCTCCCAGAATCCACTAAGGATAAATCACTGTAATAAGATACAATCACGAATTATCAACCACCCAAACATAGGTATATTCCCATACATATACCTATGTTACCAATCACAGTCCTACTCCAACACTTGAGCCCAAGAACAACCCATTCCACAAGGGACGTAAATTAAATCATGTCGATGATAATGACTGAATTAAAAGAATCAGCTCACACAGGTATACAACTCATGAAGAGGGGTAGAGATGATTAGTTGCAGCCACTGAATCATCTCCTATGTCGAACCCACGTAGGATCCTGGTATAGTATCAGCGCTATCGAACCCATGGATAATCTTGGTATAGAAGTCATCGTTGTTGAACCCATGGAGAATTATGGTACAGAAGATTTCTCTTTAGAACCTATAGAGGATTCCAATATATGAGTCATCGTGGTCGAACCCACAGAGGATCCTATTATCTCTGTCGCAGCCATCCAAACAGTTTCCAAAAACAGCATGCTCGATTCCGGGAGGGTCGGCTATTCAAGCCAAGTGTCGATATATCAAATACCATGATGTCTCTTGTTGATGTATCCTGTAGTTCCATCTCATCATAAAGAACCCAATGATACAGATGACATGTTAATTGGATGCTCGGTCTGTCAGTTATTCGCATTTCCGTTCCAGGGGCCCGGTTGGTGTTTATGTTCAACCCAACCTGGATGTACCCCAACTGCGTCCAAACCTCAAGCGGGATATGCTAGAAGATCTATCCTACTATAATCCTTCCTTCTCCGCATACATTTCGATGTTCAGACACATGTAACCCAAAATATGGATGAAATGTGATTTCAGGTTACGGGTTCGAACAGGGGTGCGACCCGGTCTACGGGTCCGACCCGGGCTGAAGAGGTGGCCCAGCCCGAAGGCACGACCCGACCCTAAGGTGTGACCTAGCCCGGTTGGCTGGCCGTGTGGCCTGGCGTGGCCTAGCCGGCCGTGTGGGCCGACCCCACTGGCCGTGTGGCGCCTGACTGGCCGTGTGGTGTGGCCCAGCCTTGCTGGCCTAGGAGGGCAGCGGGCCGCGTAAAGGGGGTTGTTACACCCCCGGGCTCCTGAAACAACTGGCACTAAGCACCGACTCTTGTAACAGCTGGACCCGAAGGGTCCCTCCTAGCGCGCACCGGTGGTCGTCTCAACTAGCCGCACTCCCCTGTCAAACGTGTCCTTATGCCGCGGGTCTTCTCAGGCGCGGTGCGTTGGCGCCGCGCCCCTACTCTCCCACCTCAGCCCGCCCTAGCCGCGGTCCTGCACCACTAGTGCGGTGCGACTGTGCCGCGCCCCTCTACCACAACACGCCTTGGTCGTGTCCTCTTGCTGCCTTCCATGCGGCATGACGGAGTCACGCGCCTCCGCCGCGGCCCGACGTGGCCTCGATGCTCTTTTCCTCCATGTGGCACGGTGGTACTGCACCTTTCTGGTGACCTGATGGTCTTGCGCCTCCATTTTCCTCGTGGTCGGACCAATGCCGGTGTTCGATGTCCACATCCTTCATCAACAAAAGCCAAGAAAAAAGGGGAGTCTTGGCCATGTTGGTGTGGTCTGAACCCCCCATTTTATGCTGATACAATTTGGAATAGTGTAAACCAAAATATTGAACGATGTAGAATGAAAACAAGGCAACTCAAACCCCTACCTTGCTTGTCGGTGTTATTTGAAGGAGTCGGGGGAAGGTGGCGTCGTTCCGTCAATTTCAGAAGAGGAAGAGAGGTACTCGTCATTGGAGGATGGGCATTCGAAGGTGATGATGTCGAAGATGACGTCTTCGTTTTTAATGGTTGATGCTTCCCATTCCTTGCCTCGGTTGAAGAATGAAGAAGACGACATCGATTTTTGGTGGAAGGAGCATTCTTCACGTTCTTTGTTGAGAGGATGAAGTTCTCTCTCAACATTCAACCCAAAAGAATTACCAACCAAAATAATGGGTTAATGAAACCCATTATTTAATTGTTTGAAAAATAATTAAAAAAGATTTGAATTAAAAGAAACCATTCACTTAATTAATGGGTGGAGAGTTGTCAATTAAATGGTGGAGAAAGATTGAGAGGCTCCACCACTTTATGGAGAGTATTACCAAATTTAATTGGGGTTCGAGGGCGTTAAAGGGGAGTTAGAGAGGATGGGTGGGCCCCACCTAAAAATACTTCCAATGGAGGTTATGGTGTGGTTTCCCCCACCTCCAACCTCCCCTTGGATAATTGAATGACCAACATAAAATAAAGTTAAATCTTTAACTTTATTCAATTTAATTAACAAAACCCCACAAACTAAATTCTACTCTCGATAAAATGCAACTGCAGTGAAGGTCTCACTAAGAAATCACCGATGATGTGAGTTCAATGGATCCCTCAGATTTCAATTTTGTGCAATGATTCAAAAGTTAAAACATTATGAACGTACATTTACTGAAAGTACCTGAATAAAACATCAAAAATTTATTTTGGACACACCGGGTCTCAGAATCAAGTGCTGTCATAAACTGCGGACTCATAAAATTATCGTGTATTAACAAAAATTCAATGGAATATTCGCATCTTTACACCAATATTCTTCTAAAATTTTTCATCATCATACTGAGATTATTTATCCTCTCCATTAAATATGGGTTTTCAATCATTTGATAAAGGAATGATTCTTATTTTTACTTAGAAAATCTCATATCTATATTTTATAGATCAATGAACATAGGGCCTTTCTCAGTCCTTTTTTTGGTAAGAACCTCATGATCCTTCATACTCAAACTAGTAACTACATTATTTTCTTCCTGGGGTGCTAGTATAAGAGAACAATGATAAACATTTCTTATTCATGTGTTTTTTCAACAATTTGACATTTAATTACATTGAGTATCTTTTTATGATTAAATACTTATATAATTTGGACATAACTTATACATAACAACTTGAATATTACGATGTAGACACTTCAACTCATTAACCTTTTTATCAAAAAAAATTACAAATAACATAGTTTCATGTAATGATTAAACATCACATATTTTTCATGATCCCATTCATGACTATATTATCCTTTAAATCTTGTGAAATAAATTTCAAAACATGGGGTGAGCATAAAAATTCAGCAATGGAAAAAAGGGGAAAGATCTGACATGTGATATTATGAGATATAAATAAGAACATGAGGACTTTCATAAAGGCATGAGAGAGTGAAATATCCTAATTATAAGAACATGTAGACTAACATGAGAATTTGGCTGAAAAATTTAATTTAGAGAATCAAAATGGTATCACCATGTTCTATCTCCAAGGTGACATATTACAAAGGTCCATCCCAATGTGTCATAAAAATTACCAATGTTATTCCCCAGTGTATCATAAAAAATTTCATCTCTAGAAATTGATTTCATTACATAATGAATTGGAGCACTATTAGTGTGCATAATTAATATGTATTTTTTTCAAAAACGATGGGTTGCATATCAAAATCATGACGTTTTAAAAAATTATTTAAAACATGATCATTATGTCATTTATAACCCATGGAAAGAGAATGAGGATTTTTTGAATTTCAATTCCAGAATAAAATATATAAATTTAATTTCCTGATTAATACACATATAAATGGAATATTTTTTGGAATTTGTGTAAATAAAATATGAGTACTTATTGAGAAAAATAGAGATATTTAGATATGAATATTCTATTTCATAACACCTATGCAACATGGTTTTAGAAAACATTAAAAATAAAGGGAAAATATCTCACACATTCATAAATGACTCATCATATAGTATAAGTAATTAATAAAATAAAAAAAGAACATTGTATCGAAATTTGAAATATATACCACATAAAAGAGAAAATGAAAGGAATAGTGATGTTTGAGAATTCCCTTACCACATAAGAAACACTTGAATACATATCATTAGTGATTAAAATTATAAAAACCTAATTTATCATGATAATAATATAATTAATGATATAATTAATCCTTGGGATGTATATAACCCATACAGTAAAATAATGTTAAATAACATCAAGATATTCCCCAAACAAAGGATATTGAGACAAAGTCCAGTACCTTCAGTCACACTTGTCTTCTTCGTTCATTATCATTATGAATAATAAACAAAAGTTAATTAATAATTGATTGAGAAAAAATTTCACTTTTTTTCCTTTTATTTCACTTATTACCATGTTATATCAATTACATAATTAATGATGTTCATATCAGACGTTTAGTCGATATTTAGTTCACAATTTACCTTGTTATGATTACAAATTGCCAATATGATCATAATTCCGTCATCTCAATAATTATATTAATGGTTTAAATAACATATTAATATCATATATATATATATATAATAATAATCCAAATTATTTGGAGATAAAAATGGAAATGCACTGTTTATGGAGATAGTAGGTCATACGTACACTTGACCAGTACTTTCCTTTCTTTGTCATATTCAATGAATTAAAAATAATTCAAAAATAGGTATACTATAATTAAATTATAATATAAATGTTATATATTTTACATAGGTTCATTAAACCCATCCCTAATACATTCCATGAATATTAATAATGAGTCATGGCACTTTGAGGGTTTGTAATCCACACCTCCTCAAATAAAATTATCGAATTTATACAATCTGGAAAGCATATTGGTATTTTTATAAATGAAAATTACAGAAGAATAAAGATAATTTAAATATAATATATTTCATACCTAAATACAATGTCATCAAAATTTCCACCATGGGAGGTTGTTGGAGAAAATTGAACAATCATCGTTACGTGAGCCAGTAGTCACTGTATATAAAAACAGAATGTTCAAAATCTATATGATAGAGGTGTGTGTATGTTTACATTAAAATCACATCAAAACAAAATACTAGTATATTTATAATACTGGTTTTGTTATAAAATAATTTATTAAAGATATTTTACGAGTTGTATTCGGAAAATAAGTAAAAGGAGCTTTGTAGAACACAATGTCTCTTAATCGTTCAACTAGTTTTGATTTGAGCCAAAAGTCTACATTGAGTTGCCTTATTCACATGGTAAGGCATCTAAGAAGAATTTATAGTTAATGGTAGATTATTTTTCCAATTTTTTGTTATCCAGGGAGACTGAGATGTTTGAGTAATTGGGTAGAGGTGGTGGCCTTTTACAAGAGGGAGGAGGGGCACTTTTGGAAAGTCGCCAAATATTATTTTTTAAAATAATTATTTTATAATTATAATTGATAAAAAGTTATATATTTCACATTTAAGATGATTATTTCTCTAAATTCTCTCATAAAATAGGTTTTAGAAATGTTTAGGTCACAAAATTAACCTTATCTTTTAGCATTTACCCTTAGTTAAAACATTAACTTTTACCATGTCTTTTGGTATTTTCATGATACATGGGTTCTATAGTTACTATTGAATTAAAAGTGAACAAAAAGTGGATAATTAATCACATTGTTATCCTTTTAAATGTTATTATTCTGAGTAATATATTTTAAGGACTGTTATATCATTTAATAAAATAGATTTTGTTTTATAAACTTATTTATGTCAATTTTGAAAATATTTATAAAAAATATTTTATAGCCATAAAACATTATTCCATAAAAAAAACATTTAAACAAATATAAAGTGTCATAGACATCAAAAAAATTAGTTTATTCAATCCAAATAAAAAAATTATATTTATTTTAATATTTATAATAACATTTATTTGAATATTTTTGTAATAAGATAATCCTTGTATCATTATTGTGTCATAAATAAATTTATTATTTAATATCTAAAAATTGATCAATAAAATACCATGAAATAGTAAATATATTCTTCGTTCCTATTACTATTTATCATTGAATAGATCATTTTTATTAACCAAATTATATAAATTACTTAAGAGGGACATGTTTATGTTATATTTCCCTTTCCATCAAAGTATTTATTATGTCATGTCATTATCCCACCCAAGATGATCTCAAATTACAAAAGTTCTACTTATGGATTTTTGTGGTTTCCCAGGACTTCTAAAATAATATTAGGACACGTTTTAGGGTATTTTTATATTGTTATTATATTATTTTGTCACTTATTTACCAGATTTACCCTTTAACCATTGTAAATAAATTACAAAAGTTACTATTCATAATTTCCAAAAAAATGGACCTAATTAAATAATATGGAACATATGTTTAAAAATATGGAATTAATTTTTCCAAAATAAAAAAACTAATTGTAAAAAATAAATTTAAAACTAATTCACATTGTGAAAATGAGAAATTGATTTTCATTAAAAGTTAAAACATTTTAAAAGATTGAAATGTTTTTACAAATGAATACCATAATGAATTAATACCAATGACATAAATTATAATAAATGATAAAAATATATTCTATTTATTATTTAAACCCATTAGAAAATCTGATTTATCAATATAAAATATCTCTATTGAAAAATCCGTTCACAATTAAAATTTTTCGTATTTTTACTCTTCATCAAAATATGATAGTTATCCGAAAAATATAAAAAATTAATCTAGAGAAAATTTTCTTTTTCTTTTTATAAGTATGAAGTTTATTTTTTGAAATATAACCTATAAATGGGTATGAAAATAAATTTATAGAGGGTTCTCCAACAAAAGGGCGTAAAACTACATGTTTTTAAAAATACTTCTTAAATCCAAAAAATTGAATTTCTGCTTATATTATATATAGGAAAAATATATGATAAATTTAAAAATTTACACTGAATATATAACATATATTTCTCATGAAATAAACATATGTAATGGGAGATATGATTTTATAAATCTAATTATTCTATTTTTTAATTGTTCATCATAAAAAATCCTTTATATTCCAATGGGTGTTTTTTTTAAATTTCTAATAATGTTTTAACAAATGTATAATTTTTTAAACATGTGGAAACCATATCTTCATAATTTTGTTGATACTATGAATTCTCTTCATTCCAATAAATATGTTATGATAGTAACATAATAATATTTATTTGTTCTTTTAAGATCAATATAGAAAATATTGTATGCTATTTAACATATTGTTTATTTCTTAAAACCCAGGATGTTATATCCTTCAACCCTTTTGGAAATTACTTCCTCAAAACACTCAAATTGGCCTTTTGTAACTTCATTGAAAATTCCACATTAGAAAAATTTTCAATAAAATTATCACTTTAAATGAAAGAATGTGAAGTACAATGGTCACCTGAGATAAAACAAACTAGGATTCCATGTAGTAAACCAATAATATTGATGAAAAAAATCATCACATTATTCTAATGGGGAGTGATAGAAAACATGATCATGATATAGTTAACTACTAGAAAACCATAAAATTCTGGTTGGTTAATCGATCTTTGATTTCCTAGTAGGAAAAGTAAATGGAAAATGATTTTTATTTAATTTTTTTTTTAAATTTGAGAAATTTATTATGATATTGACTAAGAACATATAGAATAATACTTACTTATCAATTAGAGTTTCATAATTTGATATTTATCTAAAAAAATCACATTTTTTCCAAATGATGAGTATTCAAGATGAGCTAGTCACACATGAAGTTCTTGAATCATCTTCTAGAAAATCACATAACCCACAAAATTTAAACTATTTATTATTCATATCTTTAGATATCAACAAATACCAAAATGGTTAGTACAAGATCAAATAATACTCTAAGAAGAGTAGTATTTTATGAGAATAATTACTATGTTTAATCTATAAAATTAAATATTAATCACATATTCTACAAAGTCTATCCAACGAAAAAATTCCGTTAAAATTACTCAAAAAAATCAAATCTAATACTAAAACCCAAAATTATGAAGTATTTCATCACATAGTATTCCACAATAAATCATATCCTTTATCACCAAATAACATCAACTACTCTCAATGTATCATACAAAAAATAATTAACCTAATCACATAGCCTCCATGATAAGTTAATAATTTCCACTAATTAACCAAATTATCATTATTACACAACAAAAACATAAACATTATACCATTACTCCCCAAAATAAATCGCATAGTATTATATTTTCCTTAGGTATATAATGTTCCCAAACAAATTACATATTCCAAAATAATATTTAACACATAATCATGAAATAAATTTTCTAAACTATGGATATCCACTTTATAAAACATATGTACCCAAAATCAACTTATTATTGAACCATAAAATCATTTAATTAAATAGAATAATTCATACTAACCAACGAATTCACATTATCTAGTGGTAGGTGATGCACCCGTACCACCCTTCAGTTGTGGGTTTGATTCTCGCGGATTTACCAGACGTGACAGGTTGACCTTTATCTTGCGGGTGTACCTTTTTATTAAACTCCTTACAAATCTAACATGTTTTAACCTAAATGGTTTAATTTTACCTCTCATTTTCATCCCAACTCATAATGACATCAAAATCTCCATTCATGATGTATTATAAATGGTAAACATTTTTTATTTATCCTCTATTTGGAAAAATGAAACTATTCCAAATAAAAATAACATCATAATTTGATCATGGTTTACACCTAGTTTCATTACCACCTTTTTCATGTAGGTAGATAGTCCATGCATTTCAAAAATTATTTATTGATTCTTCAAAATCATTTTCCTCTTTTTCCCAAATTCACCTTGTATAATTTCGAAACATCTGACAAAAGAAGAATTTTTTTAAAAGAGTTTGATCAATTTTTATTGGATAAATTCAATAAATGGCCCTTTTAAAATACCATAAATGTGTGATTAAGGACTATATTTTAAAAGAAAATATAAATAGGTTGTGAAAGGGTTTACTTCTTAGACACATTTTTCAAAATCATAATATTCATCAAAATCTTATGATATGGTAAAATATTTTTGAATTCCTTGATTATATTTTATATTCTTGAAAATATGTGAATATTGGAACAATTGGATATTATTAAATAAATCCAATGATCCCTGATTTTATCGATATATATTGGAGGTGTTTGATATCTCAAAAAACTACTTGTAAGTGAGTTATATGTCAGGATAAGTTTTAGAATCATTAGGACATGACATTGTAATAATTATCGCAAGAAATTCATTAGGAATAGATAAAAATGTTGTTTAAGATATTCCTCCTTAAATTTAAAACCAAATTTCCTTTTCTAAAAAATTTATTGAACAAGGATTTAACAGAAATAATATACTTAGATACTTTCCATGTGGTTATCCAAAACCCCTAATCCATAAAGTTTTCTAATCATTTCCTTTGATACCAAATATAAGCCCCGAACCATAAACATTAATTAATGTTGAGTAATTCCAAAAATTTGACTTTAAATCGCTATGAGTTTCTTTTTAGTTTTATAGAATTAGGTAATGGGGTAATATTTTATACATAACATCATTATTATTACAAAGTAAACACTTATACTCATTAGAATTTTTTAAACAAATTATTACTTTTAAGAAGAACATGGTTTCTTTTCTTCTTAAACATCACAAATTTTACATTATCCTTTTTTTGACTCTATTATCTATGAAATCCTTTGATTAAAATTTCAAAACATGGGCTGAGGACCAAAATATTATCAAGAGGAAACAAGAGAAACAATTTACATGTGATATTGAGAGATACGAATAAGATCATAAAGACCTATAAAGACATTAGAAATAGGAATATCATAAGAACAAGAACATTATCCATAACATTTAAATTTATAAAAAACGTTAATTTAGAGAATCATAATCGTATCACCAAGGTCCATCCCCAATGTGTCATAAAAATTACCAAAGTTATTCACCAAGGTATAATAAATCATGTATTATCTATTGATTGATTTATTTCATTAATGAGTTTCTATGATATCAGGGTGCACAATAAATATGTAGTTATATTCATTTGGTCAACTTATATCATAGTCAAACATTTCATAAATAACTAAAATGAAATTAAAAGATATGGGTTTCATATCAAAATCACGATATTTTAAAAAATGCAAAAAAACATAACTATTATGTCACTTATAACCCATAGAAACGGAATGAGGGTTTTATGTATATCAATTAAATATTAAAATATGTCATTTTTATTTATTGAATAATACCCATGGAAATTAAATATATTTTTTTATTAACATATATAATAAGAGAATTTCTTGATATAAATTGAGATTTTGATATGAAAATTCTAATGCATAAAATCTATGAAACATGGTTTTAGAAAACATAAAAAGGGAATGGAAGAGACGTCACTAATTAATAAATTACTCATAATATAGTATAAATACTTAATAAAATTAAAATATGAACATTTTATTGAAATTTTATAGATATACTATATAAAAGTGAACTTGAAAGGAAAACAGAAGTTTGAGAATTCACTTACCACAAAAAAAACACTTCGGAACATATCACTTCAAAATTACCTTATAAAAACATTATATATCATGAGAATATAATAATTAATGATTTAATGAGTCATAATTATGTATATTCACCTTATATGCAAATAAAGGTGCATAACATCATGATATTCCCCAAATAAAGAAGATTGGGACGAAGTCCCATACCTTGAGTCTGACTTGTCTCATTCAGTTTTTATATTATTGGATAATAAAAAGAAGTTAATTTATACATTTTTAAAAAAAATTCACGTTTTTTGTTATTTTTATATCATTTATTACCATTTAATAACAATTATTGAATTATTTACCTTCATATCGAACGTTTAGTGGATATTCAGTGCTTGAGTCCAAAATGAACATGTTATGATTAAAAATTGACCATATGGTCATAAGTACATCATATCCGGAATGATATTCGTGATGTAAGTAACATATGAATATATATATATATATATATAATAATCCACCATATTTGGTGATAAGAAATGAAATGCACCGTTCATGGAGACGACATGTTGTTTGTACGCTTGAACAATACTTTCATTACATTGTCACATTAAAAGAATGAAAATTAATTGATAATTATTTATATTATAATTATAGTATAATAAATATTTAATATATTTAACCTATTTTCATTAAATCCACCTTTTATTCATGGAATTTATTTCATGAGGGAGTCATATAACATTTAGTGGGCGGTAGTCCACACTTTATCAAATGAAATTTTCGTATTTATAAAACATTAAAATAATAAAGGTATTTTCAAAATGATGATTACATAATTATTGGGATATTATAAATATCATCTATATCAATAATAAATACATTTCCATAATAAATCCCCCATGAAAGGTGATTGATGAAAATTGAACAATCATCATTTTGGGAGGTTATAGTTCGTCGTACAATGAAATAAAATGTTTTAAATCCAGTAGATGAATGTGTGAGTATTTTTAGGTATAAATATTTTAAAAAATAATATCCAAGTAAATTTATAATAATTTTTTTGTTTTAAAATAAGTATATAAATATATTTTAGGGGTTTGGGTAAGGACGATAATAAAAAAGGAGCTTTATAGAAGATGTTACCTATTAATAAGCTTAGTCATTTTGATTTGAGGAAAAAAGGGCTTCATTGAGTTGATTTACGAACAAGGTAAGAAATCTAGGAGGAAATTATGAAAGTATAGAGTTTATTGTATCATGATTTTGGTGAGCCGAGAGGTTTTAGATGAGCGAGTAAGTGGGTAGAGGTGGTGGCCTTTTATAAGCAGGGGAGTGGTATTTTAGGAAGGTTTTAAAATATTATTTTATTATAAATTTATTTTAGAATTATAATAGATGAAAAGATATATATTTATAGGATAATATGAGGAAGGGTTTAAATACTCTAAAACAATATGTTTTTTACAAGTTTAGGTTACAAAATTAATCATATCTTTTAACTTTAACCCTTAGCTAAAAACATTTACTCTTACCATGTCTTCTTTTATTTTCATAGTATTTGGTTTTTTTAGTAACTATAAATTGCCAAGATAAAAACAAGTGGATATCTAATGAATTTTTTAACATTATATAATTCATTTTGATGATGATTAGATTTTTAGGACTAATTTATCATTTAATAAAATACTATTTGTTTTAAAAACTTATTTAGGTTAATTTTGACACTATTTAGATATTTATTTTTGTTGAAGTGAAAACAACTTAATTACCTTAAAATATTGCATAAACTTAACCAGAACCTTTCATAAAATTCAATAATATTCATGGATGGAATCAAAATGTTTATATTATATTTATTTTAATATTTTTAGTATTATTTATTTGAATATTTCATTGATAATGTAATCATTGTATCATCATTGTGTCAAAAATAAATTTATTTATATAATATCTAAAATTTTTAAATAAAATACCATGATGTAGGAAATATTTTAATATTTATAATTACTACTTTTAGTTTGAGAGATCATATATATAAACCAATTAAAAATTGTTTTTTGGAGACACATGTTGATGTTATATTTCTCTTTACAATAAATTTATTTTCATAACAGGTTATTATCAGACCCATGTGGACCCCAAATGCAAAAAGTTAGGCCTATGGATTTTTAATCACTCCAATGACATAAGAAATAAGATTAGGACATTTGTTAGTGAACTTTTATATTATTATCATATGACATTTTTACCTTAATTTACGCGAATTACGCGTTAACCAAGGTAAATAAAAAATATTATTGATGTTACTACTCATAAATTCCAAAAATAAGATAGAACTATTTACATAATATGGACAATGAGATTCAAAATATGGAATCCATTTTTACAAATAAAAATTCTGAATTGGAAAATAGGTAATTAAGAATTAATTCCCATTTTCCAAATGATAAAATGTGTTTTTAAAAGATAAAACATTGCAAAAGATTTAATTGTTTTTATATATGAATTCAATATAGAATTAATACCAATTACCTAAATTATAATAAATTATAAACATTATTCTATTTTTAATTACAACCATTAAAAAATAATATTTAACCATACAAAATATCTTGATGTAAATAGTTGTTTCCCATTAAAATTTATCGTATTTTTAGTATTATTCAAAACATTATAGTTGTGAGAAAATATCGAAAATTAACATAATTTAAATATCGTGGTCCCCTTTATAAATAAGGTTTTTATTGTGTCAAATATAACATATTAAGGTGTCAAAAACAAAATTGATAAAGGGTTCACAAACAAATGGAGACCAAACTATATTTTTAGAAAAATACTTTTTTATCTGAAAAATTGATTTTTATTATAAAATATATCGAAAAAATATAATCTAAATTTAAATCATTAATATGAGTATATATCATATATTTTTTATTAAATTAAAATACATAAAGAATGATATAATTTTATAAACCTAATTATTCTATTTAAAAATAGGTTTTCATAAAAACATATCCTTTATATTCAATGGTGTTTTATTTACCTTTATAATAAATTGGGTTACCAATGAATCATTATTTAAACATGTTTAAACCATATATTCATAACTCAGTTGACATTATCCATTCGGTCCATTCCAATGGCTTGGTAATAACGGTAACATAATAACATTTAGTTGTTTTTTTGCTCGATATTTCATATCATGTGTGTTATTGAAAATATATCTTATTTATTAAAATTTGGGTTGTTACAGGTTGTGTATTGGGATATCATAATCATTTAGTAGTTTAAACCATCATCATTGTCTCATGTTCAGTTATTTTTGTGAGAATATCTATTTCAGTCTCTTATTAACCATGAATATATCTCACCATTCTCTATAGATATAATTTCACTATATTTTTAATAAAAATATTACAACCACTAACTCTAGAAGATGGTTTTGGTAGTTCTATTCCTGAGTAGTTAACGTACATGTTGCATGTTCAATAACTAAATCATTTCTCTTTATGACACAACTAAGTCCCTTTTAGGACACGTCACTATATATGATAAACCCATCGCATCCATATGGTATATTAAAAATCAGAGCACTGACTAATTTTATCATTGGTTTATCAAATAGTTATTCACATTCATTTTTCTAGACAAACATAAACACTTTACACGTTGGCATGTGTAATATGATAGCTAATCGAGAAACATTATTAATGAATCTCTAATAGTATCCTACTAATCCAATGATACTATGTACATTGGTTGTGTTTGTTGGAAAATGAAATTCATTAACTACCTTTTCTTAGTAGGATCAATGCATATTACATATCTAGATTTAATATAACAAAAAAGTGACTTTTTAAAGCCAAAAATATCATTTTCTAAATTTATCATTTATCTCCACCCTTTGGGAGTATTAAGAACAATACTAACGTGATCATAATGTTCTGCATACTATTTATAATACACATAGAATATAATCATTGAATACCATAAGAAAATCATCATGAAATTCCTTTTAAACAATAAACATTATAAATATTATAATAGATGCTCCATTGGTCAGTCTAAATGTCATTACTGGAAACTCATAATGTCCATACCTCATTCAAAAAGATATATTTGGATTGTATTCCATCATCAAAATAAATTGGTGGTAGAAAAAACTACGCTCAATCATTGAAAAATATTGGGCTCCATGAAGTTAATAAAACAATTCATCAATATGATTTTGATGATATGTGTTCATTGATGTTATGTCTATGATTTTTTGATAATTTTCACATATCCTCATGGATCCATCACTATTTTTAACAAGGAGGATATGGTATCTCTATGGTGAAACAATGTGTAGAAAATCATACCCTATTACCAAAATAATCTAGTTGTTTGTTCAATTCTTCTAATTCCATTGGAATGATTCTATATAGTGTCTTTGATTTTGTCTTTGCACAAGGGATTAAGTTAATCCAAAAATCAACTCCAAGCTATTATGAATATCAAGGTAAATACATAGGAAATACAATAATGTATTGTTATTAAATTTTTACACCTTCAATTTGATGATTACCATGTTATTTACTAGAAATTGTTTTCCACTGTTCCCTAATAATGGAATTCGTTAGAGCTATTGAGGGAGGATCATAATATGAATCAGGTAAGGAAGCTTCTTCTAAATAGATGAGGTATTGAATAAATTCTTCACAAATTGAAATTTCTCTCGTATCATAATAAATTTTTGTATCATATTTAGAGAGGAAGTTCATACCATGGATAATATCAATTTCAACCATAGGTATGGTAACAATGACAGAAAATAAATCATTTTTATGTTTCATAAATATTATTGGACAACAACTCTTTTTCACAATAATAATTCTCTTTGGAGTTTTTTCCAAGAACATTCTTATTAAATTGAATAGAAAATATCTAATTTTCATGTAAAATTGGGTAGATATAGAAGAGTGTGATGATCAATATTTAAATAACACATTTATTAAATTCTATTTTTTATTGTCTTACCCACTACTACATCATTTGGTAATTCAGCCTCTATTGTAGTGATTATATAATTATGGCTATATCCCATTAGGATCTTCTATGTTAGATTCTTTTAATTCCTTGTACATTCATTTTCAGAGTGGCCCACCTCCCCATAGTTAAAACATTGGACATTAGGGGTTTTCTTCTACCCATTTCCCTCATGAGCTAGGTGACCCCTATCCCTTCATTTACAATAAGCTCTCAATCCCTTCAAATATTTTACATGTTGTTTTTTATCAAAATTTTCATAAGATAGAAAGGGTTTAATTTTTTTTCTTCTTGGATTTGTTACACTTACAATGATTATTAAATTGCTACATTATCTATCGGTTTACCATTTATAGATTTATTCATGAATATTCTTTATCTATCTTGATGGAACATAAAACTATCTCTTCGTATGATGAAATGTTTTAAGAAACCAGTGCCCTTTGGATATGTGGCTTAATACCATCAAAGAAGTGGTAAATCATTCACTCAGTTGTTCATATATAATTTATATAATACCTATTTAACCTTGTAACAATATCCTTATAATTTGATACAATGTCTTCATCCTTATGTTTTAATCTATGTAACTTTCTCTTCATGTCAATTTTTAATCCTAAGGGATGTATTTATTAGGAAATATATGCTTAATAATCCTCCATGATAGGAGATAAAATTTTTCACCCCCCATGTATGCTAGATCAGAGAACACTACTGATCAAAATCAACATGGAGATAACAGATTTAAAGTGTAACCATTTCATTTTAATTGCATTCTAGGTTCATAAATACCGTCTCGAGAGACTTAATCCATTAATCCCCTGCAATTGATGTGTAATTGTTTTCCATTTTGCTACATTCTAGGGTCCATAGTGATATATTTTTAGTTCTCTTAACAGAATCATTTATAAAATATTTTTAGTGCAGATAAATGTCTTAATAAATTTATTGAAATAAGTAAATAAATCATAAACTGTAAATGAGTTTATTGAAAATAATATTAATTTTTTTATTAATTAATTAATTAATAATAAAAATGGATAAAATGTTTGTAATTTATATAAATTATAAATTATAATAAATAGTATTTGTTGATGATATAAATAGAAGAATAATTAAAAAAAAATTAAAATTAAAAATAATTCAATTGAGAAAAATATTAACCGTCTTATTAATAGGATGATTAATGATATTGGTAAATCATAGTATATATTAAATATATAGATATATATTAATTTATATAAATATGATCTATAAACAGAAAACATTACTTCTTCTTTATAGTAAATAGTAATGTATTTAGTGTATAATAGTTTATAATTAAAAAAATTATGAATTAAAAATATTGACTATTTTCATTGATTAATGGACATAATTGAATTAATTTTATTTTTAAATTTATAACATAGATTAAATTTATTATATTGATTTCACATGTATGTAATCAATTGATTTTTATATACATATTCAGACACAATTTTTTTTTGGAATTTAATAAATTTATATAATTTAATTTATTTATATAAATTTATTTAGTTTTAATATTTTCAATATGTTTTAATAATTATTTCAATATATATGCAATTTTTTAAACAGTTATATTAATCAAACACACTAAAATTTTCAATATATTTTATTCATTTTTAATCAATCCATTTTACTCATTTATTACATACATGAATAGAAGATTATAAATATATTAATAATGTTAAAAATATTTTTGAAAAAAATATTGACAAATATTTATATTTATAATTATATATTTACCCTTTTTATTAATGTATAATTATTAACAATTGAATAATCATTTTAAGCAATAGTTAATATAATTATAAGTAAATAAATATAAAATTATATTAAATTTATTTAAAAATTTAATTTATTTACTATATATATATATAATTATATAAAAATACATAATGATATAATATAAATTTTTTTAAAAAATTATCTAAATTTAAATAAATAATTTTATATTCAAATAATTATAAAATTTTTACATTATAAAAAATATAATTATTATTATTATTTTATTATATAATATTTATACATTTTAAAAAACATAAATTTTTTAAATGTAGTATATGTATTTATGAGTGATAAAAAAGTGATGATTAAATAAGTCATTATTAGTGCTAAAAACTGATGATAATTATTCATTTTATCAGTTCTTATTATCATTATGTTGATAAAAGATTTCTTTATTAAGGATTTTTTTAAAGTGTTGATAAGTGTCATGATATATTTTAAGAATCCAAATCATCACGAACTGGTTCGCGACATCTGAATTTCTTCGTAGAAGTGACCTACTAACGACACTAATTTTTTTGAATCCAGGCTCAATTCAAGCCAAAAATAATTCTCAATCTATTCCAATGAATGAATCAGAGTCTCAATCAATTCAAGGGTTGAACGTAACTATGGCTCGAATGAGATCCAATTTTGGAAAAATATTTAATTTTCCTCGGTTATCCACTGAACCATAGCATATCTCATTTGTATAAAAAAAGTATAGTTCCATTATCCTATAATAAAACAACACAAAATTTAAATTTTTTATATATACTGAATTATAGTGATCACTGTTATAATGTGGGACTCCTTTTGACAACATTTGTACTCTCTGAATTGAAATATGTCAAGACCAATGTCGGGTCATGTTGTTTTCTGGTATAATAGGCTCCCAATACCAATATTCCATGACATATACCTCTATGAAATCATAATATTTTAAAAAATTCATCAATATAGTGAATGGATTTTTCATTGTTTTGGAACATTACATTGAAAATCTCTTGGATAATGAAATAGCTAACATCATTTGGGTATTATATTATGTAATGATATAATTGAAATTAGGAGTTTTGAGTGAGGAGGAAATGAAATATAAGGTTATACCTCTATATTTCATTGGTATTTCTAGAATTTTTTTCCAAAAAATGGATGATGAAATATCTGACACATGAGAATAATCATATAATTATTATTTTTTCATTTAAAGTATATTGTGTACTGAAATTTGGTGTAAGATTAATGGATTCATTTTAGATGAATATGATATATTTCATGAGGATGTATATAATTAGGGGTCACATATACAATTAGATAAAAAAAATAACTATGAAAAATCTGTAAAATCAAATGGGAAAATAGTATATATGTGTCATTTTTTATCTTATTTATTTAACTACATCTTGAAAATTAGAATTTCTTCAGTTTTTTTTGAAAATTTTTTATTTGAATTTAAATAATATTAAGCAATATATATTAAATGAAAAATCAATTAGGTTTAAGTATCTATAATCCTTGTACATTATTATACAAGAAAAACTGATCTTGAGATAAAATTTAATTGATATTTTTGTTTTGGTTTTTGAAATATAGTAAGAAAATAAAAATATGGAATGAATTGTTTTCTATGAAAACCCTCATAATCATAGTGTTTTAATAAATAAATAACTATTTTAAATTTGGTGTATAATATGTGTACATTTTTTATAAAACATATTTTTCTCAATCCATTAGGATTGATCAATGTTTTTATAAATTTAATATTTTTATATAAAATTAACATATTTAATGGGAAATGTTTTTTTATTATTTACATTTAAAATAATATATTAAATCATTAAATAATAAATATTACCACAATATTTAACTAACATTCATAAAATAAAATAATAAATTTTATTTATTTAAATTAATAATTAATTTTTAATAGAATCAATATTGTTGAAAAAAAAGTATTTTTCAATGAAAAAATCATTAGAAAACTAAATTCCATCATCAAGTTGTCATTTTCAGTTTGGATTTAATAAATTCATTAAATAATATATTCAATCTGGATTCATAATTATTTTTAGTTTTAAGGTTCACTAATATAAACAGAAGTCCAATTTTTATGCCATTATTGTGGGAATATGATGCCCCAAAAATTGGACAATCTCAATAGCATGACATAAAAATGTTTCACTAAAATATATTACAATTAACTTTTAGGATTAGAGTTTTATAGAACTATGAAAAATATTATCTAAAAAACCAATGTATTTTTAAAATAATGTAAATTTTATGGAACAATTTATGTCGTAACATAATCCATAAGAAGTTGTCATTGTTCTTATTTGGGTCGGGATCTTCATTTCACATTGTTCTTATCCGTATCAATCCATTTATAAATATAATTGATCCAATTATAATCCTTGTCATCATCTCAAAATGATTTAGGCTCCTAATAGAGAAAAAATTTATTTTTTAGAGTCTTAAAATATTCATTTTCCTTCAAAAATATTTGATAACCAATGACATTTTACTCACTAATTTCATCCTTGAATTTATTGCTTGAAATTGATAAAAATATATCCATCTTAGAAATGATAACCCAATCTATAAAATTTCATAAATATCACTATATTTGTTTTATCACATATATAACAAACACTATGTTTGTCTTACTCCAAACTATCTAAAAATAATAATTCTTTTACATTTCCTTTTGGTTCTACCCAAAGGAATCTTGGATTACCATCAATGTAATTCTTACAAATTGGATAATTTCACCACTGATAATGGATATGTTATATGTTTTTATTTATTTATTATAAAAATGAATTTATTATGATCCCAATAGGATATGTTTACATTATCTCAAATTATTCAATGCTTCAATAATATGTATCGTATTTTATGCTCATCCTTGTCATTTATTGATAGACAGTTTGGGGAGATCTATTTGATTTTATTTGTAAGCATTCTTGCTTTACCGTCGGCATATCCCTATGGTCAATTTTTTTTCAATGTATGATCCTTATCCTTAATATTAATATATTATTTAATATTTATTTTTAATTTATTTCATATAGTTTTACTTATATAATAAATATTTTCATGAAAAACTTGATTCTTTATTTCGAGTTGGGGTGGCTTTTTTGTAATTTCCCATGCTCATTATGGAAATGAATTCAAACCTTCATCTGAGAAAATTGCATCAAGGATTTTCTTCATGAATGCATACATCCATTAGGAAAGGTGAATTTACAATATTTAATTAATTAATCATTTCATCAGTTTATTTACTATTTGAAATTATTTATAATTATAATTTTTATATAATAATTATTGACTTTATTATATATATTTGGGACCCTTATTTTGATATAAACTACTTGTAACAATTTAAAAATATAGATAAAATGATTTTTTATTCCAATGTTCCCTCATTTTACATTTTTATTATCCTTCTTTGTCAACGTGCCAAAAATTCATATTGATTCGATAGTAATAGCTGAAACAGTTTTCTTAATGTAGAATGTCTCCGTACATCTAAATTTCAATAATGAGAAAAGTTTTTTTGTCTAAGTACATCATGTCAATATGCAATGATTCTAGTATGGAATAGAATGAGAATGGAATCCTGGGATTATTGACAGTTAGGATTTTTTGAGGCTTTGGGATGTGTAGGAATCAACCACACTTGAATCTAACACATGGTGTGACCAATATGACTCCAATTGGTTATTTTTATTTTAAATTTACATTAATTTTGGTAAAAATGAAAACTAACATACTCAAAGTAGATAAAAAATATTAGGATATCTTTGAAACTATTTGGAATGTTTTAATAATCCAATTGAGATATTTATGAATCTTTTTCACATCAATTCGACACATGGTTTTACTGCTACGACATAATGTGCCTGTCATCATTTTAAAATCAACATTTTAGTTCATAAAATTTTACTCACTAAAAAAACATGTTCATATTTTCTCAATAATTTAGATAATTAGTTAATAATTAATTTTTTATGTGTATGAATTGGTATCATATCAAAATAATACTTGATATGATATGTATAGGTCAAAGTTCATGTTCCATGTTTATGATGTCATTTTAGTAAAAAAAATAAAAGACAAACTCCAAATTGAGAAAACACATTGGGATTGTTTTGATAGATTATGAAAATTATCCATATGTCATTTGAGATCTTTAGGATTCAACTATACCTCAACCTGATGTATGGTGTGAAATGTATGACTCCAAGTACATCTTTTTATTTGGAAATGACAACAATTTTAATAAAGTGGACAACAGACCTACTCAATACCAAGATAAAAAATTATATAGTTTTTATACCTTATAGAAAAGTTTCATATGTCATTTTTTACATTTAGTTTTAACTTCACATCATTATTATACATGATGTGCCTGATCTGACTCAATTGGTCTATTATCAGTTAAAAATGGACATTTTAGTTCACAAAATTTTACTTACTAGAATATGTGGAAAAAGTATTGGATTTCATATTATAATTTATAAAATTGATTCCTACGTCATTTATGTAATGTAATAAATGGTCTCACAAAGAATTGATACACTATGTAATTGCTATGAGTCAATGTGAATGTTTCCAGTTTTGAATGACATTTCAGTAAAAAAGACAGTTGGCATACTCAAAACTAGTTACATGCATAAGGATTGTTTTGATATTATATTAATGTTATCCGCAAGACATTTGGGAAGTTTAATAATTAGTCACACCTCAATCCAATTAACATCATGACTGATATAACTCCATGTGTGACTTTATATTATAAATTTAGAAAAATTTTAGTAAAAAAGGAAACTCACATACTCAAAATATAGAAAATGATTTTATTTTGTTCTGATACTTTAGTAAAATTATCGATTAGTTTTTTTGTGAATTTTAGGAATCATCATCACCTTAATAAAATACAAGATGTGTTTAGGTAGACTCTATGTGTTTGTAATCTCTTTAAAATTGACATATTAGTTCAAAAAGTGGGAATCATTGAAAACGTAGAAAATGTGATTTATTGTATATATAATTTAGGAAAGTGACTCATAACTAATTTTTGATTTTTAGTAATACATGTCACATAAAACTGACCCATGATGTTAATAGAATTATTCCAAGTGTTTTTTTTCAATTCAAATGACTTGTATAATAATGAACACAATACATGTACTCAAAACCAAGAAAACACATTCATAATTTATTGATACATGATAATAATAATATATTGGTAAATAATAAAATACAAACATGATATATAATAAAAATAAATAAAAATTATCTTTTAATGGTTATTCAATTATTTATTCTTCATAACAAGTACAAAGGAAACATAAAATGGGTATGCTTGAATTCTATGTAAGTGTAACTATAATAGAAGCAATAATGACTCAAGGAAATAAACCAACGTGGATAGATCAATGAAAAAAAACACATATAGTTAAAATAACATTATATGTCAAATTAAACATGGAAAGGTAAATAATTGATAACACATTCTATTAAAATAACTAGATAATGAAAAGTTCAATATGTGAAGGTATAAAACTGAAACACATTTCATTTAAATAATGAACTAAAAATGAAATGTATATATAGATATGTAGAAAAAAAATAAAATGGAAAAATAATAATTGAAATATATTTGATGGAAATTATTAGTTACTTAATTTCATGTCATATACACCTAAGGACCTATAATATTTATGATCCTTTCTTGGAAGAGTTTAAAGCTACATGTAGAAGAAAATTTATTTTTTCAATGATAATTATATCCATAGAACCTGTTGATGAAACAAGGAGCTATATAATAATTTAGATCCACCCATCCATGATTTTCTAAACCATTCATCTGTCAAATAATAAATTTTATCCTTATAAATCATGCCTTATCAAATATCTGTATTTAATAAATGATATGGATTTATCAATAGTTCCATAGTTAATCAAATAATTGTTAATGTATACAGTATATATGAAAACATACACATTTTAGGAAATAATAACATCCATCGTATAAAAATATGGGTAATTAATGAAATGTAAAATAATAAATTATTAAAGTAGAATGATTGTTCCATGATAATGATAACAATAAAAAAGCTAGTGATATCTCCTATATGATAATGAAGAACATCATTTTGGATAATAATATTTAAACTTTCCAAAGTGTCCCATGCCCCTTTGAAACATTTTAGTCATAATATACATAATGTTATGACATTGAAATGAAATTATAAAATCATGATAAAAAGGGGATTCATTGTATAACATGATAAAGTACTTTATAAAAAAAATAGAAGTGGATTGGTACATAATAACAGTGAAGCTCCAACAGAATTTAAATTGAGAAAAAATTCCCTTACCATCAACTTTATTTGGTTTTGTGGTCATTATCCTCCTATATAGAGGTTTAATATAAATTACTAACTTATACCAAAACTATAATCATATTCATTAAATCAAATATTAAATCTATATAGTATCTTATTAATAGTTAGTTAACATTATTTTGTTATTTTATCTATTTTTTATGTTAATTTCCTAGTTTTCTCAACAACGATTGAATTGTTACTCATTGGCCTTATTAATAAAATCATGTTTTCCTCATATCTATAATGTAAAACATGATGTAATTATCATATATAATCAGTAAGACTATAGGTATAATAATCTACAATGTTTAGAGATAACAAATGAAATGCACCGGTCATTGATACGGTAGGCCATAAATACAAATGAACGCTACATTAAATTCTTTGTAATATTAAATGAAAGAAAAGTAAATGATAATTATCTATGTTATAATACAATTATAATATATATTAAACAATTTTATTTAAATAATCATTAATACGTACCATGTATAGTATAAATTAATTATATTTCTATGAGGGGATGTAGTTCACCCAACCTTAAATGATGTTATAATAATAACTCAAAATCGGAAGTATTAAAGGTATGTGCTATAAAATTATTAAATAATTATAATGAAAAATAACATATCTATAATATATAAATATAATTTTAATCATAATGTCCACTACGATATGTTGTATAGGAAATACAGAACAATCATCCTTTTGTGAGGCAATAGTTCCTTGTACAGATAAACAATATTTTCATTACCCTTTATCTTTAAGTATGGGTTGAACCACTAGAATAAAAAAATCATAGTATATTTAGGATAATTAATTTTTTATTAAAATATGAAATAATATGATTTTACATATTTTAGAATGGAAATAAAACTAAAAATATTAAAGAAGTTTGTTACCTTTTAATAGGGTAATTCCTTTTGGTTTTCCCGAAAGGGATTCCATGGATTTATTTATATCCAAGGTAATTATGCAAGTGTTAGGGGATGGATTTTTGGGAAATATTTATGAAGATATTGGCCGATATAATGTGTTTTTAGAGGTGTTATGAAGTGGGAGAAGAGGAGGCCTTTTATAGTGGGGTAGGAGTGACACTCTTGTAATATTTTGACAAGAAATTACAGACTCGTTTATTACAATGAAAGGGAATAAAATAACAACCCCAATTCTAGAAAATCGATTATAGTGTTGAAATATGGCCATATAATGGATTTTGGAAAAGTTTCTAAGTCATTTGGTCCCTCAATATTGAGGTTTATTCCATTATAATGCATTCATTTTCCATAATAATGGTAATTAATTTTAATTACATAGCCTAATATTTTTTATCAATAATATATTTGAACATATTAGACATTATGGATTTTTATTATTCCAAATATAGAAGCAATTTTTCCATATTTCCATCACTTAATTTTCATACATTAATTTAAATTTAACCATATTGATGGGATTACAATGCAAGTTTTATGATTAAAACATCCAAAAGATTGCACTATTTTTGTAGACAATTTAAAATTGAAATTTATGACACATACAAAAATTGGTTTAATTTATAAAAATATGATCTAATTATTGTTTAAAAACAATCCAAATCAAAATGGAAATTAAAAAATAAATCAGATGCAAAACCGTTTTGATCTAAAATTCAGTATTTTTTACTAATCGTTAAAAATGAATCTTAACAACCAAATACCAATAAAATAAGTCTAATATAATTTTTATTTATATCATCAAAAGATAATGATTATTTTGAAAAACAAAATATATAGAATGGAGAAAATAAAATTTAAAATGGGTTCTTAATAAAAATTGGAAAAACTACCATTATTAAAATATATTATTTTATATATAATATTGGGTTCATTATTATTCTATTTCTATATAAAATATATTTTATGGCGGTAAAATTTTTTTATTGGATATATAATATATATATTTACTATATAAACTCACTTAATGTGTTATAATTAAATTAACATTGAAAACGGTGAATAAATTATTCTTTTTTTAAATCAAGTTTTGTTTGTATTTCAATGATATCAACAAAATATAAACGAAACTATGGAAATGTATTTTGGTTCTATGAGAGCAGATCTGGGTACACCTATAAATTCTGTAGATTTTACAATGCCATTGATTCCCCTCAAATAATTATTTTGGATCATAATGCTCTCTTATATATTGGTTTCGGAAAGGATCGTAAAAGGTAATTGGGACTCAGTTACACTTGATCAAATCCTTTCACAAACAAATTGAAGGCTAGATGGTGTGAAACATTCATATTATAGAGAACATGATGCGCTATTTTATGTTATCCTTAGACCTATTTTTATATCACCCACCGATGGTGATGTTTCTGTACAACAATAGATACCATTCCACCACTGGTATGTCACAACCCAATGCCTTGTACGGGATACCCAATAGCTCAACAATTTGTTGGACTGTCCTAGCATAGTCAACACTCATGGGCCTGGAATATTTTCAAGCTAAAACTGAGTGGGTTAAGATCATCCTTGTTTATATTAATATTTCTCACAGCCATCATAATTCTAATGATAATAGTTGATAGAGGACTTTAGAGTTCGAGGAAGAATACCTGGTGTTCCTATGGGTTTCACCTCGAGGTTGATTTCTATAATTTTCTTGGGGTTATAGCTTTCTCTAGTGTTTATCGGCCCTTTCAAAATACTAGAAAGTTTTGGATATGTGTTGTACCCCTATCATTTCCTCTACTGTTAGACTGGTTAGACAACGTGTTCCACATGTTGGGGATGAGGAGGTAGGTCCATGACCGATCACATTGTATCAACTCAGGTGAGCAGGATATCCAAGATAGAGTGACCATTTCCGAGTATATGGTAAAGATCAAGGATTGGAAGGAGATCATACTTCATGAGTAACTTATTTATATGGTGTGTGACCGATGGATGTTCGGTATTATTCAAGTTATAACATGGGAGTGGGAGACAGAAATTAAAGATTAGTATCAACATCTTATTCAGTTACCCATGTTTTTCGTTTTCATAGATGTAATTTCATAATATGGGCCGAAGTAAATGGCGCATAATTTCCCTGTATTGTATCTTGATGTTATATGTATTCTTTTCAAGACAAGTCACTGAGTCGTCATGCTATTCTGAGGCTCGGTGATTCCAAAATAAAATTTTCAAATATATTAAATATATTAAAAATCATGCATGTGTAGTTTTCCTGAAAATTTATAATAACATCTAAATGGGATCCTTTATCAAATTTTTGGGGTACCATTGGGGTCAAAACGTGTGCTTTACACTAGTAATTACAAAATATTATTTGGTGATGGCCATTTGTTGAAATGTTGTTTTAGACACAAAAATGAATAAAATAATTAAATAAAATTATTTTATTTTAAAATGTTGACGTAATGATTATCACATTTTGAAATAGAAGATTATAATGACTTCCCCAATCTATCAGAATAACCCTATAAATGTTATAGATCCATTAGATATAGCATCAATTATTGTCTCTCCAGAAAACAATGAAAAATCATAGATTGATGATCATCACACATTTGATTCGAAGGATATAGAAAACGATGACGACGAAATGTCATTCTTCAACAAATATCAAAACAAATTGAGGCATGTAATGATTTTTGTTTTTTATTCATCCTTTTTGATTTATAATATGAAAATATACCAATCAATGAACATATTGACCCGAAGGTTGATCATCTTGTGGGTTGGGGTAAAATTATCAAGGATCGGGAGAATTTTTCATTAGGATTAATTGTTGATTCATAGATTTTCATTATAACAAAAAAGAACCGAGATTCACACAAGAATATATTTAGAATTTTTACTCTTGATATATTCTATAATCTTCTCCCTTGATGTATTGTTCATCATGGGCATTCTGTGTTATCCCACAGTAAATCATTGTGCCAAAAAATCTCTCTTTGTGCACTAGTTTCATGAACAATTATCTGAAATCATTGATCTGGGATCAATTTGACAAGAAAGTGGTGTGATGATGGTAGCAGTGAAGAATTAGATTATGGTTGATACCTAATTTCATGTTCATATTAATGTAGTGGAAAATGAGGACAATCATGTTTTCTATGATGATCTTAGGCCTTAACCTTTTTGATTTGGTGATGGAATGATTCAACATGGATTTATCATCACTTTTTAGGATAGGTGATTTCTAGATTTATGGTTAGAGAATCTACTAGACACATAGAGGAAGAATCTCGGATTCTTGAAATCCCATAGAACAGGGAATGTAAAATGGATCTACACAACATGTGGGCCCCCAAGATGTATATGGTTTTTCATATTTGATTAGTATTACATGTCTTGTGAATGGTCCTACATGGCATGTGACCTCTCCCCCAAGACATGGAATGTACATTTGAAGGTACACAGACACACAGAGGAATACATAGGAATCCTACACATTGTGTACTCCCCTACATATTCATGACCTCCACTATTTAGTTGGGTTAATCCATATACATGTATATGGGAAGAAATACATGGATTGGATCCATGTACTATCATACAAGTAGACTACACAGGAATACTACACACCATGTAGTACTACATAGACACATGTTTATGACACAGTCTATTTACACATCCAAGACTTAAGGTCAAGGGACATGGTATGTAAAAATCATATATGTCATGTAATAGTTTCTAGAAATCATAGAGCCCTTATTCTCATTGACATGGAATGGTTTTGTTAGGTTTTTTCCCCTTATTATTTACATGATGGTTAGTACGGAATCATTTCCAACTCCTATTAATTTGATTCCATTAGTGGGACCTCTTGGATATAGTAATTTTAATACCTTTTAGAGACCCATAGTGATATCCCCTATTCATATTCACACACTAGGTGGGGGTCTAGGTATCAACATGACCAACACTACATGGGTGCTGATCATCATCATAGAAGTTTAATCCAGATTGATTTTTTGTTATCACCCCATGAACCCACATGTGACTTTCATTTTAGTATCATATTCATTGGGACTATTAGTGTGTTCTTTCTCAATATGAGACCCAGAGAGAAGTACCTTTCAGATGGAGATCACCCAGTCTATTAGACTAATTTGTTTTTTCATGAATGAGTGTTTTTTGTAATTTTTTATTAAGAATCCTAAGATGGTATACTATGTGTGAATCACCTCTATAATGAATTTATTTTTTTATTATACCTTGGTATTATTTTTATAAATTTTGAAGACATATACCTGTGTATAGATGACTATAATTTTTTTCATGTATCCTCTATGGTTTTGGGGTGTCCTGCTAAATATTTGTATACTCACCCATGTATAGGGTTTTCTATTACCAATCATGACTTGTGAATATTATTGATGTTTTTAATGAGTCATAGGAAGATGAGGACTATACTGTTCTTGATGAGACCATAAAAACCAGGGTGTGTTCCTCTGCCTTTTAGATAGAAGCATCAATATATTTATATTTAGGTTTGACTTGTGATACATACTTTTTATGATGGGATGGTATTTTTACGTATTTAATTTACAATATATCATACTCTGGTTTTGTAATATTTATGTATGATTTTATTTATTGTTTAGTTATTTTCACATTTCATCATTGGGTAGGCTTGGAGAGTTTTTTTTGTATACTATTACCTAAGAATTTCTTGAATATTAGTGATTCTCCTAATCAATGCTAGTAACCATCCCATAGCCTATTAGAGGATTGATTGGAGAGTCATGGAATGTTTCCACTGGGGTGGGTTGTGACATTTATATTTGGAATTAAAGAAGTCAGTGGTTACATTTTATAATTTATTGGAGTGGAACACTTAGGATATTTGAGAAGAAAATTTTTATCCCACAATTTTGAAATTAAAAAAGCTCCCAATTTTAAAATAAATGTTCCATTAAGGAAATGAGGTCCAAATATGTGAATAATATTTACGTTATTTATGTTTTTATATCATTCTAACCCTTTTATTTTTAGTTTAATCCTTAGAAAACAAGTTTTATCCTTGTTTGTAAAAATTAAATTTTACTGATTTATCAATTAATTTTTTAATATATAATGTAAACCTTTTAGGGAATAAAAATTATTATATATAAAAATTTCATATCAATTTTAATAATTAAATTCACATATCTTGTAAAATTTAATTCACAATGTAACTACATGAAATAATGAAAATAGGTCTTTCTAGAAGTGTATTTACTCATGAAAAATGATTATATATTAACTCGATGACTAATAATTATCATTTTATGAATCCCAATTAATATTTAATAATATATAATAGAAAAATATAATTTCAAAATTTAATTCCCCCAGTATTATCAAAATTTAAAAAAATGTAGATCCATTTCTCACATTAGAAATTTTTTTAAAAAAAGAATTTTATAAATCAAAATTAGACATATTCTGAAATCCAATATAATTATTATAAAAATTTAGTTAAATGGATCAAATATTACAAATGAGTATATCTGTAACAATAATTTAAATTAATAACATAATGGGATATCGATATTACATAATTTTTTAAAGGGCAATGATTTTTTTTACAAAAATATGTATTTTTAGAATTCACAAAGAAATATTTATTTTGTAAAAACCATAAATTTTCACCCTATGTTATTTTTGATATTATGAAATAAAAAATGAAAATAATTTTTTAAAATTCAAATCCTCTAATTGAGTAATTAATTTTTAAAATTAAAGCATTAGAAGATATTAGTTAGAAATATTTCATTTTCAATGTAAAAAATAATTACTATTTTTAAAATTAATTTAACAATATAAATAATTAAATTGATGAATTATATCATTAAAATGGTCATAAATTTCATTATATTATTTGATATTTGTGTCCACAATATTTAATTCACATATTATACAAGATTTATTATCTTCCCCACATGGAATTTTCATATTCCTATTTTTCTTCTTCAATAATATAGTTTTTACATAAAACCAAAAATAATTGAGTCACCTTATTCAATAAAATGTCCCCTATATTGTCAATAATATAAATAATATATCAATCCTAAGAGTGATCTCCTTCCAAATAAATTACTCTAGGGGATGAAACATGAATGGAATATGAAACACATTTCTGTAACATTGAAATATAAAATATGTTGTGTACATGGGTAAACTCAGGGGAAACATAACATGATTGATAGCCATCCCAAAATACAACAGGATTTTATATGTTCGTATAATCCACTGAATTGAAATTATTTTTCACTATAATGAATAACACTTTTCCATTTATATAATATTTATTAAACTGATCTCCTACACTGAAATAAATTTCCTTGCTCTGATTATCCGCATAACATTTATTCCTAATTTGAACCATCCTCATATATTACTAAATAAAATTCCCCATATTGACCTTTTACTCATCCATTTTTGTGCTCATCTACATCATTTTCTTAAATTAAACCCAAAATGTGGTGTTTTAGACCACTTTCGATATAATACATCAAATGGTGACATCTTTATACAAGAATGAAAATTAAATCTATAAAATTACTTAACAATAGGAATATGTTGTTCAAAATAGACCTAATAATAAATAAAAAATGAATAAATAATATATTCTATTTCTTAACACAATAGCTCTGACTATCCATAAAATTAAGGATTAAATTATATTATTATATTTAGTTTACTACCCAATTATTTGTTATGTCCCATCTAAAAATAAGATTTTATTATTGGATCATTGTCTAATTCAATGGAGAGAGTAACTCCATGTATCTAGCTAGTCTCCTTTATATATATTTAAGAAAGGTGATCTAAATAAATAATTTCCACAATCTGAAGGAAATGTGAATATTTGTTTAATTGATGAATAATTATAAAAATCACATTATTACGTCATGATGTCTTTGGAAATCGCAACATAAAATTCATTGATATATTTCCCAGTTCAAATCTAATACTAGAAATGTTCTTTATATTCCCCTGAGATAATTATCATTCTAATTTTATTTGTTAACAATTCAAAAACAATATGGTATTGTTATAAATAACCCTTTTACCTAATCTCACCAGTAAAAATCCCTAAAGACTATGTAAATATTAATACACCCCTTTGAATAGATAAATAAAAAAAATGATATTTAAAAAAAACTCATTATTTAAGTTGGAATCAATGGTGAATATAATATCCTTCCAATTCCTCAAATATGTTATATATCAATATGGTAATAATGAAATTTATTGTACTAAATGTAATTTACCTTTTCATACAAACATGGTTCTACTTTAATGAATACTTAATTAAAACTAAAAAGGTATAGTTAATTGACACCATGAAAAATTATGTTGAATCCATGTATCCATAAATTTTCGTCCAATATTCTTCAAATAATAACCCAAGTGTCATGTTTAGATCATATCATGATTAATGTAGTATTTTTTTCATCTAAATGAATCATCCACTTTATTTTCTATTCCATTGTATAAATGAATCTTGCAATCATAAAACTTGATCAGTTTCCTCCATTTTCTCTATGTCATGTTTAATTATTTTTTATTGAATCGACACTTAAACATTTTTAAATCAGTATATATTTGTATGTTTAGTCCATAAAAATGATGGATAAAAATTATTAAATAATAAACCACAATATATAATTAATGTTCACGGGTATTCATATTTAACTCATATGATTTCAAATTAAAATAAGAATAATAAATTATATTATAATTAGTAATTAGTAACCAACCATGTCCCATAAGTGAAGTGTCTCACTAGATTAATAATTCACCAATTTTGGAAGGTTGGTCTAATGCAAATGCATTCAGAGTCATTTTCTTAGGTATGAAAATAGTTATCACATTATTTAGTACAGATAAATTTAACTCTATATCTTGTTAGCATAATTAATATTTTGTACAAGTACCAAATATTTCAAAAAAAACAACCAATAGTAGCATACTAATTTACAATATCCATGAACCTTTTTGATAATTTTAATATTTGATAGCTCTATATAAAAATTTGTTTTATATGGTTCAAATGTTATACTAGTCTTAGAAATAATATGAACATGGAAATAAATATATTCCAATAAAAATTCACACCTAATATTTTATATATATTTTTTCTTTAAATTTTATCAAAAACAATCCTTAGTTGTCATAAATTTTCTACGTGACATTCATAATTTTCACAAATTTCATCAATAAAAATAACTACGATCTTATCCATGATCATAAAGATGTATTTATTAATTAGTTTTATAAATATCACTAAAGATGTATTTAGATCACAAATCCATCATACCGTGATAATTTAAATTCTAATCCATACCAATAAACATATCAAACTCCATTATGTCAAGTTCAATAAATTTTATTAGGATAAGAGATCATACTAACGACAATAGGAAGAAACCTATAATTTTTTATTTAAAAATTACTCTAAGATTTCCAAAAAAGAGTTCCATCATAATTAAATAAATATATATTCCCATATTACTTGACAATTTCATATAAATGACAGAATGAAAATATCAAGAGTTAAAATGTTATTATCATAATTTAAAGAAAAATGTAACATACATGTCACCAATATAGAAGATGGACCAACAACATCCATATTAGTATTCATTTAATTTTTAACCTAATTATTGTTCTGGTATTGATAATCCCCTCGTGAGTGACTGAAATTGGATACAAGTTATCAATAACTCCCAAAAAATTGAAATAGGATCACTTTAACATTGGATTTCTATTATCCATCTACGCATTGTCCTTGTATTCAAGATCCTTATGTCTAAAATTACAAAATCAAAATCGCATCATGGACATTGTAATACATGTCCTGGGACTATTTTTAGGACACATATCATAATGTGGGAATTTTATTTTCCTTCCATCATATTTATCTAATGGATTCATTCTCATTTCCTTCCATATTGAACATTAATTACTATTTTCATGTCCAAGATCAGATGTTTTACAAAACATTGTTTCAAATTTGTTTGAATAATGTAAAACATATTTATAAAATTTACATTTGTTCATGGCCAATAAACATAATAAAATTTTATTTCACCTTGACTAAAATATATGAATTATTTTATTAATGGCCCTAATGAAATCTTGTATGTACCAGTACATTCATATAAAATGAGATTATTATAAATCCATAGATTTCTTATATTTTTAACATATTTATTGAAATTGTTTCAACATCATAAATTTAATATCCCTATGGAAATATTTATCAATGATACGATCCTAAAATGACTCACATTACCTAGAATAATAATCTTATTTCAATATGGAATTCAAAATAAGAGACCACCATTTATTAGAATCACACTCAGAATAATAAACTACTAGATTTTAATTTATATGTTATGAATATCCTCTGAAATTAAATATCTTATAAGTAGAATAGATCAATCATTCTTCTATTATTTTGTATAATGGTACACTGAATATTGGAGTGTGTTGTCTTGTAAAAAGCTCCACTATAGACATGTTCTTACCTGGTAGACCAGGTTCTTGTCTAGCATGAGTAACACCAAAAATAATATCTTCTCTAAGATGATTCATCTATAAAAATTGTTTTATATTCCCATTAAAACATTCTTGGGATAATGGTTTTGAGTGATATTTTCTTCTATATTCCTTAATATTGTTGGAAAGTTGTTTCCTATGTATAAAACCATCATGAAAAAACATAGTCTAGAAAAATAAACATGGTAATATTCAAAAGGTAAATTACTTTATCTCTACCATATGGAAAATTAGTTTATGTTAAATCTATTAATATTATCCTTACATAGAAAGATATCTAAATCCTCTTTCAAGGCCATCTTCTAAGAACTTACCTGAAAATTAAATAATATTGAGTTTAAAATTAATAATTCATTCACTTACATTTGAAGGTAATTTCTTGTTTATATTTTTAAATATTTATATTATAAATCTTACATTTAAAAATCATAGATATAAAAAGTTGACACTTATTATACATATTATCTTTTCCAATAATATAATGTTGTCAAAATAAGATAACATTATATTTTCATGAATTATATTTAAGTCTTCCAACTTGACCTTTTCATTTCTCTTGCACATATATATGCCATATATAAAATTTCAAGACCTATGTTGTGATCATAACTATCAACAAAAGATAAAAAAGAAAGATTATTAGTTTAGTGAAAGATTGAATACCTATGATATCTTTCCTTTTTCTCAATATTCTCTAATTGAATTGAAGGAATCGTTTTCACATGAAATCAGACACTTCTCTTCCCATATGTATCATTTAAAACCCATTATAAAACATTTAAATATTGAAGGTTACTTGGGAAATAATAATTCATATCACTCTTACAAATGGAATGATATATTTGGTCAATATCCTTCTTGGGTTTACCAAATTCATTAGATGGAGATCACAGACCCACAGATCCTTGGTTTATCATATAACCCACATTATTGGTTTACCATGGACCACCTTATCCATGGATAATGATATACCCACCCATTCATGTATAAAAATATAACCACATTACAATGATTATAACATAACAACCAATCCTCCATTCGTAATGGAACCACACATCCATGGTTGATAATGTATCCAACCATTAACATAAATAATTCCACAAAATAATAAGTTGATCATAAAGCCTGAAATATTACTTTTTAACATATGTCCCTTTAAAAACAATTTTAATCCAATATGAAGAAATCATAAAGATAAAAAAATACGTTTTTATTTTAAAAACCACATTTAAATACCAAAATACAATTTTAATCAAAAACCGTTTTTTAGAAAAAATAGTTAGAAAAGGGAAATAAGGGTTTTCATTGAACAGAAAAAGAATGATAATAATGGGATATAATATTAAAAATGTGGTTATTGAAGAATGAATTTTCATTGTCATCATATATATTGAAATTATTCATTCGTTTTATAATTTGTAAATAAATTCAGTCATTTCATGCAGAATTAACTATTAATTTTTTTTGAAAGAAATATATAATTTTTCATTATAAAATCACATTTTTAAAATATTTACATTCATAAATTAATTTTAAAACATAGACATCATAGAGGAATAGGGTTGGAATGAAAAAATTAAATGTTATTTTCCTAAAGAGAAGTCTATCACCACTTTTGAAACATTTAATAAAATACCAGTGAAAGTGTAACATTAAAGAAAACATTAAATTAAAATATTATAGATAAAATCGTGATATAACATTTATATTCATATATTTATATATACACCTCATAAAATAATATGGTCCCATAAAAAAAATCCCTTGATGGAAGGAAATTGAAATGATATTCTTTATCTGAAGTTCAAATCACCATGATTTTTCTTTGTCATATAGAATAAAAAACATCTGTTAAATTTTTATTATAATATATAAATTGTTCATATTTATTATTATTTTTAGTTCATGTATTAACATTATTTACAGATTTATTAAATCAATTAAGTTTACATGGTATAATTTGTGGATATTTGGATTATATATGCAAATAGATGACTATGATAGGTTAATTATGGTCTATGATATTATAATTAATGCATTTAAACATAATATTAATGAAATAATTTAATTTTTATGCATTAATTTGAATTTATAAAACATTTAATTAGTAATTTTTTTATTAAAAATGATATTTTTTAGGATTATAGTGATGGTAGTTCATATATACGCGTGAGTAATGTATCAATTTTTAGTGAACATTATGAAAAGAAGTTATTTGTAACGTTTTTTTATATTAGGAAAATAATAAATAAATACTATATTGTATTCTTAAATACAATTACATATATCATAAACTTAATATAGCAATGAAAAATTTTCTCATCTCTTTAAAGATGGTGTAATCCACACATATGCATGAATGAAGTTAAAATGTTTCAGTTTACAAAAGATGCTGGTATATAATTTTTTAAAACTATTTATTATTTCATTAATTTAATAATTATTCCATATATAACACATATATTAACTAAATTTACCTTTATTAACTTCTATGTAATGCATTAGTGAAAAATTAATAACCTCTCTTCACAAGGCGGAAGTCCACCATACACATGTGCAACATGATCGTATACTAAATATAGTGGAAAATTAGAAGAAATATCATATATAATTTATATGAAATAATTAACTTCTAAAAAATAACATATATTGAATTTAAATCAATCATTAAAATATGAATTTTGAGGTGATCATAGAAAATGACTGATATTGGTTCATGAGGTTGTAGTCAACTGTACTAACGAACAATGATTTCATATAACTTTTGATGAAAGTGAAGATGTGTTTTGGAATTGAAATTAAAAGAAATAATATGTGTTTTTTGTAATTGTTTCATAGTATAGTTATAATTTTATAAAACCATAAGGATGTGGATGATGATATGAAATAAAAATACATGTTAAACATGATACATCTACATTGGACAACCACCTTAGTTAAGTTCCAAAATCTATCATACGAATAATTTATGATCAAAATATGGTATGTAGGTCATTTTATGAAGAATATGAATTTATTTTAAGGTATTTGTCAAAAAAATGGGATTAAAATGAGTAAATATGAGATTATATGGGCTGTCTTTTATAATTGAGGTGCCTATCAAAAATGTGTTTTTTGTAATGAAAAAAAGGTCAAATCCTATTTTAAACATGAAAAAAGGCTCAAGAAGGAACCATTATGAAGAATAATAAATTATAAGAAACATATATATCATTAAAATATATTTCATACATGTTTTATGTGATTTTATCATTAATGAGTATAATTTAACTCTAAGTAAACTCATTTTTACCATAACAACCATACCTAAATTTCAGTCATTTTACTATAAATTATATTCAAAAAATATTTTGACCAAATTTGGTAATGTATATTATTATGATTCCAAATATTTACCAATTTAATAATGTTAAACTAACACTTTTTTGGAAAAAAATAGTTTGAACTTAAATGCAAATATGTGAAGAATAATAGGTTATTTAGAATGTTTATTATTCTATAAAAAGATTACTTTATATTAACACAATGACTAGTATTATTAATTGTATGAACTAAAATAAAAATTATTGATATAAAATATAAATAATCAATTAAAAACATTCCTAATTTAGTATTATCATAATTAATTAATATGAAGAAGAATTTCACACATTAAAATGATTTTTAGAAAACCCTATTTTTGAACACAAATAAAAACTTATAAAAAATACAATATAATGTTGAATGAAAACTAAGTATGAATATTAAATATAACTAAATAATACTTATATCACATTAAATTTTATTAAGACATAATGGGTATTTTATATTAATTAATATAATTTAGTGAAATGTATTATTTGAAATATTATGTATTTTTTATTATTCACAAAAAATATATATATTCAAAAAATCCCAAAATGTTTCCCTAAGTTAATTTTTTTACTATTATTAACAAGTAATATTTTTTTACAATTAAAATTATAAAATTAATAAAATATGATTTTAAATATTAATAAAATAATATTTCAATTTTGATAAAAATTATTCATTTTTGAGGAAAAATTACCTAAAATTAAAATAAGTAAGTTAATTACCTTGTTCATGAAAATGATTTTTTCTATTATAAAAAAGGTTGTTATATTGTGTATCCCTTAAGTTAGGTTCATGGTTAGTGTTACCTTACTACATAGATGGTTTGTCACTCTCATTGGATATTCTGGGGTTAGTTTACATTTTCATTCTATCAAAATTATGAAGGAATGAATTGATTCATACCCTGTATGACATCAGATAAAAATGAGGTGTTAAAGGATTTATAGAACATTTCATTACATATTTATACTATATATTATTTTCATTATTACTTGATTACTTTAAATGATTATTGTTTCTCATGGGATATTTTTAGTTTTCTCCAATGGCATGAACTAGAAAAAATTATATTTATAGTGAATTTGATAGAAAATGAAATTATTTCCTCCTGAAAACAAAATTTTATTGAAGCTATAATTAAAAATTTAAATTTTTTTATATAAAAGTTTTTTATTAAATAAATAATGATGATCATCCAGAAGAAAAAAATAAGGGAAGAATATTCTATTGAGTCCTTCATAAGTAAACACCCACCTTCATTTTGTGGGTCCAAAAATCCATTAGTTGTGGGGAGATGGATTAATACCCTTCAAATGATTATTTCCCTTATCCAGTGTGTGGTTCATGAAGATGTTATTTTTTATTTTGATAATTTGGATGGAAAATAATATCAACGATGGAAACATTATAAGAACATAAATAATGAGGAAAATTGAATCAATGGTTTGGGATGATTTTAAATAGTTTTTTTATAACAAAATATCTTTTATTCGTTATCTTATATTTGATAAATAATACCATGATGTAATGTATAAGGATGATAAAACTACCCGTAACTATCAAGAAATTTTTTGAAGACGTTAATTTATTGTTTTTAGTATTATAATTGAACCACAAGAAATATTGATGGTTTAATTAGTGGAATAAAACTAATAATCCAAATGCTTTACCCATATGGAAAAAAATTCACTGTGAATAAATATTTTTTTGTATTTTAATAAAGATTTTAAGAGTAAACCATAAACCTTAGAGATTTTATAATAATATATATATGTAATTAAATTGAAATTATAATTATAACACCCAATGAAATATGACTACATGTCATCCTTTCTGGTAGGAATATATAAGGACACATTGAGGAAATTTTCTTGAGGGGATAATCAATGATTTATGATTTTAATGGAATTTTATGAAAAAATTGAATGACAATGTGATGTAATGAAGTTAGATAATAATATGAACGTAGATAAAATAATCAAATAATAATCCATCTACACATCATGGTTTAAAATGTAATTATTATGTGAATTATGATAACTAGTACAAGAATATGATAGTTTATAATGATGACCTGTGTTAAAAAATTATTTTGGCCAATGATAATGTTAAATTTCATGCGATCATGATTGTAAAATATTAACATGATAATCAAGTGTTCAATGGTACACTTATTATCCACTCTATATTACTTAATTTATCATTTAATTTTTAATCTTAAAATTATTTAATATCTAAAGAATTTAATATGGTTATCACCTTACCACATCAATGAGTGGATGTGATGTTAGTGGTGACAACCCATATTAGTATGATGACCACATCACAACACAATATTTTCTTTTTAATTGATGTTTGAGAGAATGTTTTTCATAAATATTTTGTGATTATAAATGTTTTTAGTTTCATGGGATTCCAAGAATTGATTTTATTTATTCTAATGGGTAAATTATTAATTTCTAAGGAAATGATTTCACATTTTACAATTTTAATGATGATATGATCATTTATCGTAGTGAGGATAAATGTGAAATTATAATGGAAATAACTTCTATCATTGTGATATTAAATTCTATAGATGAAATTTTTATAGCATATATAGTATGATAGAAATTCATCATTAAGTGTATAATAGTTGTACATGCGTTTTTTGACGACATTCAAGAATATTTTCTTACTCTTCCTCATAAAAATGACATTGACTGTTCAATATTAATCCTAACTGGTGAATAACATATTTCAATAACCCCGTATTGAATATCCCTAGATGAGATAATAAATCTAAGAAGAGAATCCTAGAGAATACAAAAAATAGATTCATATACCTGACTGTTTCACCAATGTTGTCAATTAATCTATTTGTTAGGAATAAATAAGGTTCAATACATTTTTTATTCATTGTTAGGAAATTTACATGATCAATATCAATAAAAAGTAAACTTTACCGAATATTAATGAAAAATTAGATCAATTATTTGTATCTATATTATTTTTAAAGAATGAAATTAATTCTTTAAATCATCAATTTAGTGTTAACATGGATGATTTTCACAACATATCCTTCCTTATAAGGTATGAGAATTATAAAGTTTTAGTGATTCTATTTGGTATATCTAATTACACTAATAACATAATGGATTTAATTAATTATCTTTTAAAATACCTTGATATATTTTTTGTAGTATATATTGATGATATTATTATATATAATTAAAGTTCAAGGAAGAGCATGAAGATCAATTGAAATAATTTCAAAATTATATGAGGAAGGATACATGAAATAGAAACGTTACTTGGTGTGTATTTTAGATTTACAATGTTTCAATATTACAACATATAATCTAATGTGTGTGTATTTTGGTGGATCCTTCAAATTTGAAATCTATTGTGTAATATCTTATATCTACCATAGCAAATGGGTTCATTTTTTCTTTTATTGAAAATATATTTTCATTGGTTTATAACATATTTCTCAGGTGTATCAAATTTATGAACCACGTTTGTTTGAAATGTGGTTATGTTATTTTGGATATATGAATGTGAAAATAATTATGAGGAGTTTAATAAAAAAATTCATGTTATCTTATGATCATACTACTCTACATAATAGTAGGGATTTCTATCTACAATTTTAATTAAATAATTAAATGGGATATTTCATTATTTAATATAATATGATGATATCAAATTTCTACGACCATTGGAAAATTAAAGGGAAATTTTACCTAACTCAAAATGTGGAGTTTTCTGCATAAACTTTTACCATGAACATGTGGATCCATTATCTTTATGGTATAATTTGTTATAAATATTCTTATCATAAAATCAATAAGTATATATTCACACAGACATATTTGAATATGTTCCATAGAGTATGGTAATTGTTTATAAATGATTAGGTGTAACATCCCAAGTATGTAATGAATAATATTTATCTATGTCTATTAATGAATTATATAGTGTTTTAGAGGCTTAAAAGGAAAATAAATCCAATCTTAAGCATGGAATACACTAATATTTTTAAAAGATTGGTTTACTGCCTTTTGATGGAAAACCATTTTTAAATCTATCTTTTGACAATTTTATAAGATATTTTTTTCAAAATAAACTTATTTTATATTATTGGGACATCAAAATATACTTTGTGTGAGTTTTTGGTAATTTTCTAACAATGTTCCCTTTTTAATGAATAGTGAAAAATACTGCATTTTACATCAACACTGATTTTTAATCTAATTTATTTATATGATTATATTATCTTTTGAATTGGTTTTAAAGTTAAATTAGAATATATTTTTACCATTTAATCCAATGTTGGTCATTAGTATTAATTTCACTTTGGAATTGGGCATAAACTAATGCCAACCTTTTTAGATATTGTTTCAAAAAAACCCGCTATTTGTTTTGAAAACCGGAATTATTTTTAAATCAATTATTTCAATTTCTGTGTTTGTAATTTGGTAAAATGGATCACATATTTGGAATCATAAGTTCCAAATTATGTAATCCAGAATCTTTTGTTTTTGGACACTACGAATAGTAACGACGGTAATTATCTTTAATTATCTTTACTAATGAGTAATTGTGTAGTTAAGGATAATAAAATAATATCATAATAATAACAAAATGAACCAAAATGTGTCTTAATTCTACTGGTTGTCTCATGGCAGACCATGGGATGTCTTGTGCCAAACATGGGGACCCCATGGAATAACTTTTGTGGAAAGTGACTTGTTATCTTTATATTTTTTTTAAAGAAATTAAATATAACAAGAATGTATCATCTGATTAAATTTTTTTTTATTTTGTATAGATAGATGATATTTTAGACTATAAATATTCATTGGAAAGATATAAGTATTTCCTACATAATAGTATTTTTTTCATATTTTTTAGACTTTATATAAATTAAATTAATTATGACAACATTATGATGCAGCGATTACCTCATTAATAAAGGATTTAAATAAAATGAAAAGATAATGTAAAATATATGACCTACACATGTCCAAAACCTATTGGATGGGTGGATTTAAAAACCTCATCACCATACCCTAGAATTATATCAATGTGGGACCTTTTGAATCCGAAAATCATTTTCAAATAAAGTAACATTTCTTTACTTTCCAAGAGCGCCCCTCCTCTCCTCTTATAAAAGGCCCCCACCTCTACCTCTTTACCCACACTCCAAAAGCCTTTGCCTCGGCCAAAGCCTGCCCATTTTGTCTCTCCACATCCCTCACTTTCTCCTTGAATCCTCACTTTGGGCATAAGTCTTCCCAAATAAGCCTTTGATCTCAAACCAAAGGGAGTTACCCGATTTTAAGGTAATGTCTTCACTTGATTCCTTTTGTTTTATTTTTCTTCTCCAACCCCCTAAACTATTTTTATTCATTTCTATTGTAACAACTCCAGTATCTTCAATATCTTAGGATGTTATTATAAGAAGGATTCGATATACACTTACACACACCTACATCTAATGGTTAAAGGGAATACTATTTCCGTGGATGGTGAATTTATGCCTCCCGAAACGATGATTGTTCAACATTCATTTAACACCTTCATAGGTAGCCATTAATATGTAACCATATTTCTATATGATATATAATATGTTTATGATTTCCTTAAGCTTCTGTATTTTTCATTTTGGGCATACCTTTATGGATTCCATTATTAGTAAACGCGATATCTTCATTTAAGGAAGTGTGGACTACCGCCCCCTCAAAGTGATTTGATTCGTTAAATACCATATGTGGGACGTATAAAGGATGGAACTATGATATTATATATGATATTATACTGGAATTATTATATACCTTTATATCATTATGATTCCATTCAATAAAATATGAAATATAAATGAAAGTAGCGTTCATGCGTACGTACGGCTTACCGTCTGCATGAACGGTGCATTTCATTTCTTACCTCTATATGATTCTGTAAGATTATAAATGCATGTATATACTGGATATATATGATATATACATCATGATTATAATTTTGGATATAATGGATACATGAACAACTTGTAATTATAAAGGGTTTATTTTTTACTCATGTACCAATGATTGTTAAAACGACCGTTATTAACTTAATCATTTACATAGTGTTCATGACATGGAAATAAGTGATATAAAAGGAATAATGAACTCGAAAAAGGTTCTTAAGAAAGTATAAATTAACTCAATTTAATTATTCAGGACATTAAAGAATGATCGAGTCAAGTCGGACCCGATGTATGGGACTTCGTCTCAATCTCCTTTTGTTGAGGCATATTTTGTTTTATACAAAACCTTATTTTAGACGGTGTATAAACCCCTTTGACTTTTACGTTTATTCAAAAGGAATATTTTTTTATAAGAAGAGTTTACTAAATTAAAAAAAGGGAATGTTTTTGGCGTACGTATGCGGCGACAACGACTTCTCCGCCGCCGTGACCATTATTTGAGTTTCGGCTTCCTCTACAAGTCATACCTTTTTTAAAGAAAAATAAATACCATGTTCTACTTTTTATTTATTTTGGTATTGAAAATGGTTTTCATAATGTTTTTATATCAATGTGTTGTATTGATATCTTGTGATTGAAAGGTTGAAATGTTATGTTTCCTTTATGCATGTTTTATGTGATAAAATTATGTTGAGGTTCTTGGGCATTATTATGAAGATGGGTGGTTCTGCGATAAACTAAGGGCGGGTGAGCCCGATATAGATCTCCAATGCATTTGGTAATGCGAAGGAGTGAAGCGTTAAGGTTTCTCTAAAGAGATTTAGGGAATATACTGTGATGGGTATTCCAAATGTGACCAAGAGTGTTACTCCCTACGTAAGAATGTTATGAATTCTTCAAGTTACCTTTATGTCTTATGATTTAAATGATTTATTCATGATTTGATGAGGTATGTTAAAGTGAATATGTTTTATGGGTAAAGTATGATTTCGCTCTTATGTATATATATACCCATGTTTCCATTCCATATATTTTTATATCCCTTACTAAGCTTTTTATGCTCATCCCAAGTTTTTTTGAAATTTTTTTCACAGGTCAAGGGAAAGGTACATGATGTGATGATAGTGTCAAATAAGGGTCAAGGAAGAATCCATGTTTTATTTTAAATATGTTTCCATTGATGAGAAAGAAGAATACTATCTTTATGTAACCACTTTTTTTACATGTGGAATGTAATGCATGTTTTATGATATAATTCTATAAAAATATAAACCCTATGAGATCCTCAATGTGTAATATTGTAATATCTCAAGATTAAGTAAGGATTAAGGTTGGGGCCTTATAGTTGGAATTAGAGGTCGGTTTATACAACTTTAGGAGTTAGAAAATTGTTAAATTATAAATTAATTTATGGTATTATTGAAATTATAATGCATTTAAAGATTACCATGTTTCTTCGTCTAAGATATATCTATGTTAAGAATGCTTTTTCATAAAAGAAATAGGGAAACTATTCTAGGAAGACATACAGAGTTGAATGACATTCCGAATCAGCAACCAGAGATGGTCGGAGTCAAAATTCAGCAGTTTACTGCAGTGATGACTCAGTTGAATCAGGTGAGAAATGGTGGTTGTGTTTATTGATGATATTTTGGTGTTTTCTAAAAGTAAAGAGGAGCATGAAAGACATTTAAGGGTTATCTTTCAAACCTTAAAAGAAAAGAAAATGTATGGAAAATTCAGAAAGTGTGAGTTTTGGTTGCAACAAATTTCTTTCCTTGGTCACATTGTTTCTAAAGATGGGATAACTGTTGATCCGGCAAGAACAAAAGTTGTGGAAGACTGGCCAAGACCCACAAATGTAACTGAGATTCGTAGCTTCCTTGGTTTGGAAGGCTATTACAGAAGGTTTGTTAGAAATTTTTCATGTTTATCTAGTCCAATGACTAAGCTAACTCGGAAGGGTATTAAGTTTATCTGGACCAAATAATGTGATGATTGTTTTCAAGAATTGAAGAGAAGATTGGTGAATGCTCCAGTTTTGGCACTACCTTCCAGGAATGGTGAGTTTGTTATATACAGTGATGCTTCATTGAAAGGACTTGTTTGTGTCCTAAAGCATAATGATCAGGTAATTGCTTATGCTTCACGACAGTTGAAAATTCATGAGGTAAATTACCCTACACATGATTTGGAATTAGCTGCTGTTGTTTTCGCTTTAAAGATTTGAAGGCATCATTTGTATGGAGTAATGTGTGAAATATATACTGATCACAAAAGTTTAAAGTATATATTCACTTAGAAAGAGTTAAACATGAGACAGAGGAGATGGCTGGATTAATCAAGGATTATGATTGTACAATTCATTACCATATGGGAAAAGCTAATAAAGTGGCTGATGCTTTGAGTCGAAAAATCAATGCTTCATTAGCAATGTTGCGTTTGGAACGTGATCCTTTGGTTAAGGATTTGATGAAATTTGGCATAGAAGTTTTTGGTTTAGGATGTTCTTCTGTTTTGTTTCAGGTATCAGTGAGATCATCTATAATAGATAAAATCAAGCAAGCACATAAGCATGACAGTGAGTTGCAGAAAAAGGTAGAGCTGGTTCAAAAAGGTAAGTTTCCTAAATTCAACATTGATAATGATTGTGTTTTGAGAATTTGGAAAATATTGTGTATGCCTTGTGATTCACAGTTGAAGCGAGAGTTGTTATGTGAAGCTCATAGTTCATCGTTTTCAGTTCATACTGACAGTACTATGATGTACAGAGATCTGCGGGAGTATTACAGGTGGGATAGAATGAAAAGAGATATTGCTGATTTTACTGTGAAGTGTTTGACTTGTAAGCAGGTTAAAGCAGAGCTGCAGTTACCGAATGGGTTTCTTCAGCCTTTACCAGTGCCAGAGTGGAAATGGGAGAATATATCCATGGACTTTGTTGTGGGATTACCGAAGACATCTCGAGGTAATAATGCAATCTGGGTTATTATTGATTTCTTGACTAAATCTGCTCATTTCCTTTCTATACGAGATACTTTTTACCAAGATCAACATTCCCGTTTGTATCTTAAAGAGATAGTCAGGTTACATGGAGTTCCTCTCTCCATTGTATCTGATCGTGATCTGAGGTTCACTTCTAACTTTTGGAAAGGCTTTCAGAAGTCGTTGGGTACTGAATTAAATTTTAGTACAACATTTCATCCTCAATTAGATGGGTAGTTAGAACGAACAATTCAGACCTTGGAGGATACGCTACGAGCATGTTCGATGGATTATTAGGGAAATTGGGCCCAACATCTTTATTTGGTTGAATCTTCATATAATAACAGTTTTCATTCCAGTATACAGATTGCACCATTTGAGGCGTTATATGAGAAGCGGTGTCGAACTCTAGATTTCTGGGATGAAGTGTGTGAAAGGAAGTTGATAGGAGCATAATTGGTAGACGAGTTGGCAGAAAAAGTTCAGCTGATACAGAAACAAATGAGAACAGCTCAGAGTAGGCAGAAGAGTTATGCGGACAACAGGAGGAAGGATCTCTCTTTTGAGGTAGGTGATCATGTTTTTCTCAAAGTCTCAGCATTGAAAAGTGTGATGCGATTTGGTAAGAAAGGAAAGATGAGTCCAAGTTTCATTGGACCATATGAAATTCTGGAGAGAGTTGGATCAGTTTCATACCGAGTGGCTTTACCTCCGAGTTTATCTTAGGTACACGATGTTTTTCATGTTTCGATGTTGAGAATGTATATGCCAGATCCATCTCATGTTTTGAGTCCAGAGGTAGTTCAGCTGGAAGAGAACCTATCTTGTGAGGAACAACCGGTCCAGATTCTTGACCACAAGGAGCAATTGTTATGGAATAAGGTGATTAATCAGGTAAAGGTTTTGTGGAAAAACCACATGATGGAAGAGGCAACATATAAATCTGAAAATGCAATGAGGGATAAGTACCCCCATTTATTCGATATGTAAATAAATTGCAGGGACCTAATTTTCTAAAGGGGGGAAGGATGTAACATCCCAAGTAAGTAATGAATAATAGATATTTTTTTCTATGTCTATTAATTAATCAGATAGTGTTTTAGAGGCTTAAAATGAAAATGAATCCAATCTTAAGCATGTAATACATTAATATTTTTAAAAGATTGTTTTACTACATTTTGATGAAAAACCATTTTTAAATCTATCTTTTGAAAATTTTATAAGTTATTTTTTTTAAAATAAACTTATTCTTTATGATTGGGACATCAAAATTTACATTGTGTGAATTTTTTGTATTTTTCTGACAATGTTCCTTTTTTAATGAATATTGAAAAATACTGCATTTTACATCAAAACTGATTCTTAATATAATTTATTTATATGATTAGATTATCTTTTCAATTGGTTTTAAAGTTAAATTAGAATATATTTTTACCATTTAATCCAATGGTGGTCATTAGTATTAATTTCACTTTGGAAATGGGCATAAACTAATGCCAAAATTTTCATAGATATTGTTTCAAAAAAACCCGCTATTTGTTTTGACAACGGGAATTATTTTTAAATAAATTATTGAAATTTCTGTGTTTGGAATTTGGTAAAATGGATTACATATTAGTAATCACAAGGTCCAAATTATGTAATCAAGACTCTTTTGTTTTTGGACATTATGAATAGTAACAACGGTAATTATCTTTAATTATCTGCATTAATGAGTAATTGGGTAGTTAAGGATAATAAAATAATATCATAATAATAAGAAAATGACACCAAAATGTGTCTTAATTCTACTGGTTGTCTCATGGCCTACCATGGGATGTCTTGTTCCAAACATGGGGACCCCATGGAATCACTTTTGTGGAAAGTGACTTGTTATCTTTTTATTTTTTTTAAAGAAAGTAAATATAACAAGAATGTATCACTTGATTAAAACATTTTTAATTTTGTCTTGATAGATGATATTTTAGACTATAAATATTAATTGAAAATCGAAAACGATATCCTACATCATAGTATTTTTTTTATAATTTTTAGACTTTAAATAAATTAAATTAATTATGACATCATGATGATGCAGCGATTACCTCATTAATATAGGATTTAAATAAAATAAAAATATAAAGTAAAATCTATGACTTAAACATGTCCAAAACCCATTTTATGGGTGTATTTCGAACACTTATCACCTTACCCTCGAATTATATCAATGTGGGACCTTTTGAATCCGAAAATAATTTTCAAATAAAGTAACATTTCTTTACATTCCAAGAGTTCCCCTCCTCTCCTCTTATAAAAGGCCCCCACCTCTACCTCCTTACCAACACTCCAAAAGCCTTTTCCTCGGCCAACCCCTACCCATTTTGTCTCTCCACATCCCTCTCTTACTCCTTGAAGCCTCACTTTGGGCAGAATTCTTCCCAATGAATCCGTTGAGCTCAAACCAAAGGGAGTTACCCGATTTTAAGGTAATGTCTTCACTTGAGTCCTTTTGTTTTATTTTGCTTCCCCGACCCCCTAAACTCTTTTTATTCATTTATTTTGTAACAACTACAGTATCTTAAATATACTAGGATGTTTTTATAATAATTATTCGAGCTACACTTACACACACCTACATCTAATGGTTAAAGGACATACTGTTTCCGTGGATAGTGAATTTATGTCTCCCGAACCCATGATTGTTCAAAATTCTTTTAACACCTTCCAATGTGGACATTAATATGTCACTATATTTATATATGATATATAATATGTTTATGTTTTCCTTAAGATTATGTATTTTTTATTTTGGGCATACCTTTATGGTTTCCATTATGGGTAAACGCGATATCTTTATTTAAGAGAGTGCGGACTACCGCCCCCTCAAAGTGATTTGATTCGTTAAATATCATATGAGGGACATATAAAGGATGGAAATATGATATTATATATGATATTATACTGGAATTATAATATACCTTTATATAATTATGATTCCATTCTATAAAATACGAAATAGAAATGAAAGTAGCGTTCATGTGTACGTACGACTTACCATCTCCATGAATGGTGCATTTCATTTCTTACCTCAAAATGATTATGTAATATTATAAATGCATGTATATACTGTATATATATGAAATATACATCATTATTATAATTCTGTATATAATGGATAGATGAACAACTTGTAATTATAAAGGGTTTATTTTTTACTCAAGTACCAATGATTGTTAAAACGACCGTTATTAACTTAAATAATTACATAGTGTTCATGACATGGAAATAAGTGATATAAAAGGAATAATGAACATGAAAAAGGATCTTATGCAAGTAGAAATTAACTCAAGTTTATTATTCAGGACATTAAAGAATGATCGAGTCAAGTCGGACCTGAGGTATGGGACTTCGTCTCAATCTCCTTTCATTAAGGCATATTTTGTTTTATACACAACCTTCTTTTATACGGTGTATAAACCCCTTTGACTTTTAGGTTTATTCAAAAGGAACCATTTTCATACGAAGCGTTTACTAAATGACAAAAGGGAATGTTTTTGTCGTACGTATGCGGCGACAACAGCTTCTCTGCCGCCGTGACCATTATTTGAGTTTCGGCTTCCTCTACAAGCCATACATTTTTTTAAAAGAAAAATAAATACCATGTTTTACATTTCGTTTATTTTGGTATTGAAAATGTTTTTCATAATTTTTTTTATCAATGTGTTGTATTGATATCTTGTGATTGAAAGGTGTAAATGTTATGTTTCCTTTATGCATGTTTTATGTGATACACGTATGTTGAGGTTCTTGGGAATTATTATGAAGACGGGTAGTTACGTGATAAACTAAGGGCGGGTGAGCCCGATATAGCTCTCCAATGCATTGGGTAACACAAAGGAGTGAAACGTTAAGGTTTCTCCGAAGAGATTTAGGGAATATACTATGATGGGTATTCCAAACGTAACCAAGAGGGTTACTCCCTACGTAAGAATGTTATGAATGCCTCAAGTTACCTTTATGACTTATGATTTCTATGATTTATTCATTATTTGATGAGTTATGTTAAAGTTCTTATGTTTTATGGGTAAAGTATGATTTTGTTCTTATGTATATATGTACCAATGTTTCCTTTCCAAATATTTTTATATCCCTTACTGAGATTTTAATGCTCATCCTATGTTTTTTTGAAATGTTTTTCACAGGTCAAGGGAAAGGTACATGATATGATGATAGTGTCAAGGATGTGTCAAGAAAGAATCCATGTTTTATTTTAAATATGTTTCCATTGATGGGAAAGAAGAATACTATCTTTATGTAACCACTTTGTTTACATGTGGAATGTAATGCAAGTTTTATGATCTAATTCTCTAAAACTCTAAACCCAAAAAGATCCTCAATGTGTAATCTTGTAATAACTCAAGATTAAGTAAGGTTTAAGGCTGGGGCCTTATATTAGGAACTCCTAATAAATTTACACCTTTTAATGTAATTATGGATGATGATAAAATAATATAGAAATACCAAGATATTATATCTAGGATGTATATTGAACGAGATCTAATATTTATTTATTTATAAAAGATATATCATAAAATAAATATTAATCGTAATAGAAAATATATTTACTCAATAAATTCTAAAATATACATCAATTTACAGATTAAAGAGACCCCTAATGAAGATGTTGAACTAAAAAATAAGGTGATAAATTTTATATGTTCAACCATTACTATGATAGAATGAATATGTTCAAGAACCAAGTTTCCAACATGTAAATACCAAATCTGTAGATACGATATATATGATAGTATATACCATATCTTTCATATATATAATACATAGTGTTATAAATCCTTATTATTTCCATTACTTTAATTTAAAATACAGTTAAAATATTGTGTCATATAGAATATATTCCATGGAATAGTATTACTTGAATGGATGATGTTCATTGGAATAATTTGAAATTTAGGCAAGAAACTTGGGAAACTGAGGATTTTATGAGTAAATGTATATCCAATTATTATTATCTATGTGACATAATTTCAAGGGATGTATTTTTAAAAGGGGATATAATGTAACCACATATTTTTAATGATATTTTTCTCTATATATAAATTTTATTTTCAGGATATTTTTTATTACATGAAACAATGAGTTTAACAAATCCCTAATATAAATATTATTTTCAAAACATGAAAATTATTTTCATGCCATCAAATTTTACTATTAGAATTAAAATAAGAAAAGTATAAAAATTATGAATAATGGTTTTATAAAATCAAAAATAAATTTTTTAATACATATTAAATAATTATTAAATTTTCAATAGAATACTTATAGTTCAAAAAACATTTTCCATTAAAATTGAATTCATTGCTTTGTTTATTATGTACTGAAATTATTTTATTCAATTATAAGGTATTTAATAATTTAAAATTGGAATACTATTTTGAAACGATATTTTAATATAATATTTTGGTAAAGATTTTTCATATTTCTAAAAAAAACTAATTTCTTCATGAATTATGATACATATCAATTATTGTAAAACAAGTAATTTCATTCATTCAAAAGTATCATAATTCTATATATTAGACTATGTATTAACATGATCCACTAATAGGTATAATAAATATAATTAATTATGAAGGAATACATTGTATGTTTTTTCCATATAAACTATTTTTAATACTATTTTTTCGTTACATTGTACACAATTATTTTAAAATTTATGTCTTCCAATTTAATATTTTTTAAATGGTTTCCATTTTTTAATTATAATATGTAATATTATTTAATATATTGAAAATTATTTATTATTTCTATGAATATTAAATTTGGTAAATATTTTTAAAAATGTTAAAGATAAAACTTGTTGAATAAGGATAAAACTATGTAATATGACATTAAAATTACCCTAAAATATTCATTTATCATATTGGTTGGGACGTTTTTGACTAAATATAAATCTATGGAGTTAGATAATGTATATTAAAAAATTATATTAAATTTTGGAACTGAAGAAAACAATTGACAAGAAAGGTGATATTTTATTCAAATTAATAATTATTTATGGTATTCTCATTTTATAATTTTTTTAAAATACCATTTGGTTTAGCATATTTCCAAAAAATAAATATATTATTTTAAAAATTATTTAACTGATCATATTATTTTATAACAACATATTATTTTATTTTATGGAGAAATTTTTTTCTCCTAAAATATTAATTTTCTAAAAAACTTTTTTACATTCATTTTCTGTTTATATATTATATGTAATTTATTATACATATTGAAATGGAATGTGAAAAATTGAATAAATTTATTGATTTATTATGTCATGTTTTTTGAATAAACCATTAATATTTTTTATAGCTTATTATATTTTCATTACAGTGTTAATGTTATCCTTGTAAATGTTAAAATTAAATTAAATTTGTTCAACATTGTGGTAACATTATATATGTGTCCAAAATATAATAATGTGTTATAACGTGATTTTATTTTCACCCTATTACTTCATAATATTTGATTTGGGATTCTATAGTTCTAATTTTCTTTATTATGATGTATGTGTATATATATATATATATATTATTTAATCATTTATGAAATTCCAAGTGTATCATTTTCCACCCATTTAAAAGGGATACCACCTCTCCTCTAATTATAAACATCATTAATACTCATTTCATACACACCAGATATTAATACAATAATTTATTTTTTCACCACATCATATTTATTTTTATATTTCTAATATTCATTCCATTGAATGTTTAAGGGTTAATCAAAAATCTATTTCATAATAAAGGGGTATTTCTCTTTACTGATCAGATATGTTTTTAATTATTTTTCTCCTTTAATAAAAATAGGGTAGTTCATATAAAATAATGAATTTAATATAAAAAAATAATTTATCGTTTTTATGATGATGGATAAAACCATTATCTACATATTTTCCATTAAATGGGAAATGAAGACAACACCTGTATATATGTGTGGACTACCAACTCCATGAAAAAAAATCATTTCATTCTTCTCCCCCATTTATTAGAGATTGTTATAATTATGAATTTATATATATTATATTATATTAAGGATCTTAGTATTATTCAATAATAGTGAATATTATTTAAATTTATTTTTTCCATCCATCAAAAATTGGAAACACAACTCTTGTGCATGCGAGGAGTCCATTGTCCACGATGTAATGAAATTCATTTTTTATCACCAATTTATATGAATAATTATAAAAGAAAATATAATAATTAAATATGATACTTAATAGATGGCTCTAATTTTTGTATATGATTTATCCGTAATCAATATATTTGGAATATGACTATCGAACTAATACTTTCTTGGAACATTAGGATGTTGTAACCATGAAAATTGATATTAATAAACAATTTTTAATGAAAAAGAGGGAATTTTTAATTTTAAGTACCATATATTATTATATATAAATATATAATTATGTTTATATAACAGTTCAATGTTAAATCAATATTTATTATAAATGGGTTTTTAACCGATACGAAGCTTGAAAGTACATTAGGTAATAGATTAATGTTTCAACCAAATATTAATAAAAATTGATTATAATTATGTTTTCATTAAGTGAAAATATATTATACTTATAACATAATATCCATTAATATTTATATCATATGGTTATTTGTGAAATTTTCATCTAATAGAAGCATTTTCCTCCCATCATTACAATGAATGACCAGGTATATGTTTTTTTGACAACTATAATATATTTCTTCTATGCTCACAAATTATATACATACATGTCGATGTATTCCATATAATTTTTTGAAATTTTTTTCTATAATCTTATATTATTTTAGACTACTTTTTATAAATTTATTTAATTTTTATAATAAATATCATTGGAATTTACATAAGAGTTTTTAAATGAGGTATATTTAACTTTTTCCAAAAATGTAAATGGAATCATTATTGTGACTTACACAATATGAATGAAATTTCCCACCATTATAATAACTTATTACATTGAATCATAATTTATATGCTTCCATGTTTCTTTGAAATGATTATTTTCCTACAATATTTAGGAAAATTTTAGATGTAAAATATGTTATTTCATATTAAATTGTGTATTATTATTATTAAAAAATTTATAGATCTTTGAAAAGAATGTTTACTCTATAATAATTCCCTTAAATATTAAATATAATTTAATATTGGTATGATCCAATGGAAAATCCCATAAATATTCCTTTTATGAATTGTGATTTTGGTAATGATATTTTTAAAAATCTTATTCTTTTTAATAGGTAATTCTATGATTAAATATATCAATGGTTTATTATTTTGTGCCATAATTTTGAATGGATTATGATTGTGGGATGGTTTGGTGTAGACTTATATTGTAATCTAATGAATTAGGTAATTACTAATGTTTTTTTCTATAAAGGGTACATATGAGTTTATCTAAATAATAAAATAGATAATAATGGTGGTTCTACCAATAAAAAATATGTTATATTGTAAGATATGAAAATATAGATAGAGGGTACATGAGAGGTTCTCCCATGACCGAATTATTTTTATAGGTAGTTATCCCAAACCTAACATGTGATTATAGTATTGAAGGTTATACTGCACATAAGATTACTATTATTATTATTATTAAACATATTATTCCACAATTATATGACATATTCCTCTGATAATGGTGTTCTCTCAGGGCTTACGTTCAATGATTCCATTATGATTCATGTATTTTAAATTAGAATGCATTATTCTAAGAATTATGATTATATTCAACGAATTTTTGGTATTGTTTTAAAATTTTGGGATAATGTTCTAAAACACATATAACCATGTCATACAAAAATGATCCTGGATATCACAATTTTTATCCCTTAATCAAAATATGATGTAACCCTATAATATTTTAACTTTTACTTAACTACTTCAATAATGGTTTAAGGAATAAAATTTTTGTGAATGGTTAAATAAACGAATCACTATATTTGATATGATATATATATTTTATTTACCAATTTTTTATGTATCAAATATTTCTAATAAACCAAAAAATTATGATTCATGTGCGGATCAAAATGATAATTTATGAATATTGATTTAAAGAGATATCATATTTATTTAAGAAATGTATGATTTCCTATACTTGGAGATCATGTTTCCTAATAAAATTTGTGGAAATTTATTCTAATAAAGAATTGTGTCTAAGTATATTCCACATTGGAAAGTAAAAGTAATTCTATTTTTTTGTCAAATGAATATTACTGATCGTGGATAAACAAAACTCTTTGAATTTTAAGTGATCAAGGATGCTTTCCTCTAGTGTTTAGGCCCAGGGGTTTCTAACATAAACTAATCATTTTTGTGGAAAAATCTATATAATTTTCCCATAATCTTGTATTAGTATTAATGAACAGATGTGTCTATATAGATTAGTATTTTAATCAATTTTTATTGAATCTATGTTTTCGTAAAATATTAGGATTCTAGTGACTAAAATATGAATAAACATGATTTTTGAGATTTAAATTAGAGAAAGGTTATTTGGTTTGGGCTAGGATTTATATCTATACTGATATCAAGGTCCATTAAAATTGAATCAATTTTATTCATTAATGATTTTATTTAATATATTAACAATAATTTCTCTTCTTTTATAAAAGATTACAATTTTTATAAAATGAAAATAAACCAAAAAATATAAAGGGATGTACAATTATATAAAGAATGAGTAAAATTCATAGTGAGTATCCTTTGGATCACCTCGGAAATACCAAATCACATATTTATTATCCCATGAATCCAAATAAGTCCACTATTTCTTCAGCACAAGTTTAGTAATCACATAACACTTCTCAAATTTACCCTAGGTCACACAATTAGTTCAATCCAAAACCATAAATATAAATAAAATATTTTTTTATCCAAAGTAGTTTAAAATACATATATTTGAAATAGAAATATAATTTTACAAATTTAAAATTATAAAATCATCAATATTAAAACCATTTATATATAAAAAGAGTTAATATAATTTGATTGAAACTAGTACCCTAGAATCACACATGGTTACCACCCCTTCACCCTACGAAATAAAGTTTCAAACCCTCCATTAAAAGATATATAACAAAGTTATAATGGTAATATTGAATAACAATTTTGAAGAAAATTAATATAGATAAAAATGATCATCCTGTAATATCCCACTCAAAATCCATTGATCCTTTTTCAGTGGTGTATCGTCATGGTATTTTTATGGGTAGATATCCTAATTATATAACATAGTTGTATATTTCTATATCTTCCCAATAATTCATTAAATATTTTTAAATATTTTTTGAATTGAATTATATAAATTCCTAGGTGTTTATTAATTTTAGTGCCGAAATTCAATTCTAATTTGATGATAACATCTACCATTAGTATGTCTAATGACCCATTGTTCCACTTTTCCATGATGTATTTTCCATGTATGAATTTAAAATTTCTTCTCCACAATTGAACATAATTAAGTGGGTCATGAAAGGGGTTCTCCCCAAAAATAAATTGTTTCCAAAATGTTATATTATATCAATCGATGGCCCACAATAGAACACATTTACCATTTTCCTATGAGTATAACACATTTACCATTGGAAATAATTAATATCAAACATTTCACCATTCATCCCATTATATTCTTCCTACTTCATTCTTCTTGAATGGTGTAATCATCCATAGTCACGGCCTAATCCTTGGAAGATCGAGCATTCCTATGGTGATTACACTGTTTATGGTACTACATAGTAGCATGGACATCATCTTCATGTATGGAAGACATGAGTAGTTATCATAAATTGAGAGGGTGGTATACATCTATCCCTCATACCTTTACAGTTGTCATAAGGAGACCTGACAACATAAAGGGTGTATTTATCTTCCCATGTGGTCTACGGTTGTGCATACTATGGTTCTATTAAAAAATGGTGATGTTCAATGGTAGTTCTAAGATCCATATTATATAGATGGAAGGAGATTGGTTTTGAAATCATTATTTTTAGAGGTTGTTGATTGGTTATAGTAATGAAGAGTATTGGAGAATATGGTGAGGAGAGGATCTCGAGTGTTAGAGAATTGTAAGTGCATGAGAACATGGTAGTATCTTCCAAATATACAATGGTATCAGTTATAAATTGCATGTACCATTGTATACATATTTTACAATATATAATGTTAATTGAATTGTAGATCACATATACCATTTAGAAAATATTAGATCAAATATACCTTAGAAAAATGCTATATCACATAAATCATTTCCACAGTAGGGATACTTGTTCACAGTTGCTGCTTCATTTGGACCGATTGGTTAAATGGTGCTTCCTCATCCCTTATAGACTTTTTACTATCATGAAGGATCTTTTATTAGATTTCATGGAAGTAAATCATTTTAAAAGTGATCATGGTGCTCATATGGGGTCTAGGAGGTGATTCACGGAGACCACAAGTCTTTACATGGGTAATTTAGCATTTGCATGAGATTCCTAGAAGTGGATGTGAAGTTCTACGGAAATAAATGTTAGCATGAGGATAAAGAAGAATTTGGCAGTTGTGATGTACATCACCGACTAACGTTTACGTGAACAAGTCAGTGGGATTGAAAAGGGACAACACCCTTTTATAAAATTATTTACAGTGCCTCTTATCCAGCAACCAACATCAAAATTTCATTGAGCTATGTGAGTGATAAAATTTCATACTATGTTAATAAAAGCTAGTAAAGTTGACTGGGATTTATGGACTCACAACACCACTATGGACTACCCTTTCCCAATGAGGCTTTTCAGTCATATCGTTGTGGGGTTAACCACCATATTCTTGTGCACCAGGGATTTTTTTCAGTCGATACTCACATTGGGTTCTTTCCTAAAGGTTGCTACATGGTCATGATCCCCCATTGATACCTTCCAGATTGAGTAGACCCTCCTGGTTTTGGACTTGCAAGCTAGCCCCTTGTGGGATATCTTTGTGGAATACTTCGATTGATTTATGGGAAATCCTTTCTTCTACCATTTTTTTGGGAAAAAATTTAAATATATTTGAAATTTACATAGAAAAATTAAATGGAGTAATGAAATATACAATAAATTCCCATGATTATCATCTTTATTATTTTATAATTAATTTTATTTCCACACTTATATTTTAACCCTTTATATTAAAACATTAGTATTCATATGAACAATTCATTAAAATATTTCAAAAAATACATAATTTATTCTTAAAAATTTTAATGTAATATTAGTGTTTAAATTTAACACACACATAAACCATTCTTCTATTCGAGAATTAAATATCCATAGTCAATTCATAAAGAAAAAATCTTTACATTAGTTCTATATAAGTAAAATTAAATATCACTATTATCCATTTAAAATAAATAATTTAAAATGCACATAAAATATAATTTTAGTATATAAATTTTTAAAGAAATAATAATTTCATGAATTTTACTATATCAATTATTAAATTGGTGTATCTGAACCTTTCATTCAGTCATGATTATGAACATATTTTTATCAAATATGAAAAGACATTAATTATCTCAATTTTCAATATTTTTTCTCACAACATATGATAGTATTTGAGTAGATTTATGCTCATATCATGAGATCTTAATGATATTATATGGACTTTTAAAATATCCCATTTCTATACATTTTAATTTAAAAAGTCATATAAAATCATGATGAATTTGAAATTAAGGTTCGAATGACTAGGACACTCATTGATGGTAATAATTGTTGTTTAAAAGGTAAATCTCAAGGAGGTCATCTCTTCCGAAATAATTGTTCGTGATATCAAAAGTAAAAATATAGTGACCCCCCACTATTAAATGTAGAAACTCTTATATCCCAAAAAACTCAGGGTAAATATTTTAATTAAAATTATTAATTTTGATTCATTTTCCCCCTCTTTAAAATTTATTCATCTATTTTTTTCTTAATTCAAACTTTGAATAAAATTCACATCCATTATATTAACACTGTAATGACCCGGACCCGGCTAGCCACCTGAACAGTGTCGAACAGGTCGGGTTTTACTACCTTAGGCGCACCTCCCCTGAACTCGAAAGGCTGCTGACAAGCAGCGAGGGTCTGAATAGGTATATTGGGGAAGCTATACCCTCTCGGGGGAAAAAATGGGAATGATACGATTATAAAGCTAAAATATTTAGTGGAAATAAATGACTCAGTAGACTCAAACCAGACCCGAATTGAGGAAGCATAGTAATATCAATAAACCAGCGGAAGAAATATAGGAACAACAACAACAGAAATTTAACAGAAAAACATGCCAGCAATCAACAGCAACGACTACTGTAAACAAGGCATGCATCGAAAAAAAGTCATCAAACACAATATATAATGGCTCCAATGGTAAAAAAAAGTTTCTACATAACAAGTCAATCATGAAAATAAGAACAAAGAGAACTAAACAAGGTAACTCTAGCAAGGCATGACCTCAAGTTCCATACCAGTCTCCATGCCAACCGCACTAATGTCCAACACCTAATGATGACCCTTTACCTGCACACAATTTCATAAAGTCTACATGCATCCTGAAGGGACCCATTCAGGGTGTGAGATATGTCTCGGTTGGATACCAACCAAGGGTGTGTACCTAATATAAGTGTTTAGGAAGACATGCTCATATAAGGAAATCAGTAAACAGTACAATTTCTAAAAGTAAACAAGAACTTCACTTGTACTCAACAGCCACCAGGAAGTGTCACCTGCTTCGGCCAGTGCCAGAATCTTTGGTCCGTAGCTTGGCACCTCATGCCACCTGACACCATGTGTCTCAAGTACCGATGTCCCTAAGGCATGCCCAACGATCGTAACCCGTCTCAGAAGCTCAACCTTCCCATGGCACAACATTCGGAGGATAGCGATACATGTGATAAAATAATAACTGGAGGGACAACGATTTCTGCCCTCAAATCATGGTGAGCCTCCGCCCACAACCTGACTGCCTTAAATCTTTCTTCTGAAGGCTCCTCACCTTCCATGTTTCTTCCATTGGAAATCACCCCATACCAAAAATACCTAACTGCATCTACCAGGGGCCTCTACCAGGCGAGTGGCCGTACCACCTCATCTCGGAGTCTAACTGTGTGCACACCACTCAAAATTAACCAGTGAGCGTCAATCACCTCAGTATTTCCCCAAGACACAACACATCTAAAACCTCGTGCCCCTGCGAACCTCTCTCTCAATTCTGATGGACTCTTCATCCAAGTAACCCTAGCCAAGCCCAACCTGACAGTCTAACTGCCTCAAGCCGATGTCCATGACGCCCAATCCCATGGTAGAAACCACCCAATGTAAACCGGGAAAAGCCCCAAAATGCTATTCCCATCACCCAACAATATATCTGGGCGATGCCCAACACAAATCAACAGTTCACACAATGCATAGATATACTCAAAGCACCACATTAAACAGGTAATTACTAAACAGTTAAATTGCACTAAATTGTGTTGTCTCACACCAGTACCTAAATCATTCATAATATAATAGTTATACTCCACAATTTAACTAAAGATATTCAATAAGTAGTTTATAAACATCAGTTTGAATAATGGTCCAATTCATACGCATTTTGGAACCCCTGACCAAATTGCTCCAAACAAGCTATGACCTCTAACCCGGCCTCGTTCAATCACAACAGGGTTAGGGAATACCTAGAGGAATCCCAAAATAATGATAATTAAATAAAAACAATTTAACAAGGTTTCACTCAATACCCAACGTCATGCCCAAAGGTCTCAACGCCCAATTTTCTACGAAAACATGAAAGAAGGTATGCACCACCCACCTCGTACTCATACGATGATACTCCTTTGATACCAGCCTCTGATTCGGTCAGAATCTCGGTAGATTTGTGTTTCCATCAAAACCCAGAAATTTTGTTAGGATGGAATATGTAAAGGAACAGGTGAGGGATCAAGGACGAAGAAGGGTGCGTGGGGTTAGCCTTTCTGATGCGGTCCTGCTGCCACTGATGGATCGATGAATAGAAAGTGTATAAAGATTCTGGGAGGGTTTCTATTTTTTGGGGGTTCTCAGATGAATGGTTCGTCCAACGGGGAAGAAAAAGACAGTTCCAGAAATAATACAGGACAACGTCTCGGATGAGAAAATAAAAAAAAGTACACGACGTGTATTTTAAGACTACATGCCGTGTAGATGACTTTTCCATTCTCCGACTTAAGCGGAGTCTGGCACATGTATTTGACCGTGAACACGGCCAACACACATCCAGGGATCGGGCATTAAACGTAATGGAGTTACACGGCGTGTCAAGGAAGTCTACATGTCGTGTAGATGGAAATTTACACCTAGGAACCACACGACATGTATCTGGCCTCACACGGGTAAGGGTACACGGTGTGTCTATAAATACACATTGTGTATTATGAATTTTCTACACGATCATCACACGACATGTACTTGGTGAGCACATGGCTGGTCAATCAGTTATCACATACACGGCGTGTACTTAATGTACTTGGTGTTTAGTCTAGAAATTTCCAAACACTGCCCAGATTTTCCATAATTCTCATAAACTAGCCAAAAAGTTCATATAGAAGTGGGATTTGACCCATTCTACAAACCCGGGTTCATACAAACTCCCCACATTAACGTAGCTCGTCCCCGTGCCACTGAACAAAACCAGGAGATGGAACCAAACACACCCATCCCTGTTAAAAAACCCGGACTACCTCAGTTTCAAGGTCCTGGATAAAATCCTAAAAGGCCTCCACACCATAGGAATTGCCTACTCACTGTGAACCCAAAACAAAGATCAAAGAATCGAAATAAACAAGAAAGGCCCAATGACCTAATTCCTAGACCCATGGTCCTCTCATGAAGCATCGTCACCCCTGCACCTCCTTGGTGCTCACATGTTGCTTCTGACACCCAACGTAACCCTCACCGCATCGGTGTCCACCTCCCTGAGGTCCTGCATCTAATAGATGCTCAAATCAAACCTGGTGCCATGCACCTCATGTAGCCCGCATCCATGATTCCCCGATGACCACGACACCTCATGTAACCAGCATCCTTGATGCTCTTGATGCCACACATCTCAAATATATAAATAAAATCTATAACACATCCGATATGATGCCAATACCACTAAATAGCATCTAGTAAGTCTACCAGTATCATGTTCAGCCCGTGTACTCAACCAGGCATGCCTTAAGAGGCCATGCCGAAAAAAAGTATTGAAAATCACGGCCACACCCACGGTGTACCTGCTACCGTCTTCTGCTTACCAGCCTACTCAATCCCTGGAATCTCCAAAGCGTGCACCTGGCCTGAAGCACAGCTGCCCGATGCCTAACCTCATGGCGATGCTACTCTAGTCACCGGCCACTGGCCCCTTAGATGGATCCCGCTATCCCTGTCACGTCCTCCATGTGCAGCTAATCCTCGACTACCCTATCCTGGTACCGAACCTGATCCAACACCTGACACCACAGTCTGTCCCAGTCCCAACCTGCTGGCTATCTATGAAGGCTTCCTGAAAAACCTCTCCAGATGTCGGACCTGTCGACACGCCCGACACTCCTTCGGGGGCCTATCTCACTGAGCCCGAATATGTCTATCATGTTCGCACTAAAAGCAAACCACCGTTGAACTGCCACAAGGTGGTCTAGTTGGGTCATCTGCCTGCCCGCCCTACTGGAACTCATCTATGCCTCACTTCCTGCTGTCTAAGCCACCATCTGTAACTGTAGATCTTCCACTCTGGGGTCTATCCCTCTTTTTACTTCTACTATAAGCACCTCATTCACCGCCTCAGTGAAGGAACCCAGCCTGAAGATGTTTACCTGAACCCAAATGGCATGTCGTAATCCATCATTGATTCACCTCACCCTCGCTGCGTCATCGCTTACCATACCAAGTGAAAAGCGAGAAAAATCAATGAAGGTAGCTGCATAGTCCATAACAGAAATATCTCCCTCATAAAGACTCATGAACTCCCGTGCCCTCTCTTCTCTTCGCATCTCTGGGTAAATGTGCTCGCAGAACTTGTCCTCGATTTCCTTCCATGCTATTCCCTCATGCCTACGAGCCTGAACCTGCACATCCCACCAACGCTTCGCCGGTCCTCTCAGCATGTACGTCTCCAGCTTGACCCTCCACCATGGAGGTGTCTCGAGCTGCTCAAAGATCATCTGCATACTCTCTATCCAGTTCTCAGCTGCATGCGGACAACCCTTACCCTCAAAAAGTGGCGGGTGCTGCAACTGGAACTCCCATGTCTGATATGCCATAGAAGGCTCTGCACCTTGCGCGCCCCTGTCAATCCCATGCAAGACACGCACCAGGATGGTATGGAGCTAATTTTAATTCCACAGTCTAAATGCTACCAAACCCGGTGGTTTCCCTACATGCCTTGGATCCGGCACCTGATCTTGTCCCTGAGCTTGTACTTGTGGCTCATGCTCTGCCTGCACCGGATTCTGAACCTGATCATGTGGCACTGTATCATCCCCTGCCTGAAGGACCATCGAGTCATGAAGTGGTAATCCTCTAAATACCATAAATGGTCAGAAAACCCATATATATATATATATGACAATATATTCTATGCAGATAAGGAAAGCAGTAAAGAGGCAGTTTATAACAACTACCCTTACTCTACCCCATCGCAAACCATGCCCTCGGCATCCCGACCTAACTGCCTCCTTACCCTCCCTCAATAGAGCCTAGTATCAATAGTACCTTGGTCCATGCCCGTCCTGACAACCAACGTTGCCTCAAACCCGACGACCGAGTCACCCAATCCTGACATTTACACTCCCTCACCCATAGTAACTCCCTGCTCTCATAAGATCTAGACCCAAATATCCTACACATGAAATTATACCAAATACAAAGCATGGAATACACATTGAAATAAAAAAACAATTCTATCATGAGATTCACCTATTCACATTTTAGAGCATACATAGCATGGAAATTGATTTTTATTCACATGGTATTATCACTTCACAAGCCATACGAGCAGTTATGAAATTGAAATACCCTAAAATGTGTCTATCAAAACCTGATCAAACAAGCCTTGAAATATCGTCCAAGGTTTACATATCACAAACAATAACATCACAAAACAAGAGGGCCACCGAGTTGGATATCATATAAACTGTAATCTGAGAGAAAAAATAGAAATTCCCACCCCCGACAACTCAATCCATCCCTCATACATGGGGCTGCAGGAACCCGAGCATGAGTTCAAAATCCAGTCCCAACAACGACCTATCTCCATTCTACCATATCACAAATAGTAAAACCAGTAGAAATAAAAAGATAAGTGTCAAACTCATTAGTAGCTAGAAAAACACTGCTACTAATTCTCTCTCAAGAACCTCCTAGGATTCCACTTTTTAACAACTGGGACCCAGCCAGCCACCCGAAGAGTGGCGAACGGGTTGGTTGTTACTAACATAGTCACAACTCCCGTGAACTCCAAAGTCTTCCGCCTAGATGTAAGGGTCTAAATAGGTATTGTGGGTGGGGATATACCCTCTCAGAGGAATAAAACAGTATTGGTCTATGTATAAATCTAAAATATGAAGCGGAAATAAATTACTCGACTGACTCAATCCAGACCCGCATAGCGGAAGCGTAGTAATACCAATAAAACAGCGGAAGCAATATAAGAACAAAAACAATAGAATGTAAACATAACAACATGCCAGCAATCAACAGCAACTACTATTGTAAACAAACATGGCATGCATCAAAAAAAGTCATACAGTTCAATATATAATGGCGCCAATGGCTAACCAACAGTTGTTACATAACAAGGTAAGCGTGTTGATAAGAAGAAAGAAAACTAAACAAGGTAACTCTAAAAAGGAACGACCTCAAGGTCCATACTAGTCTCCATGCCATCCACACTAAAGTCTAGCTCCTGAGGCTGACCCTTTACTAGCACACAATTTCATAAAGTCTACATGCATCCTGAAGGGCCCATGTATGGTGTGAGACAAGTATCAGTAGGATACCACCCAAGGGTTCATACCAAATATAAGTGTTTAGGTATACATGCTCATATAAGGTAAGCAGTAAATAGTACAATGCCCAAAAGTAAACACGAACTTCACTGGTACTCAACAGCCACCCAGAAGTGTCACATGCTTCGGCCAGTTCTAGAATCTCTGGTCTGTAGCCCGGCACCTCGTGCCACCTGACACCATGTGTCTCAAGTAACGACATCCTAAAGGCATGCCCAATGATCGAATCCTAGCTCGGAAGCTCAACCTTCCCATGGAACAATATCCAGAGAAACAACGATATCTATCCTCAAATAATAACTGGAGGGACAATGATTTCTACCCTCAAATCACGGTGAGTCTCTGCCCCCAACCTGACCACCTCAAATCTGTCTCCCGAAGGCTCCTCACCTTCCACGTGGCTTCCTATGGCATGCACCACCAAACTAAAAATACCTAACTGCATCTATCGTGGGTCTCTAATCAGCGAGTGGCCATACCACCTCATCTTGGAGTCTATCTATGTGCACACTACTCAAAAGTCCCCCGTGAGTGGTAATCACCTTAGTATGTCCCCAAGCCACAACACATCTAACACCTCGTGCCCCAACGAACATGTCGCTCATGTCTGATGGTCTCTCCATGCAAGTAACCCGGGCGAAGCCAAATCTGACAATCCAACTACCTCAAGCCGACATCCATAACGCCCAATCCCGTGGTAGCAACCACCCAATGTAAACCGTGAAAATCCCCAACCTGTGATTCCCATCACCCAACAATATATCTGGGCCACACCCAACACAAATCAACAGTTCACAAATTTGCATAACTATACTCAAAGCACCACTTTAAACAGGCAATTACTGAATAGTTAAATTTCACGAACTTGTGTTGTCTCATACCAGCACCTAACTCATTCATAATTTAACAATTAAACTAAAAATTTTAACTCAAGATATTCAATAAGCTATCTAAACACAACAGTTTGAATAATGGTCCAATTAAAATGCATTTTGGAACCCCCAGCAGAATTGCGCCAAAAAATCTATGACCTCTAACATGGCCGCCCTCAATTAAAACAGGGTCCGGGAATACACAGAGTCATCCCAAAATGCATATAATGAAATAAAAATAATTAAACATGGTTTCACTCAATATCCAACGTCTCGCCTGTAGGTCTCCACCCCCAATTGTCTACAAAAACATGAAAGAATGTATGAACCACCCACCTTGTACTCGTACGATTCCACTCTTTTGATACCATCCTCTGATTTGGTTTGAATCGAGGTAGATCTGTGTTTCTGTCAAAACCCTGCAATTCTGTGCTGATGGAATCTGTGAAGGAACAGGTGAGGGATCAAGGAAGAATAATGGTGCGTGGGGTTATCCTTTCCTATGCGGTCCCGCTACCACTGATGGATCAAAGAACGGACAACATATGAATATTGTTGGAGGTTTTCTATTTTTTTATCTCTTGGACGAACGGTTCATCCAACAGGGACAAAGAAGAATGTTCTTGAAATAATACGTGACAGCGTCTCAGATGAGAAAATAAAAAAAAGTACACGACGTTTATTTTAATACTACACGCCGTGTAGATGCCTTTTTCGTACTCCAACATAAGCGGAGTCCGGCACATGGCTTGGACCGTGTACACGACCAGTGACCGGCCCTTAGATGGAACGAAGTTACACGGCATGTCAAGGAAGACTACACACCCTGTAAATTGAAATTTACCCCAAGGCACCAGAAGACATGTACATGGCCTCGTACGGGTAAGGGTACATGGCGTGTCTATAAATACACACCGTGTAATGAGAATTTTGTACACTTTCATCACACGGTATGTACTCTGTGAGAACACGGTCGGTCACTCGGTTAGCACATACACAATGTGTACTTAAAGTACACGGCATGTAGTCTGGAAATTTCCAGAAACTACCATGATTTTCAAGACTTCTCAGAAACCAGCCAAAAGTTCAAATAGGGGTGGGATTTGACCCGTTCTAAAAACTCGGGTTCTTACAAACACATATGTGTAAAATCATCGGTCTAGTTGTGGTGATTTTTCATTATCAAAAGTCAAAACCGATATTTTTTATTTTTAATAGGGGAAAACAATAAGGAGTAAAATTCATAAATATGTAACGTTATTCAATTTCCAATTCCACAGATAATTCCCACCACATTTTTCTAATAATTCATTTCATCCATTACACCATTAATCTCTTAACCCCCATAATTCAGTTTTAAAATATAATAATATACAATGAAATGGGTAGTAAAAAATAATAAAATATTTAAAAACATGGTTCATTCATAAAAATGTAATTTTTGGTCTTTACTGGTAAAAATTATTGAATTAAACAAGTTATAATGGATAATTGTTTATCTTAATATGCCTTATTCATTTTAAATGTGGTTTTTTCATTGCCATATAATTAAAATGTTCAAATTCTCATTATAATAATGGATATATTACAATATCACTAAATACATTTTCTTAAAATATAATTGTAAATACAATGTCAATAAATCCTATTGGTAATGGAAATTATAACATTGGACAGTAACACAAGTAATTACTAATACTAGAAAATCAATTAGTAGGAACATCATAAATTCATTGAATGATAGAAGGATTGTGAAATATGAATTACATGAATCAAATAATTCACTCAAATCATGGTTCACCATTTTAATATATATTCATCAGTCTAATAATTATATTCTCTGTTTTACATATTCAATCTCATTTTCATTGAAATTGAAAACATGGGATTAAAGAATTACAAAAATATAAATTTCATATTGATAATTCATTTAATGAATTATTTTAAGCATGATAATGATATTTTCATGGTAACATATATACTATAATATCCAGTTTAATGAAATTATTCATAACTATATCAGAATATGTAAACATTCATAATGAAAGAGTAATCTACCCATTCCGAAGAATCTTTTTCTCTACAACATCACAAATTTTGGGGCTTCAAGTTGAATTCATTCAAAATTTTCATATAAAATAACTCATTCTAATGTATTAACTGTTAAAATAAATCTCTTGGTATGTTTAGAAAAGGTAAATTAGTCATAAATTTCTAAATTAAAAAAATAAAACAAAATTTGTTCCCCCACCCCATTATATTCTTTTGTTAATGTTATTGGAATGGCATAACATCATTTCATGAATTTAGTATATTGGATGCAGAATAATGAGCTCATCCACAAATTCATGTGTTAGTTTCCCATGGATTTTTTTAGCTTCTTCCCATTGCTAGTGAATGGGATTCCATCACTATCTCTCTTAAACTGAATGGATAGAAAATGATAGAAAATATTACCTATAGAAGGTCCTTACAACCTAGAACGATTTATACCTATCATTATCATTAGTTTGTAATTGTATAGAGATACATCTCTTCAATGATGACATGCCTTTTGATGGATCTATTTTTATGTTCCACTTCAATTCTCTATTTGTAAATTTTTTTATTTTTAATAGCATATAGTTAGATATTTTATAGTTAATGTTAGTATAGTTTTTTCTCTTTCTGAATACTCACTAAGTCATAATACCTCTATTTTACAAAATATTAAGGTTGGTTCTCCCACTGAATAGGTATAATTCAACTTATTCAATAAAAAATCAATAAGGGATCATACAAATAATTGTTTTGTATGATTTCTATTATTCATATATAGTTTATTCAATTGGTTTCTCTAACCATTCTAGTTTTTTTAAAATATTTTCCCCAAAATAAAATTAATATACATGTTATACATGTCATCTTGGTCATTTTTTGGTGATAGAATGTTATATATGTCATTTAGTTCACCCCATATATTTTAATTATATCCTAAATCGTTCTATCAAAAAATGATTCCCTAGTACTCTAATCATGTCCCTTGTCACATAAAATTTTAAAAAAATTGTATAAATATCAAAATAAAATATAAATTAGGAATCCTTAATATTTTTTCGCTTTGATCTCAAAAATTTAGATACGTATTATAAATCATGTTAAATTTATTAATTCCAAAAGTACTTGAAAACAGTCCCATGAAACAAAATAATCGTACATCAAAAATTTCCAAAAAAAATGTAGGTATTTTGAGGAATGTCATTCCACTTCGTAATATTTATAGAATATTGACACTTCTAAATGTTTTAAAAATATTCACGAGAATCTATATATAATATTGGAAAATAAATTCTTTATTCCAAGACTTTTTTATCAATTATTTGAGGATCAAAGTAGACTCTATATGTAAATGTATGAAAAAATTAAAATACATATTCTATTTTACATTCATGTGACAAAAAACATATAACATGATCAAAATATATTTTCCACCTAAATGGATTTTTCAAAATATATAATCTATCTTCAACAATCATTTTTTATTTTAATAATAGTTAATGAGATAATGTATCATATATTTGGCCTATTAATTTACTATATTACCATTATATGAAACATCAATATTGAATAGGTATATTTTATCTATATATATGTGATCATTGATTAGTTTTAATATTTTAATTTCGATTTATTTAGATTTTGAATGTCTTAAAAAGTTGTTTGGAACCTGGTTTTGTACTCCATTATTATCCATTATCTATAGGTTGAACTATTCAATGATATTTATCCATCTCACTAGACATGGGTTTGTGACATCCTTATTCATTAGGTACATATGTTTTATATGTTATTAATATAAAAACACATTGTTTAGAGTAAATAATATAAAACATTAACCTATTTCAATGAAACAATAAGGAATTATTTTTTATTAGTTTTGTAATTAAACTTTCTTGTATCCACATATATTGAGCGATATGTTATGACTTTTATTATTCCTTCAAGTAATTTGGATAAAATTTCTCCTTCATATTAGATTAATTCATTAAAAATAAACTCAAATGGGTTCTCTTAATCTATTGGTTCCATACAAGTTGGGGTAATCAAATTTTCCTTCATCTCAAAAAGTTGTTTCATAAAATTATCATAGAAAACAATGTCAGTATTTTTTTAAATAAATATTGGATGTGGAATAGAATTCTTACTAATGTAATTAGTATATAAAATCCTAAAAGCCCAAAAAGTTATCTAGAACATCCATCACATATAGATTATTCTATGGAATTGATTACATAAACTTTTCACGTATGCACCTCAATTCCATTTTTGAAACGATATGACTTAGCACAATTCCTGTAACGCCTCGACCCAAGTTACCCATAGTCGGTGCATTATTAAATAACATTGGCATGATCACAAGAATGATCAAATCTTGAAAGACCGGTTGGTTTAGTAGCCTTGGAAACAATAGAAATATTCATATAGTTTTACATTACATCATGAAGTGAAAAACTACTACAACAACATATTGTCTCCATAATCCACACTATTATCCCCTCATAATATCCCTGCAGGTCATTCATAATTTACTTCTTCACTTCCTGGAAAAAATAAAACATAGAAAAGGGGTGAGCTCAAATGCCCAGTAAGGATAACAATATAGCCGAAACATTCATAAATAAGAATAAACATTTAAGTCAATGTACAACTAAAACAAAAGCCTGTTAAACATGAACTTCACCATAGTATGGAAAAAATAAAATGAAATAATTCCATTTACTTATTCTCAAGGATATTCTACTAATTGAATAATCACATGCAATATCAATAACCACTTTCATAATGATGGAATACATAATGCCAGACTATCATAACCAGATAGCCAAGGCCTCGTTCTAAGACTACAAATAAGATTTTTCCAAGTCCTTGTGCCAAAAAATTAATTTGTCTCATGATACCTAATGATGCATCGAGAAGCTATAGCGGGCTCCACCCGTCACTTATTAAGTCCAATTCATTCCCATATGATATGGTTTAAACATAACATAAACATTCGTATTAAAACTAGCATATGAAATGTCAATACTTTTTCCATAAACCATGAATGGTATAAAAATAACACATCCATAGTAAAACATATCACAACACCTTCAATACAATAAAAAAGTTTTGTATTATAATAAATCATCTTCAAATAAGCTTAAAATCCATCAGAGGATATTGACATAGATGAAATCAAAACAATTTGAGAGAAATATCTCTATTCTCAAAATTATTGAAAAGTCACACATTTATAAAGGAAGTAATTTAAAAGAGATTTTATAATCAAAGTGTCCCATACCACATTGAAAATATTGAAAAGAAATATCATTTAAAAACCTTAATTTCCATATAAATAAATCCTTAAAAACATTTTGAAAACATGGAAATTAATTAAAAATATTTAGAAAGATAAATCTTTAAAATATTTAAAATTATGATCATGATAAAGAGTACTTTTCAAAAAATTCTTAAAATATTCATTTTGAAATCATTTAATAGTCACATAATTATAAAATAAAACATTTACTTTGAAAATATTTTTATAATCTTGTAAGGGAAGCTTTGACGATTTTATAACGGCGGTAAATAGCCGTACCCGCCGTATAAGTTAAAAAAACATTCTTACCTTAAATTTGTCGAATGGTTAAAAGTGCCTTGTTTGGAAAACGACAGAAATATTAATTTAAAAAAACACTTAAGGGTATAAATGACATTAACCCATATTCCTTTTAAATAGTAAAAATGTTTTGAAATACATTTCGAAGAAACATGGATGTGGATGATAATGAAATCCCAGTAGATTATTACGTATAAACAACCTTAGATAATGAAGAGATTGCGAAATAAACCCTTACCTTATACTTTTCCTTGGTTGGGGTAGGTTAACCTCATGTATAATGGTGAAATAATTCTTATTAAATTATACAATAATAATATATATCAATATGATATCAAATATGATCTTTTAACATTGATTTGTTAATAATATCTTAGAATTATCGTCGTTTCGGGTGTTAACATACTCGTTTTCTTTTATATGTTTTGTTACATATTACGTGTTTTTTATGGATAGGTTGTATCTTATTCATATCCAAAATGATATCAAGTCTCTAAACATCATTTTTAAATCATCAAATGAAAATTATACTTGAATGGATACGATGGAGAATGAATCTCATCGCATTCGTGGAGACGGTAGTCCGTACGTACGCACGAGCGACAATATCATTATTTTGATATTAAAATAATATACAAATGGATGTTATATCATATATACAGAATCATTAACATGTTATATTTATTATTTACATTAGTTACACATCATTATTATACCCATCCAAATAATAATATATTGAATAACAATTACACTACGACGTGGAGACGGTAAGCCGTACGTAAGCACGTATGGTGACATGTTATTCAAAGGGTGGATAGAATTATGAATATGGTTGTAGCATATTTATAATAACATCACAGTATATATATTATACTGGAGTTATTATTTTATAATGGTAATAACAAAGGAAGAAGAAGTGGAAGAAGAATGGACCATGGAAAAGGGTTGTGAAATCATTACCTCTTCTTCGGGTTCTTCCTTTTGATTTGATCAAAAGGGCTCCTTAGGTTGGATTTCTGATAAAACTAAGGCCTCTAGGTTTTATTGAGGGATGTAGGGAGATTATTTGGGCAGAATTTGGCCGAACCAAAAGGCTTTGAAAGTGTGAATAAATGAGAAGGAGGAGTGCCCTTTTATAAGAGGGGTGAGTGGCACCTTTGGAAAAGCTAGAAATATTAATTTAAAATAAAATCATATTCGGTTAATAATGGCACCAAAGTAGATTATTTAAATTTTAAGGTGGGTTCTGCTAAAAAACCACTCAACCAATAGAATTTAGACTGGTTTGGGTACTTATATTAACATTATCTTTAAGTATTAACTCTAAGTTAATTAGTTTCACTTTTACAATGTCTCTTTGTATTTTTATATAATATGGTTAATAAACTTATTATATACATCCAAGCGACCCCCAAGAGGTCCATTAATGATAAAAATATAATGAGATAAGTCTCTTGTCTGATCATTAGATTTTTAGGGATTTAATATCAATTAATAATAGAATATTTGTTTTAAAAACTCTATTATGTCAATTTTAACACTATTCAATAGTTGATTTTTTTGAAACTTATAACAGAATTATTACTTCAAAAAAGTCAATTAAATCAATCCTAATATGTCATATAATCCTAGAAAATTAGTTTAATTCATTAAAAGTCTCAATTTATATTTATTTGGGTATTTATAATATCAATTATTTTAATTTTTTACTATTATGGTAATTATTGCATCATCATTGTGTCATAAATAAATTAAATTATTTAATGTCTAAAAATTATAAATAAAATATAATTATGTAGGAAATATTTTTATATTTATAATGAATATTTATAGTCGAAAATTCATCATATATAACCCTATGTAAAAATTGTTTTTCTAAAAGATATATGCTTGTGTCATTTTTGTATTCATTTTAACTTAATTAAATTTCAGTGTCCCTATCAACTACAAGTGGCTCCATGGGGTCCCGAAATCTACCCAAAGATGCCTATGGTCGAAAATATATCAACCAATAAGTCTAGGAAACGTTTTAGGGTAATTTATTATTATTATAATTTTATTTTTTAACCCTTATTTACCGGATTAACCCATAACCATGGTAAATAAAATATTTACCGAAATAATTATTCAAAATGTCTAAAAGATAAAAGTTACCTATTTACACAATTTGAATATCCTGATTCCAAATTTGGAATCCATTTTTCCAAATTCAAAACACATAAGTGGCAGAAATTAATTTTAAATTAATTCCCGTTGTTAAAATAAAAAGCCTGTTTTTGAGAGATAATAACTATCAAAAGATTGACACTTGTTTATGTCTGGTTTAATTGTAAAATTATGTCCAATGACCAAAATTGTATTAAATGGTAAAAATAGATTCTAAATATAATTTAAAACCACTCAAATTCATAATTTATCACTATTAATTATTTTTATTAAAAAAGTTGTTTTTAATTAAAATTTAGTAATTTTCACTATTCATCAAAATATTATAGTTATCTGAAAAGTACCAAACTTTTACCCTAGTCTAAATTAGATATTCTGAATCCAAAAATGAAGTCCATTTTTAAATATAAAATAGATATAATTTCAAAAAGTAGGTATTACTATTCATAACGGCTAGTTTGATTGGTTGTGGTGTGTGTTAGAACTCGAAGTTGCGTACAACACACGCTACTGTATTATTCAAAGGAAAGTGTACCGTAGAAGCTTGGGATGTATCATTTTAAATTTTTGATGTTCACATTTAGTCAAAAAGTTTAAAATATTTTATTTAAAAAGGGTTCACTATTAAAAGTTGGTAAAAGTGCAATACTGAAAATGAATTTGTTCTTACATTATGTCTAAGAAACTCATATTATGGATTCTAAAATTAATAGGATTATATAAAGTTTAAAATTTAGTTAATATTATTCATAACCTCTTTTTAACGGCTTGTTTGGTAATTCATGGTGTGCTTGAACTCGGTGTTGCGTGTAGTGCAAGTTATTGAATTATTTTGAAGAAATAACACACTATGAAATAATGGGGTGTTACAATTCCTTTTATGACCATCAATTGATACATTTCAACATTCAAAAAAATTATATAAAAATGTTTTTGAAATGATTTCTAGATTCCCATAAAAATTATCAAATTATATTCCTAAAATAGTAATGTAATCAAAAATTTAATCCTATATTTCCTTAATATGATATGAGAAAATTTTTACTACGCACCATTGAGATGTACCTCGAGCACTGCATAATCTTAAAGGCATCCTCTTGTAAATAAATGTCCCTAAAGTTTTACAACAAATCATCATTATTTTATTATTGAATGGTCAAAGAAGAACATCATACAAATACCCACAAAGGCAGGACCGAAACGGAACTAGAATCAGGGTGGCCTAAAATGGAAAATGCCAAGAGCATCAGCCCTAATGATATTAACACCTTCCACCTTGAGAATTACGAAATCATGATGGAATAAATGCTCTGTTCCTAGAAAATCCATGGAAGAAATAAAATCTGCACCTTTATTACCCTCTCGCCGAGTACGGGATACCCTGATATGATCATCAATAATACACCAACATTTACAAATAGTATATACAGTGGACCAAGGAACATTACCTCTACCACACAGAGAATTATACAAGATCATAGAATTAGTTCCCACCATAGAAATGTTGAGCCTCCTCTGAATACATAAACTCAGCCCTTTGAATAATGCCAGGGCCTCTGCCTGGTGAGAATCCCCATTCCCAAGCTTGATGGAGAAGGCCATAAAGACTGAACCACTGGAGTCCCGTACAATCCCTCCTCCACTGATTACTCCCGAGAGATAGGAACCATCACAATTAAGTTTCAAGCCGCTTTGGGGAGGAGAAGCGTAGATCCAAGAACCCTGAAAATTCTTATTAACAAGAGGCGGAGAAGAAAATATAGGAAGGATTCCCTGTAAAGATGGAGCCTCTTTCTCACACTCAATCGCTCTGATCAGGTCCAAAAAGAGTTTTCTAGTTCTGCAGATTATACCACTACTATATGAAGATATCTCCTGAAACCGTCATCTCTTTCTTGCCTGCCTCAAGCACCAGCAACCAGAAAGAAGGATGGCTAGGTGATCATCTTTCTCCATACCACTAGAACCCGAACATTTAAACCACCATTCCAGGTGTGGTCGATCAGACATATTATTAGAAGATAAACCATTGAATCCACCAAAAAATACTCAATACAACATAAGACCCCTCACTATAGAAAAATATATGTTCCGAGATTTATTCATTATGTCTATTACAATAGACACATCTGGAGATAAGAAAAATCCCACAGTGTCTCACATTTTCATCTATAGGAAAATCTCCAATCTGAATCCTCTAGATAAGAAAGATATACTTTAATGGAATTTTCTTTTTCCAAAGAATGCCAATGTTATCATTGTCTGTTACCAAACCAGCAGATATACTTTTATAATCTTTAGAAGTAAAGGATCTAGAGGAGGAAGGAGAAAAGATTAGCTTGTCCTGATCAGGGGAATGTTCCATGCGGTTAACAAAATCCAGATGATCATTATTTAAAACAGAATTAAATAAAACAGGATACTGACAGGATTCTTTAAAAGAAAGCTTTGTAACCATTCATCCTGAGAATTCAAGGATCTCCCCACACCAATTACTCCTCCAAAAATAGATATCCCCTTTTCCAACAATACATCTAAAATGAGGTCCTAGAATGATGATAATTGATGAAATTTCAACCTAGAAAAGAAAAAACAGAGTATCCTTATTACTGTCCAGATAACACCTCATAGACCTTCCCCAAAGTGTTCGACCCTCCAAGACATCCCAGGCTAGCATGTCCTTCATGCATTTGATAGTCCCCTCAAGACTATTCAACCCAACATCTCCATCAATAATAGGCTGGGATAACCTCCCCCATGAAACCCAATGCGTTTTCCCTTGCATCTTTGGATCCCATAAAAAATTGGCAAGGATCCTCTCAAATTGTAGATCACACCCTTTGGAACTTTAATAGCCAAAAGTGCATAGATTGGAGAGGTCAAAAGAACATTATAAATAAAAGATATCACCCCACAAAAGGATAGAAAATAATTCTTCCAGTTCATAATATGAGCCAAAATTTTACTAGAAAGATGATTAAATCCATGAATATGCAACCTCCTAGAAGAAATAGGGGCTCCTAGATATTCCATGGGAAAAACACCTCTTTTTATATTAAGATGAGAGACCACTCGAGATATCCTTTCACTAGTGCATCTGCTGGAAATGTAAAAAAAGTTTTATTTTTGTTAACATATTGACCACCCCAGTGGAAATAATCATCTAAAACTTTAGTCAGACCCCGCATCGATCTACTTGAGCCATTCATGAATATCGAAGAATCATCTGCAAACATCAAATGAGAAACCATAGAAACCCCCAATATTCTTCGAAAAGACATAATGCTTCCATTAATCAAGATTAATTCTAAATGCCTACTAAGAACATTCTGATCAATGATACAAATTCTTAGAGATAGTGGATCCCCCTGATAAAGTCCATGTGTTGCTTTAAAAACACAATAAGACTTTCCCATATAAGAAATTGCCATCCAAGGAGAATAAATACATCGAAATATGAGATCAAAATATATATGAGAAAATCCCATACCTGTCAAAACCTTATTAATATAACTCCACTCCATCCGATCATAGGCTTTACTCATATCTATCTTTATATCCATATTAGACCCCCTGGTATTAATATTGATATCCCTGATCAAATCCTGGGCCAAAGCAATAACCCCTTGTATATATTTTCCTTTCACAAACCAATTCTGCTCTAACGAAATCCACCTAAAAAAATAGACAGATAAATGATCATTTATTATACCATCCATGATTTTATAGGGTACATTACACATTCTTATAGGTCAAAATTGCATAATAGAAGAAGGATCCTTTATTTGGGGCTATGCACAACATTAGGGGAACTCGCAACCTGAGGAAATTGACCTCCCAAAAAGAAATCACGGACAACATTGAAGATATCCCCCTTAATAATGTCCCAGGATGACCTATAAATAGGAGAAGGAAAAGAGTCTAGGCCAACAACACTATCTAGATTTAAATTCTTCATGGCCTCAAATATTTCCTTCTCCTATGGAATGGAACCCAAAAAATCATTATCCTGGTCAGAAACACATCTCTGGATAAAATCAAAAAAACTCTAGGCCCCCCTGGATAACCATTTTCCATCCACGGATTAACACCTTCCAATAGCTCCCTTACATGAGAATTGGCTCGTCGTCCAATAGTCCCGCTATTATCCGTAATAGCCCATATTCCAGCACAACATTTGGTTTCACAAAACATTTCCATTCCTTAATATAGGAATGGAGAAAGCGTTATTTTTTTCACCCTCTTTTAGCCATTTGAATGTATCCTTTTCTATGGAAAACCTCTCTTGTTTGAGAACCATCTCTGCTAGATGGTCTTTTCTGTTTTCCAGTTCGCCAAAAACACCAGGATCCCAGTTTCCTTCCAGCCTCTATTCCAGAAAATCAATGATATTCATAGAATCCTGAATTCCACTATCTGAAAGAAGAATATCCTTCGAACATATTAAAATACCATGTTTAAGCCGTCTCAACTTATGGTGCACAAAAACCAGGAATTAACCACACACGGCTGCTCCCAAGACATCCGAAAGAGTTCATGAAAACCTAGACATTACTACTAGTAATGAAAAACCAAAACTTCTCATGATGAACTGTACCTAGAGGTAAAGTAATCAACGGGGGGGGGGGGGATGATTAGAAATACCCCGCATGAGATGTGTCACCTTCACATTAGCATAAGAGGAAATGTCCTGGAGATTACGAAGGCATCTGTCCAGACGACACCAAACACTATGTTCTCCTTGCTGATTGTTACACCAGGTAAAATTATCACCAGAAAAACCATGATCAATGATTTATTTTCCTATCATGAACCGTTTAAACTCATGTCTACCATGTCTATGAAAAGGACCTCTCCCTTTTTTCTCCCCAGGGGATGCAATAATGTTGAAATCCCCTCCAATAAACCATGGGGTATCTCTAGGGTCAATGGAATTAAGGCTATTACAAAGGAGTATCCTTTGAAGACGATCATAGCTACCATAAACAAATTTCATGAAAAAACAATGAGAACCATAAGATACCAAAACTGTAATGAATTGGTCACCTTGCTGAAATATCTCCACCCTAAAATCCCTATGCAAGAATATCCAAATATGATTATTACCCGGGTCGGCAGGAAGACACCCCTTCATCTTAATCCTTCTAGAAAAATCATCAATCCTGGAGGGATGTTATTTGTTCTCAAGAATACCCACCAAACCAATATTATGTTTAAATATCTCAGAAGAAAGGAAATCAGACTTTATCCGTGCTCCAAGACCCCGGGCATTCCAAATAATTATTGGGATCATGGAAATAGAAGGGATCTGGGATTGGCTCCAGAGCTAACTGCCTTTTCAAACCGTGACAAAGATTTCTCCATTCATGATTTATAAAAAGGGCTAGAACCCCACATACCCTTACAATGAACCAAACCTTACTCTCCATCCAGAATGTTTCAAGTCCCCCCAAACACTTCTGCTGAGGAAGGAAAATCATCTTATTTCCCCCGGATCCTGGAGAAACAGTAGAAGAGATAAAGGAAACCGAACTATCAGAGATCATAATAATATTCTCACCCCTAGAAGAATCCTCCACTCTAGAATCCTCCAAGTGCTCATAAAAATCCAACAAGAACGGCTCCTGAGGTAAACCCTGATAGTCCATAACAACTTGATTGACATACAACAGGCTATACATAAAAATACCAAATATAGGAACAATTTCATTAACTACTTGGATTGGCGGAATAGACCATGGAAAAAATGGAACAATATCCCAACAAACATTAGGAACATCCTTCTGAATATTTTGAGAAGAATCTACAGATATAGAATCATGCCGCCCACCCTCCTTCAAGGGTCCATCAGAGATAATCCCAGAAGGGGGAGACTGATCCACTTTGGTCCTTTCCCCTTGGCTGACAATAGGATGAGACCGCTGCTTATCTTTCCTGCAAACTTCACAAGAATTCCCCTACAGTAGATAGTTAAGACAAAAGTTTGGATACACCGGATACCAAATGTCTTGATTCCAACAAAAAGAATCCTACACCTGATAAGAAATTATGTCTGGGACTGGGAGGAAGAGGTCAAGTTCAACACAAATGCAAGCCACCAAAAAATCATCACAAGAACAGGCCCTGGAATCTGAACATAGAAAACCACCCATGGAGTCTCCAATAATCCTTGAGAACCCCTCGTTCTGAAAAGGGAGTGGGAGTCCAGATAAACAGATCCAAACCGCTGATACCGAGCTTTCTTTCCCACGATGCACATCTAGAGAGAACATGGAAAGATTGAAACACCATCGACCAAACATTCTAGGGGAAAAGAACCATACCAGTAGAAAATACTCCTAGGAACCCAAAATTAAGATGAAATATTGTTTGTGGATAGGAGAGATCTTGACCGGAGAACGAAAACCCCAAGAAGCCAGGAATCTTTGAAGAAAAGACAGAGAAGGCTTCGCCCATAAAACATAGCTACTAGAGACCATTACAAACAATCCACTACCTCCTCGAAAGAAGACCTTGGGACATCATTGAAAAAATGAGACCCTTCACGTTCCACATGCGGGTTGAACGTAGCCATTTCAGGAAAGCAAGGGAGAGCTACAGGACCACCACAGAGAACATCCTTGAAGGATCCATGACCAAGAACCCCTGAATAAGTAGAAAGTGACACCTGAGAACCAGGGAAAATAGATGTTTCTGGATCATGAACCGTCGAAGAAGAAGCCCGCACCAGAGCTCTATTAGAAAAAGCACAAGAAGAAGAAATAGGAGGGAGCGTGTGGGGTGCGTTCATCATTAAAACTTGATATTGTGGGTTTTCCCCTACTGTTTTACTAAATGTTATATTATAATGGTATTTTTGGGGGAAATTGGATCACAATGTTTTCATGAAAAACCTCCAAAATGCAATAATGTTTCATACCCAACATTTTTTACATCTTTTGATCAATGTATGGGTTGTTGAAATGATAATTTTAGGAGACTTGTTACATAATTATATAGTCAATGAATATCCTCCATAATTTTTAAACTCTCATTATAATTATTTCATTATTCTCATTGGTAACTATTTTCAAGTAAGAGTTCATTGGAACCAAATTAATGAGGAAAACCCACTGTGATTCATTAATTATCTATATTATGTCAGAATCCAATATAGTTCAATATAATTATCAACAACATCCATAATTATGGGGTGATGTTTTCTATAGGGTTTCCAAATTGGTATTGTATCCACCTCAAGATAAATTTATGGGAATAGACCATGGGGATTTTTGCAGATATTTTTCCATGGATCCACTATAATTCATGGATTTTTTAAGAGGTCAATTAAAATTTTCTCTTTTTCATGGAACATGTGAATAGGTATAATTACTTGATATTATTATCAATCCATATGATACACATTTTTTAATTCTCATACAAAGTATATTAATTATGGATTAGGGGTTTCTCCCTAGATGATATTGAATTCAAATTTCCTATTTGAAATGCTTAAATCATTTTATCATGCGTATTATAAAAACTTCATCTATAAAATTATCAATGAAATTTTGTTTTGTTTTTTATTGAGAAAATATAAATATTATGAAGTAACCTTTTGTTCCATGGTGTTGTTAATAGTACAGTGATCACCAAAGGATATCAATTATTTAATCATACATGAGTCATCAATGAGATCAATTCTTTCTTTATTGAAAATTTATAAGATAGAATAATTTTTTAAGGGTTTTAATTGGAGGAAATAAAATTTAAGTACACCATTATATCTCTCAAATCCTTGTAAAGGATTCCTTTATGTAAACTAATGAACCTCCTTTCCATATTTATGACTCATCTTCGAAAAAATGATTTAATGCCTCTATGGTGAGAACATATAAATCTGCTATGAAATAATTCCTTCCACTCCATAAGAAAAAAATAAAAAACACCAGATATAAAAAAAATGCATTTACTTTTCATTGAGAAATATATCCATTTTTGAATTAGATTTCATATATTCAACATTGAAAATATAGACATAGACATGACATTAATGCAATCAATAACATCACACAGTTCATTAAAAACATTCCAAGAACCAATGGTGTGGGGATTAAATAATGTCCATGGTTCATGAATTTTTTTGGGAAGTGGTAATGTGATTATGGATGGGGATCTACTTCATAGGTTGACTGATTCATTACCATCCTTAATATCCATATTGGTTAAAATATATTTAAGTAATTTTACATATTACGTAATTTTTCTGATTACCTCCAAGATGTGTATATTAATTTCAACATTTGAACTATCTCTTAGGTATCTTTTTTAAGATTATTCCTAATAAATTGATATTGATTATATAAACCTCAATTTTAATTTAATGGGGATATATTTCATCTCACTGTTATCCCTTTTAATTTATTTTTTGGTCTTTTATTAATTTAACACGTTCTTTATTCCCTAAATTCTCATTATCACCGTCTTTTAATTCATCATGATCCTCCTTAGGTTCTAGTGGTTGAATACCCTTACTAATCCTTCTGATGAAAATATTACACATACCATTGGTGTTGATATTGTTTTATATATGACTATACTAGGTTTTTATAGAAAAATGCCTATTAGATACCAATATTTATTTGATAAATCTGTTACTATATTTTTATGCTTGTATATCTATTCCATTATTTCATTCTATTAGTGGGAAACTAGATGGGGGTTTTTACATAAGATTGTTGTTGAAAAACATATGGTTGATATTATTTTTGATGGCATATTATATTGTATGGTTGTTGGAAAGGGTATAGATTTTTGAATTACTATCCCAAATGGATTATATCCTAACTTTATTAAACTATTATTCCTTTTTGGAAATTCATTTATCTACATAGTTGGTATGGATGAAACTATATTGGTTGTAATATGGCTACACAAATCGTCATACCCAATACCTCATCACATCGATCACTGAAATTTTTGAGTGATAAACATAAACCACATACCTGAGGTGTGGCTGGTTTTTTGTTCACCTATTTTATATCCATATATATTACTATAATTCATAAATCTAAATATTTTGTTTTAATTAATCAGAATATGTTAGAGATGTTTACCACATAAATACCACTTGGTCATATAATTTTTCTTCTTAAATTTTATGAATTATATGGAATACTCTCAATTAGGCTTCTAGCTTCCAATGCTGACTTATCAATCAATCATTCCAATGAAGATCAATCAAAGAGGATTCTATTGTTTCTAGTATCCCATTTATTTATTTACAGGGTGCTAGTGATCTTCCACATCATGATGATGAAAACGTGTACGTATATTTTTTTCATTATAAATATTTATTGAGGGTTTATCCAATTTCTTCTCTTGGAGTGTAGACCATATTCTTAATTATTGTTCTCTAGAGGATGAGAAATATCATTATAAGAAACTTATTCAGAGATCATCCCAGTCATGGATCTTTGTATATTGTAGGCTATACAAAAACTCTTTAGTATCCCCCTCAAATGAAAAGGGGGTTTCCTTCCAATTTACCATAGCATCAACTACTCATCTCGACTTGATGCTTCCACAAATAAAGATAAACTCATTTATGTGTCCATTAAACTCTTCTTCTACAAGACCAGAAAATTATTGTAATAATAAAATCATACTAACTCATAGTTCAAAATCATTTTTTTGTGTATAAATTCTTATTTTATTTTTTATAGAAATTTGTGGAGTGAAAATTTCTATTAGTGTTTGTTATGGGTTGATTTCAATGATTTTTATCTCAAAGTGAAAACTTGATGATTCAAATGTATATCTTTATTATTTTTGGTAGTATTTTTTTCCATGTTTAAGATTCTTAATAATGGTTATATATTTCATATCTATATTATAGTTAAGAACAAGTAGTCCCTTATTGGAGGCCCTGGTCATTCATGTTTTCGGTTTTATTGTTCTCACTTCTTGTAAATGTTTCCATTTTTTGACATGATCTAATTGTGGGGTTTCCAAAAAAAATAATCATTCAAATGGGATTATTATTAGTAGTTCCTAATGTTATCTCTATAGAGTAGTTTTTTAATCTTCTTTTCAGGAGTGAAAATGAAAATAAAATAATGGGTTTTTTTCACTTGGATGGGAAGAATCATGTTTTGTGAAATACATATGTGATAAAACGGATTATGTTTAGGAAGGGATTTCATTATGTATTTCTATAATTTCCCATAAAAATTTAATCATTTTTCATTATAATTTTTTTGAGGAATGTACTAACCATTATTTCTCCGCTTTATCCCTTGATTATGGTTTACAAAAAATGAATATAATCCACATAATTTCCATTGTTGTTCAATTATACTTAATGTGTTTTTATTTCAATGTTGGTATCATTTGGATCACCTAAGTAATACCAAATCAAATACTGAATATCCCATGTTTCCAAATTAGTCCACTAAATCTCCAAAAAATTATTATTAATCGCCAAAAACATATCTATGTGACCTTATATCCCTGAATTGTTATGACAAGAAACCAAGATGATTGGAAAAAATTTTCAAAATCAAGTCTATTTAAAATATTGAAATTTAAAATAGAAATATAATAGTATACCATTAAAATTATGAAATAATTAATTGAAAACCATTTAACAAATAAAAATAGATAATATATGTAGATAAAAACTACGACTCATGCGTCACACATAGTTAACTCCTCTTAATGGAATTAAAAAATTATAATCCCCTCCATGAAAAGGGAAATAATAGAATTAATAGTGGTAGATGGAATAATAAAAGAAAAATAAATTGAAAGACAAAAAAATAGAGCATTTAAAATAATTCCTCACCTAATACTTTGATCCCTTTTCATTTTTGCAATGTCATTGTTTATTTAGAGTAGTGTAACCTATTTTTCGTACATGTTTTTCTCTTTTAATATCCTTATAATCATTAAACATGTCATTTTAATGACATTCTACATTGATTATAATAAATTCTTTGTAGCATACAAATTCTAGTGTTACGATTCTATTCCATAGTTACAGTACTAGAAAGTACTATTTGCCCTATAAAGGATCCATTATTTCGAATTTCCTTAGAGAACACATAAAGAATATAGTTCCTAAAATCTCCATATTGTGGTTAATATGATTCTCTGGAGTGAATTACATTCATTATCTATATGTACTATTTCCTCAACATCATATCACATATACCATTTTCCTAATAATAGATCACTTTTGTCCCTGGATGAAACCAAGAAAAAAATTTATCCATTCATCAGAGTATCTTCATTCTCCTTCACCGAGACTTAATAGTTTAATCATTTACATATTTGACCTACTACATGAAAGATAAAATGTTTAGCCTATAATCCATCCATACATGGTATTTCATGGTTCCATGGACATATTTTTCATATATAGATTTCATTGTTGGTGTTATGTAATGGAGAGAGTAAATCCATCAAATCCTCTTGCCTTCACAGTGGATGGAGGGATATCTAATAGGGACCAAGATATGTTTATTTTCCAATTTATCATTTGTTTTTCCCATAAAGGTTCTATATTGACATGGTTTTGATCAATGGTTATCTCAAGATTGTTCATGAAGATATGGAATAAGTTTTAGTTTTCCAAAGGTGACAATGGTGATTTTTAATGGATACAGATAGGGGACGATGAAGAAAATCATCAATTATTGTGATGAGTGGTTGTTCTTGAGTTTCTAATAATGGTGGAAATGTGGGCAAGTAATAATATCTTCCATATCAACCATGTGATCCATGGTTGATCACATCTATCAATGATACAATGGTAGATCACATCAACCATTGATGAAATGTTATATCACATCTACCATTGAATCAATGGTATATCATGTCTACCATTTCCACAATGGATTTACTTCTCCATAGTGCTATCTCAATGTGGCTCATTTGGTGAAATGATGCTTCCAAAATCCAGAAACCTTCATAGTGGCTATAGGGATATTGATTGGATTGAATGGAATTAGATCCTTTGAATGGAGCTTATATTTTCCAACTATGGTTTGGAAGGTTATTCATTGGAACCATTGGCATTTAATGTGGTTCTTTATCTCGCACCCAAGATTATGGTTCGTAGTAATAGAGTTATATAGAAAAAATAGGTTGTGGAAGACCAAATATGAAGATGGTGGTAGTGATAGACAGTAGAATCCTGTGTATTTGAAAAAAAAAGAAAATGATATTAACGTAGGAAGAAATAATTTTTTTAAATGATTACCAATTCCTCTTATTTTATTTCCAACATTGAAATAAACTACAGTTATTCAAGAACATATATTTCATTTCATTGGAGTATGGGTCATTGAAGAAGGATGATGTAAGATATAGACATTTTTTAAAGATTTCATGGACTCATTGAAAGGAAATATTTTTCTTAGTGATTAGTTTTATTCATTAGGGTATTTACATCTGCTGTGTTTGGGTTAATATCTTTAAAAAATGGGAAATAGAAGGTAGTACATGGTTTTCCCTAACTGTGGGCCCTAGCCTAGAAAACGGTAAAACCCTTGACAAAAGGGTTGTCCATGGATGATAAATGGTTTTCAAATGATGTACCAAAAAATTAAATACTATGAACATCCCTCCTCTTAGAGTCACATGCTTCAGGATCTTGGTTTGGGGAAACAATGTGCCTTTCACAGCAAAACATGCCTACATGATTTTATTCCCATGAAAATTAATTAAAAAATCCTACAACCCAGTATAATTCGTCTGAATTCCCTAGCTCATCCTATAATCATTTTCCCTAAATTATAGAGACTATTGGAGGGATTCTAATACATTCAGTCCAATGTTTATATAGATTAAAAGCCAGATTGGCAGATCCACATCCCTTCAGGAATGTGGTTTCATCCTGATTGATCTCCCGCTACTCAGCCATTATTTTATCTATTTATTATTAACAATTTATTTAGATAAAGATATATATTTGAATAATAGAGATCTAATTTTGTGGATCAATATATAAAATTAAGGCATCATGATTTACTCAATCATGATTTAGTTTATTGATTCATATCTCATTCTACCCGATCACTCTACTCAAATTGTGTACATTCATTAAGATAATTTTTCTTAACGATTCAATGTATGTAGTTTATTATTATAATATAATATTTTTGATATATATTATGGGTATGTGATATTACAATCGATAATGATTGTCTATAAATTGGAATTAACAGTTTTATTAATTAATGTGGTTAATTAACTGATTGTGGAATTCTTTATTTGATTGAATAATGGAATTATGGATTTTTTATAATTTATTGATGAATTAATAATCGTAGTATTAAATTATGGATTTGGGGATACTGAATGTTGAGTTAATTATCAGAATTTTGAATTGTGAATTACGAATAATTAACTATCAAATTAATTATTGGAATATTGAGATTTTTGACTTTGAATAATTAAATTACGAATTAATTATGTTGAAAATTGGGATATTTTATTTGGTTAATTAAATTATGAACTACTTAATGATAATAATTCGAATAATTAATTTGTGAATTAATTAATGTAATTATGAATGATTAATTAGTTAGTGAATTAATTAATAGTGTTGATGTGATGAAGTAGTTGTTAAATTTTTAATGTTGTCTATATAGTTAATTAATTTTTTAATTAATTAATTAAATTGATGTAACTAATTAATTGAAGGGATTTTCATGATTTATTAACTGTTTACATAATTAAGGGATCTTCTATAATTATTTATTAATTGAATCAACTTATTCATCATGGGATACATGTCATATATGTGATAAATGTGATATATTTGATATATGTGATATATCTAATACATGTGATATATGTGAAAAATGTGATATAAGTTATTTATTGAGAGAAAATGGTTGGGGGACATGGAACAGTTATCCAAATACCCATGTGGTCCTAGAAATTATGTTTTATGACCCATGACCTGAATGGATATTTTAATCATGGGGTTCTCGACATTGTGATATACCACCAAAATGATGGTATTATATTGGGGTTCTAATTAGACATATTATAAATTAAAATGAAATTGATAGTGAAATCATATTTACTAAATTATTTTTGAATTGAAATATGAAATGTTCAAGACTCTGGGATGGGATATGGAAGATATTAATGACTGGGACTCTTTGGAAACCTGGGGGTTTATGTAGTAAAATAAAGAATAATTGTTAGTGTAGTAATTGTTTACTTATGCCTTATTTTTATTTCCTAATAAAACTTCATAAACTATTTTTTCTAGATATTATTTTTGACAATGTTTTTGGTTTCCACCTATGTTTCACACACACCCTACTCAGGTTTCTTGATCAATAACGAAATAGATTTCAGTTTTTTATTATAGGATATGGGAAAAACACATGTATAATGAAATTGATGTATCAGTGGTGCATGGAAAAAGGAAAATTACAATTTTTGAGACCCATTAAAGAGTGGTAATATTATTAATTTTATGTTTTCATTTTGAAACATGGCACATAATTGAGCATGGAATTTCTAATTTTCATTTTTGATATTGTATCTCTTGTTTTAGTCATCTTATTATCATGGTCATAATATATTTTTAGTTATCTGTTGTTCAATTATTGTTTCTTATTTTCTATTGGTTTATTATTCTGATTAAATAGGGTATAATGTCCATATAACCTATGATGGACCCTCATTTTTAGTTGGTAGCCTTTCGAATATGTGGAGGCAAACCTGAGTTTATGTATCAGATTGACTCATGGCACTAATGTTTGGAACCCAGGACGAGACATTACAAAATTGTATCAGAGCCCATTTTTAATTTATTTTTCATTTCTACTACTATTTAGTAATGGTATAAAAAACATTAGGGGGTGTTTATCCTTGATCATGATATCATGAATTTGAGTTTTAATCCCATTTACGGGGGAAAACCCAAGTACCAATGATGGGTTGATATTATTGATGTGTTTTTTTTATAATTGGATATTATTTCACCTTGGTAGATTTACTTGTTGTGTGATGTGATTATTATTTCATTGATTGATTTAGATTAGACTTATGTCCTAATATTTCATGATATATGAGTATAAATGCATCATTCTAATCACTTGGGGTTATTTTGTATCATGATTCTTTTTAAGAACTCTTTTGAAAATGGGTTTTGGGTATGTTATTGAACATGAACAGTTTTTTCATGCTTGTGAAATAGAATTTTAAATGTTCATAACATTAAATGAATTTTAAATTGATGCATTATGGTAAAAATGGGTTTCTGATAGAATTTAAATAAATGATAATGTGTTTTCCTTTTGAAAACCAACTCCTAGGTGTAGGGTGGTTATGGTTAATCATAGTGCCTTTGTGCGGACTGCATGGAGAGGTTTGGATAAAATAATTGTTTTGAACTATTGTGAGTATCCTTTTACATAAATTTGATAAAGTTTCATTATGAGTCCTAAGACATGTGTTTGGAATTATATATATATACATATATATGAATCCAAGATTATTCTTATTCACATAATGACATGAGGATATAGATGGAGAATCACCATAAATAGTAGAACATAATTAAATGATTGTGCTAGTTGATGAATTTGGGGAAAAATTCAAAGATAACATCACTCCTATTACGGAAATTATGGAAATATCCATAAGGATGGTTTTGAAAATAATGTTTTATCTAACATGGGTGTTCTAGTTTTAGAGTTACCATACATTTCTAGGAGAGGATGAAAATTGTGAATATGAGTTCTAGACTGAGTCTATCCATACTATAATTAACCTAATAAAGATTCTTGATGAGATGAGAGTCGAATTTGATGCCTATATTTTACATGGTTATTTAAAAAATTACTGGGAAATATAGAATCCATATTTATATGTTGAGACTATAGAGTGGAAGGAAATTTTGACTATGTTCCTAGAGAAATTTTATCTTGATATGCTCAGACAGGATAAATAAGCTTACTTCAAGAGGTTGAATCATGGAGAATGACCATAATATAATATATTAGATGATTTCTAGATTTTTAATGATTCATTCATGCATGGATAAGGGAGTAGGGTACTTTGGAAAAAGATATTTTAGGAAGGAATTTAGTACGAAATTAATTCCCAAGTAAATAACATTAAGAAAAATAAATTTTTATAAGTGGTAATTCAGGCTCTAATCTCAAAGGGGAGTTAAAACAATTCAACTTTTCAAATATTTTTTTCTTCATTTGGATGATTAGGATTTATGTTTTCTAAGATGAGGAAGCAAAGTTATTAAAACTTTTTCCGAATAAGTAGGGAGAAGCAATAGATGGGTAGTGATTGATGATCTATAATGAATTATGGTTGAGGTAGGGGATCTTATACAACTAATCAGGTTGGAAGCTAGAGGTCTACAAGCTAAGGTGGTATTAGAAGTGGACATGAAACATCCATGAATAATTTTCCATATGATCATAGTGGTGTAACCTATGGTAGTTAGACTGCATCCCATGTGATAGGGGAAGGAAAATTTCATTTCTGGTATCCTTGACATGTGGATAGTGATGCTAGACCATCGATAATCAGAGGTACTATACATACATCATCTAATTTATCTAGAACTATATATGATTCTGGTTCACCTAATTACATTATATCATGAAAACATGTTAATGGTTTGGGCATCATAGTGAAGTTGACAAGCTATGTTATAATGATAGATAGACCCTTGTATGTATGGTCTGGAGATATATTCTTATTAATGTGGTGTTATCTAGAGGTTTTTGGAGTATCATTTTCTTTGGGATAATTACTTTCATGGACATGTTCGGATTTTACTTTAATTTTCGTGGATCTGACATGATTTTGGTATGGATAGGGTAGTCTCGTAATGATCCCAAATTTATTATTATAGAGGAGAGTGACTTTTAAATCTCATATATTTGACCATTGCATTAACCATGGAGAGTGGGAAATCATGGAGGGACGTGTTGGGCCAATTACTCTGCAACTGGGAGATCTCACATCCTGTGTTGTGATTATTTTTCTAGATGACATGGATATAAATTATAATGAAAATAAACCCATAGTGGACAAGGTTCGTGATTTTAATAATGAATAATTATTTGGGTTTCCACCTGATATTGTTTTGGAGATTACAATTGATCTTTTATCAAGAATTGGAGTAGTTTCTATTACAACATATTGAATAGAACTGACAAAGCATCAATAGGTCAGAACACATCAAGAAGAGTTGGATTAAAATGGACTTCTCTAGCAGAGTATGTCACCTTCGGGTTCACCAGCTACTTTAAATAAAGTATTATAGGACTCTATGATTTTGGGTTTATTACCATAAGCTGAACCAACCGGAAATGAAGTATTTGTATCCTATTTCATGTATCTGCAATCTATTTCACATGTTTAGGTGAGATTTTGTCTTTTCCATGGCGGAGTTGATATTAAGTTATCCCCTACTGAAGGTTAAAACTTCTGATATATCGATTACTGTATTTAGAAGAAAGTATTCCCTTTATTAGTTCACCATATTTTAATTTTGGTTGATTAATGTGACAAACATGATTATGTTCTTGATGAAAAATTTCATCAATATGTACCTGGAATAGTTTTTTGTAGTGTTTGTGGATGACATCTTGGTGTACTCCATTATTAATTACCATCATTCCCAACACCTTATCATTGTTTTTAGAACACTAAGATAGCATAAAATATACCATATCAATCTAATAAATTTTTTTGTATTCATCTTGTAAACATATTGAGTCACGTAATCATGGTATAAGGTGTGTGTGTAGACCCATAGAATGTAAAAGTATTGTTTTCTCCATGAAACATAATAAAATTTTTTAAATCCTACATTTTATGGGTATAAATTTATATTATTAGAGTTTCATATAGAAATTTTCTTGATTTGGATAACTATATATGGGCTCGAATAAAAAGGGGATAATGTGTGAATTGTCATAATAATTCGATAAGGCCTTCTATGAGTTGAATAAGAGTTTGGCATCAACAACAACATTGTTCATACTCAAGCTATTAGTGGGATATAAATATAATTGTGTAACATATAAGATCAACTTCCAATCATTGATGATATAGGGAGATATATTTATGGCATATGGGTCTCAGAATTTGAGGACACACGAATGAAATTACCCAATGCATGACCTCGAGTTGGTTGTAATGGTTTATGATTTAATACCTTGGTGACATTATCGATTAGGTGAGAAGTTTACTCTGTATAATAATTAAAAGATCTTAAAGTATTTATTATCTCAATGAGATTTTATTAACAAAAGTGGAGGAGGGTTGAGTATATGTAGTCATTTGATTTTGATATTTCATGTACACCCATGAAAGGAAACCATGTTACTTACACCATATAATGGAAGATAGAGACTCAGATTGTTCAAGAGTATTGTGATGAGTGGAAGGCAATGAACATAATTGATGAGATTCACATTGTTGTTTAAGAGAGTTAGGAGAAGATAACTCTCATCTCAGCTTCAGGGAAATTAACATTTTTTAGACATATCAGATACATTTAGTACGAGGAATTGGAGTGAATCATCTTTAGTGAAATCCTCAAAGGGGAGAATTTACATTAGGTTTATAAATTGATGAGGAGGGGATAATCTATGTCTCAAATTAGGTTTTTTGTGACTAAGAGCATAGAATATTATTTTTGGGGGAATTTAATGCCTCATAGTTAGTGGTATACCCATGTGTGACCAAAATATATAGTTTACTACAATAATAGTTTGATGGCTTGGAATGAAGAGAGAGATATAAGGGTTTGTGAATTGTTGCAACACCTTTCAGTAGGTTAAGGGAGATAATCAATGATATATAGGTTTACAGGGGTCGTTCCACATTCTAGAGTTTAAGTGGGTCGACCTAACTATATAAATTTAGGTTTGTATCACAAGGATTCCTTGTAAGACAGAATATATTTGGGTTGTTATTGATAGACTAAAAAATTTATTTCATTTCATGCATAAACATGAAACATTCTCAGTGGATCATATGGGATATTTTTATATTCTAGAGATAGTCCTTCTTCATGTGGGGCCACATACTAATTATTTAATGCATGACTCACACATTACATCATGAATATTGAATGTATTATACAAGGTTCTTAGTACACGAATATTATTTATTATTGTGTCCAAACAACAAATAGATGGTCGTTCAGAGCATACTATAAATATTCATGGGGATTTGCAGTGATCATGTGTCCTAGAATATAAATAATTTTGGGAGAATCACCTTACTTCGATGGATTTTGATGTGAAAATATTTATTCTGAAATCATATAGATGAAACATTACGAGTGACTTTATGGTAAGTCTTTAATATCTTCTGTATGATAGATTTATGTTTGTGAGTCGGAATTGTTGGGATCATTTCTCATGTAGGAGATGTTAGATCATAGTCAGAAAATTAAAAAAACGAATGGATATGACATGTATTTGAAAGAAATATAATTTTGATATACTTAATAGACCCCAATAGTTTATATAGTTCTATCTTGTATTCCTTCTGGTATCTCCTAGATTAGTTCATTTTATGATAAAGTGGTAGGGAAATTTGGTACCTAGGTTCATTAAACCATTTGAGGTTATTGAGAGAATCATTCCAAGGTTATACTAATTGGATCTTCCTCAAAAATATGGTGTTATCCATGACTTTTTCCATTTGTCTCAAATTTGGCAGTATCACCCCAACTATTACCATGTGATCGAGGTGGATGATGACCATATTGAGATAGATGTGTCCATGGAAGAGCATCTGATATGTGTATTTCATAGAAGTGATAAATTATCTTTGGGGAAATATCATACCAATAATTTGTGTATTATGGAAACATGATCATGTTCAGGGGAAAAATGGGAAAGGGAAGATGATATATGGTCTCTATGGCCCGATCATTTTAACTCAAAATCATAGAGATGGTTCAAATTGAATCACGAAGAAGTGATGTTAAATGTTTTGGAAATTGTAAGATCTCAACATTTTTTATGATTTCTCCTTCTATTGTGTTGGTATACTTTTTCATATTGTGGAGAAATTTTAATTCTGGTTTTAACATGGGGTATTATTGAGTGATTTATTGAAAAAAATGAGAAATAGTGGGCAGTTCATGGTTAGTACACAATATTTCTATACCATATTCCCTATCCCAGCAAACTGTAAAACCCTTGATAGTGGGGTTTTGTATGTCTAGAACAATGTTTCTCTTACTGTGCACCCACTATAATTGGTGCATGGTTAAGGAACATTTTTAGTGGAAATTGTGTTCCCCAAGTTGCAAAAGTGTGCATGGGATTTTAATCCCCTTAAAATTATTTAAAAATTCATGACCTAGTTTCTAATACCCCAAAACACCCTACATAAACACATAATATTTTTCTCTTAATTATAGATCATACTTGAGGGAATACAATCCATTGTAACCTTTTCTATTGGAAATTTGAATCTGAGTTGGTAGATCTACCTATCTTTAGGTACATAGTTTCTTCACAATTGATCTCCAATTCATCACCCATTCTTTTGGTAGGGTGTTATCCTCTGTTTTGTTTGACCTATATCTTGATTTGATGAATATATATAAATGATTTTGGATATAGATATATAATTAATGGATATCAATTTTTTCAATCTTTATTATGTTTATTGATCTGGATCTCATTCTACACTAAAAATCTACTAAAATTGGGTATTTCCATTGGATGATTTATCATCGATGAAAGGTGATAAGTGGTACATAATTAAAATCCCATAGTATATATATATAATATTTATATGTTATTTTATAATTTATAATATTAAATGAAAAAATTTAATTACTAAATATAGTTAACTAATTCGGTAAAGAAATTACTTATTGAATTGGGTATTTGATTAATTAGTTGAATAATGGAATTAGGGAAATTAATTAACTAATTTATTATTAGAGTATTGAATTGTAGAATTGGGGATAATGAATTGGGATTTAATTATCAGTATGTTTAATTGTAAATTGATAATAGTTAATTTTGAATTAATTATTGGAATCTTAATATTATTGAGTAGAAATAATTATTTTATGAATTAATCTTGGAAATATTTCTTATTATGGATTTGATTAATTAATTATTTAAATAACTAATTGAAGAAATGGTATTAAATAATTTTTGAATTATATAATGTAATTTTGAATAGTAATTATAGGTGAATTAATTAATGGGATTTATGTGATTATCTAAAAGTTTTAGTATTAATGTTATGGATGTAGTTAATTAATTTTTGATTTAATTAATAGAATTTATATCATTAATCAAAAAATGGATTAATGTAAGGAATTTTCATTATTTAATAATTTTTGAATTAATTATGAGACTTTATATGATTAATTAAATGTTCAATTAAATAATGTGATATGTGATACATGTGACATATTCGATACATGTGACATATGTGATATATGAGATATACGTGATACATGTGATTTATGTGATACATGTGTTACATGTGACACATGTGATATATGATATTGATTGAGAAAATAGTGTGTGGGGCATGGAATGACACTCAAAATACCAATTGGTCATATCCATGACATTATAAGACCTCTGGAATGTATGAAAAATGTATGGGATATGGACTGATTTTCAAAATAAAAATGATGTGTGGGATAGGGATTGATGCTCTAAATACTCATGAGGCGTGAGATAGGGACTGATTCTCCAAATAGAACTGAGGTGCTAGACATGGTAATTTACCCCCAAAATGATGGCATTGGACTATCGTTCCAATTATCAGTATTATAATTTGAAATGAATCTGATAATGAATACTTTTTTAAATGAATTGTGAATTTAAATGTGAAAGAGTTTAGAATCTTGCATTGGATAAAGTAGGTACTAATGTTCAAGTGTCTTTGGGAACCCACAAAGTTTATATTTCTATATAAAGAATAATTGATAATGTTATAAATATTTTCTCATGAGTTGTATTTATTAATGTAAATAAATTCAATCACAATTTTGTATGGATATTATTTTAGACTCCATTGGTGGATGCCTAATTAGTGGTACTCAGACCTTACTCTGACTGCCTAATGGGTACTTGGATTGATTTCTAATTTTCATAAGTAGATAATGTAAGTGGACCTATGTTAGATGGATGATTTGTTATGGATCATTGATGAGGGAATGAGAAGTGGTATAGGACCCATTGGGAATATTATAGTGCCATTACTTTTGAGTTTTCATTTTGACCCTTGGAACATATTTTGCATGGAATATCTACTATTTAGTTTTTATATTGAATCGCTATTTTTGGTCATCTTGTGTTATTTATACTATTTGTTTTGGGATATATGTTATTAAATTATTTTTTTCTTATTTTATGATGGTTAATTACTATGATAGATGATTTTATAGTCTACCTGTGATAGATATTGCACCCTTACTGATAGCCGGAAGAATCTAGTGTCCGAAGAGGCACACATAAGGTTGTGTGGAGGACCGAATCGAGAAACCTGTGTGTGGAACCTGAGTATGGATAGTATAGACGAGGGTTGGATGACCTCCATAACCATTGTATATTTTACTTTCTTTATGTGTCACTCCTCCCAAATATGTGTGGGATTAACCACTATGAGTCTACACACCTAGAATTCCATCCTCTATATACACCCCTTTGGATCCTCCCATGGGTTGTTTCTAGGGCATGATCCTTGTGCAACCTTGCAAGCCTGTGTAGGCCCCCATGTGGGGGATTAGCCAGATGGTCACTTGTGAACTTATTATGTTGTAGGCAACCACTTGTTGAATCATGGCCCATTTTTTGGGTAAAGAACTAAACAATATTAGAATTTTAATTACAAAATTCTATTTAATTATAAAATATTTACTACTTTCTAATTCATTGAAATTTTATTTATTTTTAAATAATTTTTTTCCCCACTAATATTTTCTAAATTTTAATAGTAAATTAAAATTAATTTCCATTATTCATAAAAATCCTTAGAAAAATATTTATATGATGATCAAAAAATCATCATGAAATATGATTGTGTCAATTTCCCCTGGTAAAAATGATCAATTACAACATTTCATTGACCATTACTGCTGGGTATTTTTATTGACCACATTTAGTCCCATCCAGTGGTATATAGAGTGGTCTTATAGGGGAGTCTCATATAACAAATGGAATAAAAAAAATGTGTGGGAACCCACCATTTCCCTTTGCATGTTCTGTAATCTCAAGGGTTTCCTAACGGTGAACAATTGTCTGGTACAATAATAGGTCCACCTTGAACCAATGTTTTTTTAAATTCATATTTATCCTTCATTATAATTCATTTACCCTCCCCTTAAATTATACCTCATTTTCCAATGAACCTCTAGCGGTTCCTCCACCACTGTTTTCTAAGTACCACTATTTTTATGGGCTATTATTATGGTAATTACATCATCGTTTGAAGGTAATTTCACTCCCTTTCCATTAAATTCATCGACTCTATTTTCCACCTTTCATTTTAGATTATTTGTCTTAAGTCATCATAATGAATTCCACATTATATTTGTGGCATAATTCTGATATTATATGATTTTTTTCATCAGGTATAGGGGGTATCATAAGAAATTTATCACATATCATTACATGAAATTTAAATTAAATTACATATATATATATATATATGAAATTATACAGTGTTTTTGGTCATATAAAATTAAATTGTTATTTTGATGTGGTGTTTTGTGGTATGTATTATTACTAGGATGGTTTTGGGAGTACCATAGGGTCATTTCAAGAGTTCATGACTATCATTTCAATGAAAAGAGGTTAACAACTATGTTATTAAATATTTTGGCATTTTTTTCATTAAATTTTTAATGTAATTATAATTATTTTAATTAATTTTCAAATTTTATAAATAATTGAAATTGATTTTATGGATTGACTTAGGTGATATAGATGTAAATATTTTAATGGACATCCTTTATTGGGCCTAATAAGTGATGATTAGGAATTAAATGATATGAAATAACATCAATTGAGGATTGCAGTCTCTATGACTTTCTATATGGGTTATTCACATTAATTATAAATCTTCTGATATATAGTCATTAAATTATTGTCTACATTTATTAATTAAATTTTTTATTTACAATAAATAAAACAATAATGAATCAAATGAACGTGTACATGGAAATAATGAATCTATGGAGATTAGTTGATTCCGTAACCACCAATTTTCATGGCCCTAGTTAAAAATTAATTCTATATAGAATAAGGAAATCTAGGGGTTGATAAATAGGAAAATTATTTGAAGTGATCAAATTATAGTGTACCTAGTTTGGAATCCCATAGAATGCTCTTTATAGATCATTTTGATAGTATGGAAGTAATGAACCATGTTTTCTATAAGATAACTATATGATATATTATTTTAGTTGGGTTAATAAAATTAATTATGGTGTGAGATTTCCTCCCCAAATGAAATGATATTTTCTAGGTTGGTAATCCAGTAATAGTATTTTTTGATAGGTTGGGTTTATGAGGTTGAAATAATAGTACACTAATAATAGATTGGTTCATTTACTCATTTAATTATTGTGATGGTATTGTATATTTTCTAACATATTCAAGGAGGCCACATTAGGACAATTTTGAGAATTTTGGGACCTGAAAGGGTGCCATAATGATATGTTTAACTTTGATATGACTATTGCGGTTTTGGGTATAGATGATTATAGATTTCATATTACAACCTAATTATATCACATGTTCCTCAAATGGATACTTTTATAATTCATAGTTATTCACATTAGAGGTGAATCATTGTTACATGTGATGAGTTTGGGATGATATCCAACCAAATAATATTATATAGTTGACCATAATATTTGTGAATTCGTAATATTTTCTTGTAGTATCTAGTTGTTGATATTAACATTGTTTTATATATATGGAAAATCCCTTTGAGTTTAACATCTGTGAAAATATTTAATTTCTAGGGTGTTATAATTCATTATTTTGTTTTATATGATTTCATAGTGTTATCCAACATTGAATCTTCAACTTTTCCACTACTAGATGAAGAGGAAGTATTACATCATATATATTTAGTATTATTTCTCTGAAAATATTCAAATTCCTTAGGATAAATCCTAGAATCTATTAGTTATATATTCCAAAATATTTTCAATGTAACATGTATTGTATAGAACAAATATGAGATTTACATAGAGACACACTCACACTAGAAAATGGTATTGTTTTCAATATTGGGTGACATAATAGTACCAAAGAAATGATAGTATCTATTTAAATTACTCTTACACACTAATGATATTTGATATTTTTATTTTGATGATATCACATTCCCATAAATTTTATTTTCTACTTATATATAGGAATTTTTTGGTTGTTACCTATATATTTTTACACACACCTTTTTATAGAATCCATGAAACAAAAGTTTTCAAGAAGGATTCACTAATAGTATGATTTTGTTTGGATGTGGACAAATATTTCTTCATTCATCTAGATAAAATTCATAGAGTCATGAGATATATGAGGTGTTTCGTGGAAATATTTTAGATGATTAGACTTTTTTCAATGGTTTAATTTGAATATATGATATTCCCCATAAGAAATATGTTTATTTATGATGTTATGACAATGGGTATATATCATTATTTTTATCTCAATTATAGTTATTTATGTATTATTCTTTGGGATTAATTACAAAAAATGGATTTATTATTATGTATGATGTTTAGTTAATTTCCTATAAATTTATATTCTAAATTGAGGGTATAGTCTTTCCATGTTAACACAAAAGATAGTCAATACTATTTGTTCGACTATTATATATAGAGATTACCCTATAAGGTCATGTAGTGTCCAAGGGTCCTTGCACTGATTGTGTTGTCCAGGTAGAGGGGAATTAAAATGTTGGGTCCGAACATTGTTTTTAATTCATTTAAAATTTAGATAAATTTGTTAACAATGATCATATAAAATATTGGAGATTGGGATGAAAACAAAATAGTAAGCAAAGAAAATCTATTTTGAAAAAAAAAATGTCACCAAGGGAAATTGATTTTTCATCGTAATGATTGATTTTTAATGTAGTATGATTTAACCTAGTGTGACTCACACATGTGTTGGGAATTTTTATTCTATTCATTTTTCATACATTTTGTTAATGGAAATATGTTATTATAGATACATTATATTTGGACCATTTAATTTTATTGACATGCCTATTATTTCTTGTGATTCATAACATTTATGATTATGGATAAAATATCTAAAGAGTGTACAATAACTTATATGGTGTTTTATTACAAAACAATTTGTGAAATTTTATAGAGATGTAGAAAAGTATTTTTTTTTCAAGACATTAATACATGAGGATATATAATTATAAACACATTAATTAATATATATTCACTCCATGTATAGAATGTGTATTTACCAATGTAGGCTGATATACGAATTTTTTACCCTATTGATAAACTCATTAGTTCCAAGGATGGCGTTTGAACTACAATTTAACCTTCCTAAAATAACTTATATGTTTTTTTCTCATATTTAATATTAGAGGATTATATATATTTGAACATTATAGACTCGGTATAATAGACAAAAACATCATGGGTGAATCAATTTATATATTCTGATAGATTATATAGTTATACATAAAGGTGTAGTCTTATATAATGTTTACCATTGAAGATTACATCCTCAATAGGCTAATTATTTGTATGTGTTTCATGATATATACACATGATTAAACTACCTATAATGAAATGGAATTTTCCATCCCAATATAAGGTGTTTTTTGAAGATAAATGCTTTTAGGGAAATTTTCGTGATGTTACATGGTGATAGTGAGATATTTTATCCATTTGGAGGGTCACCACACCATGTCTAAGGGTCTATTACTAGTTTTTTATGTTTTCTAGTGCTTTGAGTATAGTGAAATCAAATTTTTGTTGATCATTCGTTAAGAATGAATGTTTTGAGTTAGTCAATTGGTGTTTGGGTTGCCACGATGGGTAAAAAAGTTATGTTATCTCTTTTGGTTAGAATTTTAAGATGTGTAAAGTTTACTAATTACCCTTTTAATGGTATATCCAATATATTGAATAGGATTTGGAGGTAGAATTTTTTAACATGGTAACTCATGGAAGGTAAAATGGACATGATTTCAAATTTGAGAGCTGTTTTTGGTGGATTAGAGAATAGATATGTGTACCATGGTGAATTTAATTACTTTAAGGGTAAAAACTAAAAAAATTACAAAAAAAATTAATCATACTAATTATAAATCTTGCCCATTTTTCTGGTTCTCCAAAAGTAGAATAAAAATATTGTTGGATGTTTTTAAATGATTTTGCATGATTTGTTTTTCTATAATAAATGGGGGTTGATGAAACACCTCAGTTTTTACATTACGAAGGACCTTCCAACTTGTTTAGTTGAAAGTTGAATAGAAATGGGTTTTTATAAAAAACAAATTCTTAAACAATGATTTAGAGATAAATATTTCATAGGCCTTATCTTGGTGGTTCCAAATATAGATATATATCTCTATATTCCATTAGGGTAGCTGTGTTGTAATTCATGGGTGACATTAAATATTTCTAAATTCATTGATAATTGAGTGTCAATTTTAGTTTTAGATTCCTAATAATATAGATCTCCTTATTTTCTATATGAAGAAAATGTGATGAGGAGATAATTAAATTATGGTTGAGGGTATTTAATAATTCTATTAAAAAATCAGGTCATTTACCCAATGGTTTTCTTTTCATACTAATTCTACTAAACCCTATCATTCCTCTAATATTCTCACCACTCTCCAACAACATCCCTTTTTGATACTAATATGCTCATAAATCTAAAGTGAAATCTTTGGATTCATAATCTTGTTCTGTTTTCCTTTATCTATGGTAGGTTGTTGATCATTCATTCTTTCATAGATAACATTATAATTATAATCAATATATGATATTTATAAATTATTTATTCTAACTTCTAGAATATATATGTAATATACAAATTATGTTTCCCTCATAATAAATTAACATCTACATCCTTAAATTATTAATTAATATTTACTGATCAGAATTTTTATTTCAGTTTGAATATCTTGGAAACAATCATTTAACAAAAATATTTATTATAAATAATTAATGATGGGAAAATGATACATATAAAATGAATTATTAATTTTATATTAAATAATTTTCTATTTTTATTAGTGGATTTTCAATTTCTAAAAACCTTGTTTTCATTCTTACATTATCTTACAAAAATTGATGAATTTTTCCATAGAAATATTTATTAATACACATAAACATTTAAACTAAAATAGATAGTTTAATATTTAGAATCATATTATACTATTTTCATTATTGAGTTCTTTTTAAGTTGATCGGTCAAATGATTATTTGGGATATTTATATACCTGAATTATTCATTTTTATATTTTGATTAAATTCTAAAATCACTTCCAATAAATATAATACTGAAAATTAAGGTTGAAATGTATTTGATGTGTAACTGAAAGGTGGAATAATTTTTTTCTTTGTCCCATGTAATTTTATAATTGGATTTATGTTCATTATTTTTTCAGTTATATATATATATTAATTTATTTTTTAATAGTTATGTAAAAGTTTTTTAGAATTTTAATGATATAATCACAAAAACCATAATTTCATTAATCAGGTAAACATGGTTAATGAGTTGTTTGTATTTTAACTAAAAATTATTGTAAAATATAGAGGATTAGGTTTGGATGAATAAATATAAATTAATATATTGGGATTGAAATTTTATTGGTGAAAGTTTTTGTATTGATATTAATGGATTTATATAGTCTGAGAAATGAAGTTGTAATTATTGTTTATTAATATGTAATGAATTGACGCATTATTATATTCATTTAGTATGGATGTGGTTAATTGATGGTGATGATAATGACATAATGTTTTAATTTTTTTCCAATTGATTCTTTTTATATTGATAGTTGAATTTTTATTATGTGTGATGTATTATTTATAAAAAGACATTTGTGATATATAAATATTTTTTTATAGATTTCCATTATAAAAGTATTTTTGAGGAAATATGTTGATGAATATAGTATTTTGTGAAATTTATAACTATGGGATAAAATTTAATTAACTTGATACACATCTCAGTAGGCCATGAAGGATGAAGGTTGGAATTACCATTCCAAGTGTGTGAGTGTAATGTGGTCTACGAGATGATGGTTTTGTGAGGTAATTATGAGTATTCATTATGAACGTGAAGTATTCTAAGCTCAAGAACACGATTAATTTTCTATATGTTAATGATACCATATTATAATTTTTATGACATATTACAAATTCCACATTTGGTGGTGATGTCAGATAGAGATAATATCATAGTTGATTGAAAATAAAAATGATGAAAAATTAAAAATTAGGGAAATTTCTCCTCGTTGATGATGTAATAGTTCATGATGATACAAAATAATGATATATAGTTAGTGGATGTAAATATTGGTTATTGTTTATAGCAGTTTAATATAAACTAATCGTGGAAAACACAAGGTGTATTTCATCTATGTTTAGATTACCCTACAACATTCAATTTTTGAATAAATATATTGAGTGGAATGGGTTATGGATATTTGATGGATAAGAATGTGAGGTTGATGTATAATCCTTCTCACATTAATGATTATATAAATAGAGGCAACCCAATAGGATAGAAAATTCTCAAAAGGTATAAAACCCTTTTCATAGGGAAGAGTGGTGATATAAATTATCAGTTTTGTAGAAGGTTGCATTGGGGTTATGGATATATTATTTCTATTTTTTTGTTTGTTAACTTTTTTTAGATTATGATTCATAGGAACTGAAAGGATAGGTAGAATTGTTTGTGCAATTTTAAGGGTTTATGTAACTTATTTTGATCAATATGATGTCATATACCAGTCTATGATTGTAAATGACTGTTATATTTTGTTTTATGTACTCTTTTTTCGTCACGATTTTTTATTCAACATGACTGAAAATATTTATTTATGGATGATCCTATAGAATAATCCAAATTATATTTCCCTGTAGGTTTTTTCAAGGTGTTTTCATGATACATCAGTAGTGTATTCTGTTCTTATTTGGGAATCATTTGTGATGTTGGTATCTAGATTATAGTATATAGTTTCATGTATATGTATTTTTTTGATATTCTACATTAAACATTTTTCTGTCATATAGGTATAAATTTATATATAGTAATTGATTGTTGCCTTTCTGTTAAAAGGTGTCTCTACCATTATAAGGACCCGGCCTTAAACCTTTCTTAATCTTGAATTAAATTGAATAATTCACATTGAGGATCTTTTAAGGTTTAGAGTTTTAGAGAATTAGGACATAGCTATTACATATCAAAGATTACAAAGTAGACAAATCTACTCAGTTTCCATTTTTCACAAAATAAAATTTTTTGAACAAAAGAGTCATGTATAGTTCCTTGTTTTAGACAGCCTGACATTTCCTTGATCCCATCCTTGACCCTATTTATAGCGACTCGAGTTTTTGGCCCTGTCAGACTTTGTAATATTTCTACGAATAATTCCAGAGCTAGGCGTGAAGACGGCGTGCGATTCCGAGGCCCGGTGTGCCCGGAATTAATTTTATAAAAATATTAAGTATTTTTATACTATGCACGTGGCGGGGGTGTGATATCTCCTAAACGGTAGCTCAGAACGGGAATCTGAGGGCACATTTGCGTCCGGAACGTGCCGTTTACCCTGGGCGGGGTGTAAACATTGCGGGCGCGGGCCTGCGGTGAGAAACGCCACTAGGGGCATTTCCGTAAATAAGTAGCATGTTAGTGGGCGAGCGTCGGCTCGAATAACATCTGAACGAAGTCTCGGATGGAAAATCTGAGACCGCCGTTGCGTTCAGAATGGTGCATTTACCTTAGGGGTGATCTTACTTTTGTTCGCATCGGGTGTTGGGTCCGAGGCGGGTTTGGCGCCGGCGGGCCACTGATATAAATATCAGCGCCCCCCCCCCCTTTTATCGTTCTTCGCCGTTCTTCGCCGTTCATTGCCGCCACTCCGCCGAATCGAGCAAACGGAGCGCCCACGAGCTCAGAATTCGATGGCGGACGTTCCAGGAGCACGCAACGGATGCTTTGGATCGCGGATCTGAGGCAGAACGTCGGCGTTTCGCCCGCGATGTAGGCGGTTTTGAGTTTTAACCCCCGATCCCGTTTTGCTGCGTTTTTCTGCAAATTGAAGCCGTAGCAGTGTAGATCGGGTCCCGAGGGTCGTGTAGACTCCTCCGGATCGCGAAACGGACCACCGGGGTGCTCCCGGCAGTCCGCGGAAGGTCTGCCGGCGCCGGCAGAGCCCGGCGGCCCGTGGCGGAGCGCGGCGGTGCCGTGGGGGCACGCCGGCGGCGCGCGGCGGAGGACCGCCGGCCGGCGGGTGGCGGCCGGTCCAGGCCGGCCGGACCGGCCGGTCCGGCTACTTTTCGCATACGGGGGTCTTTAAACCCCCGAATCTTGCACTTCAGGAGTCAGATTCGCCCGCCGTTTGCGGCCACGTGACCCTAACGACGAGTCGAACCCTCCGGTGTGGGTTCGAGAGTTTAAAGGTTCGGTATCGTGGCCCGGGAGCTAGAATCGTCGTATAAAATAATATTATTTTATTATTTTACGACTTCGGGCCATTGTAAATTCTACCTGGAGCGTCCGTTTGACGTGCCGTCAGTGGCGTTGGAACCCTGATGGTATGTCAGACTTTTTGAGATGGTTTCCGGGTGTTGGGACTGCGAACGGGTTACGGGCCCCACGAGGCCGAGTTTTGGCGTTTTCGGGGAAACACAGCTTTTGAACCAGGAGTCCGATTTTGACGGATGAATAGTCGATCCTGTGTGTTTTTCCGAGAGGATCGCAATGGTGCAATCCGTTCGATGAGATTTGGAATCTAGGCGTGGGCCCCACCCAAGCTGGCCTTCGGCGAATAGTACCTTTTTCACCGGGAGTCCGTGTTGGACGAGCGAGTAGTCGATTCCGCTTGTTTTTTCGAGGGGATCACCGTGGTGCGATCCGCTTGATGGGTTTCGGGATCATAGCGTGGGCCCCGCGTGAGATTGCTACGGTGAATAGTGCCTTTTTCACCGGTGCTCCGTTTCGGGCGAGTAAACAGCCTATCCTGCGTGTTTTTCCGCATGGAACGCGATGGTGGCCTCGGTTTTGGCCTCGGAGGTGCGCAGTGTGGCATTGTGGCGGGTCGCTCGGGTTAGCGACGTTTGGACCAGCAGTGGTTGAGGGTTCTCCGTTGGTTCGTTCCTACGAGGGTTCGTGTGGTATCACAACCTTCGTATGGGTTTGTGATCCTCTCGATGGGATGTTTAAACTGTTAGAGTTGTGGTATCCCTCCGGTGGGCCCGGAGTGGATCCTCTAGCATCTTTACCCTAGATCGAGTTCTTCGTATCGTTGTGACCATTTATTTACGGGCGGTGATCCCCTATCTAGAAGGTTAACCCCGTAGGGTTTGTGGTATCATCAGACATATGATCCCCTACGCGGTGGGTCGTGCACAGTAGGGTTGTGGCATCGTCGGGCTTACGATCCCCTACTCAGCATGTGGTTTATTGTAGGGTTGCGGTATCGTTGGTTATACGATCCCCTACTTAGCGCTTGGTGTCGGTAGGGTTGCAGTATCATTGGTTATGCGATCCCCTACTCAGCGCATGTTTTTGGTAGGGTTGCAGTATCGTCGGTTCGATCCCCTACATCGCGAGTTATACCAGATAGGGTTCCGGTATCATCATGACCATCTTTCTATGGACGATGATCCTCTATCTGAGTGTGAAGCTTCTGTCGTATGCCAGATCGGGTTGTGGTATCCCCTAGCAGATCCTGGGTGTGATCTCCCATCTGTGAGAACTACGTATGCCAGATCGGGTCGTGGTATCCCCCAGCGGACCCTGGGAGTGGTCCCCTATCTTTGAGCTACGTATACCGGAGTGGGTCTTGGTATCCCCTAGAGGACCCTACCGGTGATCCCCTCTCCGAGGATTTTGGTGGTTCTGTTGTTTCAGTGAGGTTTCCTCAGTGATGTTGTCCAACGAGTGTGGTCTCTCGGGTGAGCGTCTGAGATGTTTGGTTGGGACCCGATGGAGTGTATCTCTCGGATGACTGTCATCTGGTATGAAAGTGTTCGTGGTGTACTCTCCTTGTTGTGGACAGTTGCTGGTGATGAGGTCGGTACCTCTTGTGGCTTTGTGGCGTGAGCTTTGTATATCTGGATTGTTCAAGGTGTATGTATGGGCATACACCTAAGCTGAGCTGAGCTGACTAGTTGTGTTTAGTCGAGGATGGTCACGAGATGGAGTTTCTCTCTCGTCTGGGTTCCCTCTGGCTGGGTTGAGCGGACTGTTGCCTTTCCGTTGCTCCCTTGGGTTTTGGGTTTTTGGGGTGCCTACTGAGTATGTTTATACTCACCCCTGCACGGGCTTTGCCCGCACATGTTTGTGTCTTGTGCAGACCACAGTCCTTTTGACAGAGTCCCAGGAGGACCCGGAGCAGGCGGAGCTTAGTGAGCGAGTGCACCGGGGTGTTTACCGGAGCTGTGCCGAGGGTGCTTTCCTGCAGGTGTTTGTGGCAGCATTCCCCTTCTTCAGAGCAGGTTGGATACGCTTTTGTAGTTTTCTTTTGGTGGGCCCTGTTGTGCCCTTTGTACTTTTGTTGTTGCACTCTGGTTTGGGATAGATTGTATGCATGCATTTACTTTTCAGTTTCTATATCTATGCACTGTTGCATGGAGGTGTTTGTGGGCGCATGTGTACAGGTACCATAGGCTAATGCCTCCCATGTGTGTGATAGCCTACTCGGCGCTAGTCGCCAGCCCCTAGCCTATTGGAGGGAGGCTTGGGGAGTCGCGGCTCGAGCCCCGTTGGGTTAGGTCGTGACAGAGTGGTATCAGAGGAGGTTCCACCTTTGGAATCTCAGAGCGTAGCTGGTCTAGCTTTGAGCTTGGTTTGGGTTTCATAGCGGCAGTGTTAGGATGTTTCGAGTTCGACTTTAAGCCCAGGGACTCCAGTGTTGGTGCGGCGACCGACGTATCCATACACCAGGACTCCGATAACCTGCCTTTTGACTCGGGACATTCATACACTGGTCGCGGGGACATAATGGTACATGCATCATATAGGACTGGGTTTTGGGTTTTCCTTGTCCTTCTTGAGTCAGCTCTCCAGATATACTCTTTGACTGTGTTGTGTCTTGAATGTATTTCAGGATGCCTCCATGATGACAACCAGCAAGGGTTCCGCAGCAGGATTGTGCTGATGACCCGCCCCGTGTAGTGGTTGTGGAGCAGGGCGCAGGTTCTGAGGTTGCACCTCCAGGTGGTCTGCCAGTTGAGCCACCACCTGTTGAGCAGCTGGTTGTGCCGGCGGTGCAGGACGAGGTTGCACGCAGGCTGAGTGCGCTGCACGAGTTCCAGAGGCAGCGACCTCTGAGGTTCCGGGGTGATCCAGACCCCCAGGCAGCTGATGACTGGCTTGAGGCAGTCACCCGAGTTTTCCGCCTAGTGAGGACACCTCCAGATCAGATGGTGGTCCTAGCGGCGAGCCTTCTGCATGGTTCTGTCGGGAGATGGTGGAGTTTGGTGACGCAGTACCATAACGAGGAGACGCTCGCGTGGGCAGAGTTTGAATGACTTTTCAGGGAGGAGTTCTATCCGGTGACGCTGAGGTCAGTGCAGATCCAGGAGCTTCTGCAGCTTTGACAGGAGAGCATGATTGTGTTGGAGTACTCAGTGAGGTTTATAGACCTGTCATGCTACTCCCTGGATATGGTTTGAGACCCGTTCTTTAGGGCTCGGACCTTCGAGCAGGGCTTACGCAGGGATATCTGAGGAGGTGTGGTTTCCTTGTGCCTTCCCACCTATGCTGGAGTGCTGGAGTGAGCGCTGGTGGTGAAGAGATTTCTGGCTGAGCAGATTCCCCCTGTTAGTGCTGGGCACTCGAGAGCTGAGACTTCGTCGGTCGGATTGGCATCTGGTGGCCGACTACATACTCAGGGGTCCGGACGTGGTCGACGATTCAGGAGGTGACCCCTGGATGGAGGATATGAGCCTCAGGGCTCACAGGGCTCGCATGCCAGTTTTGGTCAGCCGCAGGAGAGGCGGTGTTACGCTTGCGATGGTCGGGGACATCTTGCTAGAGATTTTCCGACCCGACGTGCTGCTGAGAGGGAGTCGGTCGATGGACCGCCTTGGCAGAGGCAGCGTCTCGAGCAAGGAGGTCCGCATGGCGGAGGACGTGGCGGCGAAGCTGGTGCAGCGGGAGGTGGTGGTAGGCAGAACCAGTTGCCACCACCCCCACCCCCAGGTGGTCCACTCCAAGCTCAGGTAGCTGGTGGTCGAGGGCGAGGATAGCTGCATGCCCTGGAGGCTGTTGACCCAGAGGCACCGTGGATGGATAGAGGTACGCCTTGTGTCTTTCTACTTACTGCAGTAGTTTGTCAGACACTGTTTAGAGGTACTCTTTCCTTTTGTTGTTTGCTCGAGTTTTGTTCACGGCGTTGGTAAGACCCTGAGTGGTTGTTTTTTGGTGAGCTCGCTGGTGTGTGAGACCCAGTTGAGAGTTCAGTCGCATTCCTTGTGCTTAGGGATTTTCAGGGACAAAATGTTCTAAGGGGTGAGGATGTAGCGACTCGGGTTTTTGGCCCTCTCAGACTTTGGAATATTTCTACAAATAATTCCAGAGCTAGGCGCGAAGACGACGTGCGATTCCGAGGCCCGGTGTGCCCAGAATTAATTTTATAAAAATATTAAGTATTTTTATACTATGCACATGGAGGGGGTGTGATATCTCCTAAACAGTAGCTCAAAACGGGAATCTGAGGGCACGTTTGCGTCCGGAATATTCCGTTAACCCTAGGCGTGGTGTAAACATTGCGGGCGTGGGCCTGCGTTGAGAAACGCCACCAGGGGCGTTTCTGTAAATAAGTAGCAAGTTAGTGGGCGAGCGTCGGCTCGAATAACTTCTGAACGGAGTCTCGGATGGAAAATCTGAGACCGCCGTTGCGTTCAGAATGGTGCGTTTACCATATGGGTGACCTTACTTTTGTTCGCATCGGGCGTCGGGTCCGAGGCGGGTTTTGCGCCGGCGGGCCGTTGATATAAATATCAGCCCCCCCCCCCCTTTTATCGTTCTTCGCCGTTCTTCGCCGCCACTCCGCCGAATCGAGCAAACGGAGCGCCCACGAGCTCAGAATTCGACGGCGGACGTTCTAGGAGCGCGCTGCGGAAGCATTGGAGTGCGGATCTGAGGCAGAACGTCGGCGTTTCACCCGCGAGGTAGGTGGTTTTGAGTTTTAACCCCCGATCCCGTTTTTGCTGCGTTTTTCTGCAAATTGAAGTCGTAGTAGTGTAGATCGGGTCCCAAGGGTCATGTAGACGCCTCCGGATCGCGAAACGGACCACCGGGGTGCTCCCGGCGGTCCGCGGAAGGTCTGCCGGCGCGGCACCGGCGCGACGGCGCACGGAGGAGGGCCGCCGACCGGGGCGGGCCGGCGGCGGCGGCCGGTCCCGGACGGCCGGACCGGCCACTTTTCGCATACGGGGGTCTTTAAACCCCCGTATCTTGCACTTTGGGAGTCGGATTCCTGCGCAGTTTGCGGAGACGCGACCCTAACGACGAGGCGAACCCTCCGGTGCGGGTTCGAGGGTTTAAAGGTTCGGGATCGTGGCCCGGTAGCTAGAAACGTCGTATAAAATAATATTATTTTATTATTTTACGACTTCGGGCCGTTGTAACTTCTACCCAGAGCGTCCGTTTGACGTGCCGTCAGTGGCGTTGGATTCTGATGGTATGACGGACTTTTTGAGATGGTTTCCGGGTGTTGGGACAGTGAACGGGGTGCGGGCCCCACGAGGCCAGGTTTTGGCATTTTCGGGGAAACGCAACTTTTGCACCAGGAGTCCAATTTTGATGGATGAATAGTCGATCCTGTGTGTTATTCCGAGAGGATCACAATGGTGTGATCCGTTCGATGAGATTCGGAATCCAGGCGTGGGCCGCACCCGAGCTGGCCTTCGGTGAATAATACCTTTTTCACCGGGAGTCCGTTTTGGACGAGCGAGTAGTCGATTCCGCATGTTTTTCCGAGGGGATCGCTGTGGTGCGATCTGCTCGATGGGTTTTGAGATCGTAGTGTGGGACCCGCGCGAGCTAGCTACGGTGAATAGTGCCTTTTCACCGGTGCTCTGTTTCGGGCGAGTAAACAGCCTATCCTGCGTGTTTTTCCGCGTAGAACGCGATGGTGGCCTCAGTTTTGGCCTAGGAGGTGCGCAGTGTGGCTTTGTGGCGGGTCGCTCGGGTTAGCGACGTTTGGACCAGTAGTGGTTGAGGGTTCTCCCTTGGTTCGTTCCTACGAGTGTTCGTGTGGTATCACAACCTTCGTATGGTTTTGTGATCCTCTCGATGGGATGTTTAAACTGTTAGAGTTGTGATATCCCTCAGGTGGGCCCGGAGTGGATCCTCTAGCATCTTTACCCAAGATCGGGTTCTTGGTATCGCTATGACCGTTTATTTATGGGCGGTGATCCCCTATCTAGCAGGTTAACTCCGTAGGGTTTGTGGTATCATCAGACATATGATCCCCTACGGGGTGGGTCGTGCACAATAGGGTTGTGGTATCATTGGGCTTACGATCCCCTACTCAGTATGTAGTTTATAGTAGGGTTGCGGTATCGTTGGTTATACGATCCCCTACTTAGCTCTTGGTGTCGGTAGGGTTGCGGTATCGTTGGTTATGCGATCCCCTACTCAGCGCGTGGTTTCGGTAGGGTTGCGGCATCGTCGGTTCGATCCCCTACATCGCGAGTTATACCAGATAGGGTTCCGGTATCATCGTGACCATCTTTCTATGGACGATGATCCTCTATCTGAGTGTAAAGCTTCTGTCGTATGCCAGATCGGGTTGTGGTATCCCCCAGCGGATCCTGGGTGTGATCACCCATCTGTGAGAACTACGTATGCCAGATCGGGTCGTGGTATCCCCCAGCGGACCATGGGAGTGATCCCCTATCTGTGAGCTACGTATACCGGACTGGGTCTTGGAATCCTCTAGAGGACCCTAGTGGCGATCCCCTCTCCGAGGAGTTTGGTGGTTATGTTGTTTCAGTGAGGTTTCCTCAGTGATGTTGTCTGACGAGCGTGGTCTCTCGGGTGAGCGTCTGAGATGTTTGGTTGAGACCCGATGGAGTGTATCTCTCAGATGAGTGTCATCTGGTATGACAGTGTTCGTGGTGTACTATCTTTGTTGTGGATAGTTGCTGGTGATGAGGTCGGTACCTCTTGTGGCTTTGTGGCGTGAGCTGTGTATATCTGGATTGCTCAAGGTGTATGTATGGGCATACACCTGAGCTGAGCTGAGATGACTAGTTGTGTTTAGTCGAGGATGGTCACGAGATGGAGTTTCTCTCTCATCTGGGTTCCCTCTGGCTGGGTTGAGCGGACTGTTGCCTTTCCGTTGCTCCCTTGGGTATTGGGTTTTTGGGGTGCCTACTGAGTATGTTTATGCTCACCCCTGCACGGGCTTTGCCCGCACATGTTTGTGTCTTGTGAAGACCACATGCCTTTTGACGGAGTCCCAGGAGGACCCGGAGCAGGAGAAGCTTAGTGAGCGAGTGCAACGGGGTGTTTACCGGAGCTGTGCCGAGGGAGCTTTCCGGCAGGTGTTTGTGGCAGCGTTCCCCTTCCTCAGAGCAGGTTAGATACGCTTTTGTAGTTTTGTTTTGGTGGGCCCTGTTTTTCCCTTTGTACTTTTTTTGTTGCACTCTGGTTTGGGAAAGATTGTATGCATGCATTTACTTTTCAGTTTCTATATCTCTGCACTGTTGCATGGAGGTGTTTGTGGGTGTGTGTGTACAGGTACCATAGGCTAATGCCTCCCATGTGTGTGATAGCCTACTCGGCGCTAGTCGCCAGCCCCTAGCCTATTGGAGGCGGGCTTGGGGAGTCGCGGCTCGAGCCCCATTGGGTCGGGTCGTGACACTATTCTAATTTATGTCCCGTGAAAACATTTAAAAAACATGGGATGAGTATGAAAAGCTCATTAAGGGTTATAATAGTACGAAAATAAAACATCAGTCCATGTATACATAAGAATCAATGAAATCATACTTTATTCATAGAACATAAGCAGTTTATCATACCTCATGAAATCATAAGATTTCTGCAAAACTCAATAGAAATCATAAGGCATAAAGGTAACTTGAGGCATTCATAACATTCTTACATTGGGAGTAACCCTCATGGTTATGTTTGGAATATCCATCAAAGTATATTCCCTAAATCTATTTGGAGAAATCTTAAAGTTTAACTCCTTCACGTTACACTACTGGAAAATAGGTCTATACCCACGGTTTTGCAGAAAACTATGGATATAGGGTACCCCTATACTCACGGTTTTCCAAAATTGTGGGTATAGGGAGAGTATGTGAACCTATACACACGGTTTTCTAAAACCGTGGGTGTAGACACCTATACCCACGGTTGTGCCAAAAACCGTGGGTATTGTATTCTTTTAAGACCTATACCCACGGTTTTGGAGAAAATAGTTGGTATAGGGTATTTTCCGAATACCTATACCGACGGTTATTCAAAACCGCAGGTATTGATTTTTTTTGGAAGACCTATACCCACGGTTCTCTAGAACCGTGGGTATAGCTTTCCCGTGTTATGGTGGGGAAAAACATGAGGCGGGACACGAGAAAACATTTGGTGGGAAAATATTCTTTCACGGATCCATTTAATATATATAGGTAGATGAATACATATATATATCAAATAACAACGTTAGCTCAGTTAGTTCGTTAATGAGAAGTAGCGTTGAGGCGTACTGAGAGATGGTAGTTTGAATCCCAGTGGCCGCACTTTTTGATTTTAAATACCCCATTATATTAATATATATACGCTAATATATCTGGTTACAATAAATAATGTTAACAGCTCGGTCGGTCCGTTGTGGTGCGCGGGTGCGACGTGCTGTCGGAGATACGGGTTCGAATCCCAGGAACCCCATTTTTTGAATTTAAAATCCCGACCGGAATTATATTAATATATATAAGAATATATTTGTATATATAACAGAAAATGATTGCATCTTGGTTGGTCCAAGGGTGGTGCCGAGCCGCGAAGCAGCGGTAGGCGCTGTTTCAAAACTCGCTGGGTGCATATTTTTTGAATTAAATACCCCACGGTATAAGAACCATGGGGTCTGTTCTGTGCCACGCTGGCACAGCCGGTGTGCCACATCTGACACCCCTAAACCCACAGTTCTCCAAAACCGTGGGTATAGGCTGAGACCCCTATACAGACGCCTTTCCAGCCCACAGTTTCCAAAACCGTGGGTATAGGCTATACCGACGGTTTTGGGGGCTATAGCCACGGTATTGAATCGTGGGTATAGGTTGTTTTTCCAGTAGTGTTACCCAATGCATTGGAGAGATATATCGGGCTCACCCGCCCTTAGTTTATCATGGAACCACCCGTCTTCACAACAATTCCCAAGAACCATAACATAATCATATCACATAAAACATGCATAAAGGAAACATAAAATTTCCACTTTTCAATCACAAGATATCAACACAAAACATTGATATAAAAACATAATGAAAACCATTTTCAATACCAAAATAAATGAAATGTAAAACATTGATTTATTTTTCATTTTTTTTAAAAATGGTTATGGCTTGTAGAGGAAGCCGAAGCTCAAATAATGGTCACGGCGGCGGAGAAGTCGTTGTCGCCACATACGTACGACAAAAAAAACATTCGCCTTGTTCATATAGTAAACGCTTTGTATAAAAAGATTCATTTTCATTAAACGTAAAAGTCAAAGGGGTTTATACACCATATAAAAGAAAGTTGTGTATAAAACATAATATGCCTCAATAAAAGTAGATTGAGACGAAGTCCCAAACAAAGATCAATTTTTTAAATAAAATAGATCAATTATGTGTATTCACTGGAAGTACACATAAATAAATTACAAATACAAGACAGGAAATAATAATATCATGACAAAATTTGAAAGTAGGAGATTAACCCAAAGAACATAAATTGGGTTAAGAAGTTCCCTTGGTAAAATTTGACAGCCTAACAACGTCACTTTAAAATTCATAACATTAGTTGATGAGAGAGAAAATAGTATCTCATCACTTGGACATAAAATTTACATCAATAAGGATATATAAGAACATATCCAAACATAAAAAGATGTAAATTAAAAGACAAAACAAAATAAGTCTTTATAAAAGAGGAGTGTGAAAGGTTCCCTTACCGATTTGGGCATCTTTCAAAATGTACACCCAATGAATGAATGGTCATACAATGAAAATTTAAATACCCATAAATGAGATTATAATATACAAATAGTAAAATAATGGTCAGTACATACACCACACAAAAGAAAATAGTGGCCAATGTAGCATGAATCTCACGGGAATAAAAATTGAGATGAAAATCCCCTTATGAAAATTTAGCAGCTTAACGGCGCCACATAAAACTTTCAAAAATGGATTGATGACATAAAATAGGGTCACTCATCATATTGACATAAAATTTACAGAAATTGGAATATAAAATAACATCCCCCATCATAAGAAAGAGAAGCTTAAAGTAAGTTACATAAAAAAAGTACCTAAAAAGAACGAGAAAGGTATGATCCCTTACCTCTAGTCTGACTTATCTTGGTCATTTCTTTATATTCCTGAATAATAAACTTTTTTCAATTTATAATTTCATAAGTACCTCCTTTATAGTTTATTAGTCAATTCATATAACTTATTATAATGTTATAATAATTAGTTAATTATGTGAGTTCATATCAAATGTTTTTGTCGATGTTTGGTACAAGAGTCAAAAATGAACTTGTTTGAAAAGAATCGTCCATGTAGTTATAAGTACATCATCTCCAGAATGGTATTAATGATTTAAATATCATATATATCCAGTACATATTCATTTTATACTATTCCATAAAATTTGGAGATAAAAAGAAATGAAATGCACCGTTCATGAAGATGGTAGGCCGTACGTACGCAGGAACGCTACATTCATTTCTTTGTCATATTAATGGAATTAAAAATAATTGAGATATATATATTTATTATAATTATAGTATAATATATATGATATATAGGTAACATAAGATAATTAATTTTATTCTTTATACATTCCATGTATTGCATGAAAGAGTCACATTACTTGAGGGGGCGGTAGTCCGCACTTCCTCATATGAAATTATCGCATTTGCACAACATGCAAAGAAAAAAGGTATGTTTTAAATATAAAATACAGAAGCATATATAAAACATAAATACCATATATATCATATATAAAATATAGTGACATCATAATGGAAACCTTTAAATTTGTTAAAAAAATATTGAACAATCGTCGTTTCGTGAGGCAGTAATTCTCCATCCACAGAAACAGTATGTTCTTTAACCATTAAACGGATGTGTGTGTAAGGGTAGCTCGAAACCTTCTTATATAAACATACTAGTATATTGGAGATACTTTTTTTGTTACAAACGAAAGGAATAAAAAGAGTTTATGGGGTTAGAGAAGAAAAATAAAACAAAAGAACATACGAGAAGACATTACCTTTAAATCGCATAACTCCCTTTGGTTTGAACCAAATGGGTTTTATGAAGGGCTTTCTGCCTAAGGTGAGGCTTCAATAATAATGAGAGGTATGTGGAGAGATTAAATGGGCAGGTTTTGTCCGAGATAAAGGCTTTAGATGTGTGGGTAAGGAGGTATAGGTTGGGGGCTTTTATAAGAGGAGAGGAGGGGCACTCATTGAATGTCATGAAATGTTACTTTATTTTAAAAATAGTTTCGGATTTTAAAGGTCACACATTGATATATTTCGAGGATAAGGTGATGAGGGTTCGAGATATACTCATATAATAGGTTTTTTACAAGTGTAAGTCTTAAATTTTACATTATCTTTTCATTTTATTTAAATCATTCATTAATGAGGTAATTGCTGCATCATCATGGTCTCATAAATAATATAATTAATTTAATGTCTAAAAATTATAAAAAAAATACTATGATATAGGAAATCCTTTTATATTTAAAATGACTATTTATAGTCTAATATATCATTTAAGTAGACAAAATTACAATTATTTTACTTAGGTGTTACATACTTTGGTTACATTTTCCTTTCTTTAAGAAAAATGATAAAAGGTCACTGTCACACTAAAGTGATTCCATGGGGTCCCAAGGTTGTCACAGGGAATCCCATGGTCGGGCATGACACCAAAAATATCATTATGACACATGTTGGGGTCATTTTATATTTTTATGATATTATTTTCTTACCCTTAATTACCTGATTACTAATTAAACACGATAGTTAAAGATAATTACCGTCATTACTATTCATAATGTTCAAAAGAAAAAGTTTTTTAATTAAATAATTTGGACCTTATGATTCAAAATATGGAATCCATTTTATAAAATTAAAAACAGATAAATTTTAGTAATTAATTTAAAATTAAATCTCATTGTCAAAACAAAATTCAGGTTTTTAAGAAGTAAAATTTATCAAAAGATTGACTTGTTTTTACATCCAATTGAAAAGTGAAATTACATCCGATGGAAAACATTTTATTAAGTGATAAAAACATAATTCAATTATACTTTAAAATCAATTAAAATGACAATATAAATATATAAATAAATTGGATGAAAAGGCAGGTTTGAATTAAAAACTGTATTCTTTACTATTCATTAAAAAAAGCATTATCAGAAAAATGCCAAAAATTAACCCTAAGCTATATTTGATATTTCAAATTCATAAATGATGTCGATTTTACAAAACTAAAAATAAAGAAGTTTCATTAATAAATCAAATAGTTAATTACCGCTATCAAAACAAATAGCAGGTTTTTGGAAGAAATTTCTATGAAAAGTTTGGCACTTGTTTATGTCCATTTTCAAAGTGAAATTAATTATAATGACCACCATTGAATTAAATTGTAATAATATATTCTAATTAAACATTAAAACCAATTAAATAGATAATCTATTTATATATTTAAATTAGATGAAAAAGCAGTTTTGATGTAAAATGCAATATTTTTCACTATTCATTAAAAAAATGAACATTGTCAGAAACATACCAAAAATTTTACCAATGTAAATTTCAATATCTCAATCATAAATAATAAGTTTATTTTGACACATAGTGATTAAAAAATTGTAAAAAGTTATATTTAAAAAAGGTTCTCCATCAAAAGGATGTAAACCAGTCTTTTAAAAATATTAGAGTATTTATTCATTAAATTGCATTCATTTGTATTTTAAGCCTCTAAAATTTATTGGATAAATGTAATAATACTTAACAAACATATGTAATCATTTTTTAGTTATTTATGTTCATTACCTCCATTACAATGTATAGGCGTTAACTATTATAATATTATTATATTATTAGTGTGCAATGTAAGATTTCAAAGAAACTATTTGTTGCGTATTGGGTACGCCATCGAGCATAGCATTTCCATTAAATTAATATTAAAATTTTATTCAGAAATATTGATAAACCATATAATGTAATATTACTTATTTACCTGGGATGTTACATCCTTCCCCCCTTTTTGGGAATTGCGTCCTCACAATTTCAAAATTGGGCTTGGAAACTTTATTGAATGTCCCACATCAGAACAAGAGTCAGTAAAAATATCACTTTAAAAGAAAGGGAGATAAGTAAAATGGTCACCCGAGTTAACCCATACTAGAATTCCAAGTAGGAAAATATGGATATGGAGGAGAAAACAAAGGATCATGTTCTGATGGAGCGTGATACTAAACATGTTTAGGAGAATGTTAACCACAAGAAAATCACAAACTTGTGATGGGTTAAACGGTATTTGATTCCCTAGTTGGAAAAGTTAACAGACAAATTTTTTGTTTTAAGTTAATTTAATCGAGGAATTTATTTTTGATCTTAACTAAATAATAAGGAAACATACTTACTTGTCACATGGACTTTAAACATTTACTAGATTCCTTAATCAAACTCATATTTTCTGAAAAAGACGAGTATTTAGGAAGACTTGTTCGCATTAAGAGTACTATAATAAATATATTGAGAATCAACTAATCCCCAAAAGAGGACTATATATTTCCCATGTCTTTAGATCTCAACCAAAACCAAACCAAAACATTTAGTATGAGAGTAGATAATACCCAAAAGGATATTTTTTTACAAAAAGAAAAACTACACCAAATCTCCAAAACTTGTCAAACCAAACCCAAAGTTCAACAAATACCATTCAATAAACATCTATCCATAAAATTATTCAAAATAAACCAAACTATGATTGAAACCCAAATCTATGAAGGATTTAATCACATAGTCTCCTAAGATAAATCTTAACATTTTTCTCAAACATAACATCAGTTACTCATACAGTCTCATACTGAAATGTAATTAACCTAATCACATATCCTCCATGATAGGCTAATAATTTTCATTGATAACCAAAAATAAACTAACTCTTAATTCATAAAATCATCTAACTAAGAAGAATCATCCAAACTAACCAGGGACTTCACATAGTCCAATGGTAGGCAATAAATACTAGTTGCACTTTGGTTGTGGGTTCGATTCCAGCAGCTTCGTCCGATGCGATGGGTTGTCACATGGTCTGCGTGTTCTACTTTTTCCTAAACTATATAATTCTTAGAACATCCCCAAAAAAGATATAAAATCATAAAAATCAACCACAACATATTTTAACCACAAAGGTAATCTAATAACTTCTATTTTTCAACCCAAAATGTATTAACCAGAAATTGCCTCAAATTCAAGGATCAAATAAACCAAAATGGTTCTTTATAACTATATCCACAAATGAAAGGATAATTATTCCATGAATAAAATTTTTGTATATCAAACATCAGGGTTACATATACTATAAAAATACTTCTAATGTAACCCCATCATCAAAAGAGACTTAATACATCTAAGAATTTCACCATCATAAAATCTACTATAACTCTTGAATCCCTTATTTGTTGACTTCGTACTCATTAAAAATTCTTAATGATCGATTAACCATTCCTTTTAAACATATTCTGAAATACTTATTTCTTACAAAAAAATCATGAATCATATCCTATGATTCCAATAATAGGAAAAAATATGTTAAGGAATAATCCATACCTTTCATTGGGCATTGTCAGTTTCTTCATCCTTAATCAGGATGGCATTAGGTATTGGTAAAAGATTATTTGTATGATCTTGGTGACCCCATTCCTGAATCATCTTCGTAGGACATGTGTTTGCATAATGACCATGCACACCACATTTAAAAAATTCAATTGATCCTTCAGAAAGAACTTTTTTCCCTTTCCTACAGTAAACTAGATGCTTCCTTTTTCCATGGCAAGTTATTGCTTTATGACCTTAATTTCCACATCTATAGCATCTTTCTATCGCTTTGAAACATTTCCCTATGTGTTTCATTCCACATTTTTGAAACATTGGTTTTTGATTATACTTACCTTTATGATTATTACCTGAACTTCCGTAGGGATTTGTTTCTCGCATATACGATGCCTTATAAAAATCACTAAGGTTCAGGTGGTCAATCATGACTCCAGATAGTTGTTTGAGGATTACCACAAGAGTTATCATTTCATCTCCCATATCATTCATTTGTTCTTTCATAAAACCATCACAGTTTTCTTCAAATACACTGTTACTTTGTTGCCTGCTAGATCCATCCATTTACTAAAACCAAAAGGTCAGTGTGAGTATATTAGTAAAATAATCATATAATAAAGAGGAATATAAACACCAAGATATACATATCCAAGTTATCCCAAACTCATTATAACTTTCAAAAAAACAAAGAATCCGTCAAATATACTAACCATTGTGGTTATATATAACTTGTCTCTTTTTCTTAAACAACACTCTAACCTCTAATGTTATCTAAATCGACCTTCGATACCAATTATAAGGACCCGGCCTTAAACATTACTTAATCTTGAATTAAATTTAAAAATTATCATTGTGTATCTTTTAATGTTGGGAGTTTTATAGAATTATGACATAGCTATTACATCTCAAATATTACAAAGTAGACAAATCTACTCAGTTTCCATTTTTTCATAAAATAAAAAATATTGAACAAAAGAGTCCTTTCTAGTTCCTTGTATTAGACAGCCTAAAATTTCCTTTATCCCATCCTTGACCCGATTCAACTTTATGTCCTATAAAAACATTTAAAAAACTTGGGATGAGTATAAAAAGCTCAGTACGGTTTATAACAGTATGGAAAGAAAACATCAGTCCATGTATACATAAGAATCAATAAAATCATACTTTATTCATAAAACATATGAAATTTAACATACCTCATGAAATCATAAGATTTAAGAAAAATTCAATAGAAATAATAAGGCATAAAGGTAAGTTGATCCATTCATAACATTCTTGCATAGGGAGTAACCCTCATGGTTACGTTTGGAATACCCATAATAGTATATTCCCTAAATCTATTCGGAGAAACCTTAACGTTTAACTCCTTCACGTTACCCAATTAATTGGAGAGCAATATCGGGCTCACATGCCCTTAGTTTATCACAGAACCACCCATCTTCATAACAATGCCCAAGAACCATAACATAATCGTATCACATAAAACATGCATAAAGTAAACATAACATTTCCACCTTTCAATCACAATATATCAATACAAAACATTTATATAAAACCATTATGAGAAACCATTTTCAATACCAAAATAAAAGAAAATTAAAACATGGTATTTATTTTTCATTTTTTTAAAAAAAGGTTATGGCTTGTAGAGGAAGCCGAAGCTCAAATAATGGTCACGGTGGCGGAGAAGTCGTTATCGCGGCATGCATACGACAAAAAAACATTCCCTTATTTCATTTAGTAAACGCTTCGTATAAAAAGATAACATTTTATTACACTTAAAAGAAAAAATGGGGTTTATACACCGTATAAAAGAAAGTTGTGTATAAAACCTAATATGCCTCAATGAAAGGAGATTGAGATGAAGTCCCATACACAGATTATTTTTTTAAGTAAAATAGATCTATTATGTCTTTTCACTATAAGTACACATAAAAAAGTGCAAATACAAGATAGGAAATAATAATATTATGACAAAATTTGAATGTAGGAGATTAACCCAAAGAACAGAAATTGGGTTATGAAGTTCCCTTGGTAAAATTCGACAGCCTAACGACGTCACTTTAAAATTCATAACATTAGTTGATGAGAGATAAAATGGTATCTCATCACTAGGACATAAAATTTACATCAATAAGGATATATAAGAACATATACCAACATAAAAATATGTAAATTAAAATACATAACAAAATAAGTCTTTTTAAAAGAGGAGTATGAAAGGTTCCCTTACTAATTTGGGCATCTGTCGAAACGTACACCCCATGAAATAAAGGTCATACAATGAATATGTAACTACCCATAAATGAGAGTATATTATACAAATGGTAAAATAATGGGCATTACATACACTAAAAAAAGGAAATAGTGTCCACTGTATCATGAATCGCACAGGAATAAAAAGTCAGATGAAAATCCCCTTATGAAAATTCGGCAGCCTAACGGCACCATAAGAAACTTCCAAAAACGATTGATGAGATAAAATAGGGTCTATCATCATATTAACATAAAATTTATAGAAATAGTAATATAAAAGAACATCCCCCAATATAAGAAAGAGGATCATAATGTCAGTTAGATAAAAAAGAGTACCTAAAAAGATAGGAGGTATGATCCATTACCTCAAGTCTGACTTGTCTTGTTCGTTTCATTATATTCCTAAATAATAAATTTTTTTCAATTTATAATTTCATAAGGAAATAATTTAAATTATATTATTGAATTGATATAACATATTATAATGTTATAATAATTAGTTAATTATGTGAGTTCATATCAAATGTTTTTGTCTATGTTTGGTACAAGAGTCAAAAATGAACTTGTTTGAAATGAATCGTCCATATAGTTATAAGTACATCATCTACAAAATATTATTAATGATTTAAATATCATATATATCTATTATATAATAATTTTGTACTATTCCATAAAATTTGGAGATAAAAATAAATGAAATGCACCATTCATGGAGACTGTAGGCCATACGTACACATGAACGCTACTTTCATTTCTTTGTCATATTAATGGAATTAAAAATAATTGAGATATATATATATATATATATATTATAATTCCAGTATAATATATATGTTATATAGGTCACATAATTTCATAAATTTCATTCTTTATACAATCCATGTATTTCATGAACGAGTCAAATCCCTTGAGGGTGTAGGAGTCCACACTTCTTCATATGAAATTATCGAATTTGCACAACATGAAAAGAATAAAGGTATGTTTTAAATATAAAATACAGAAGCATATATAAAACATAAATACCATATATATCATATATAAAATATAGTTACATAATAATGGACACCTTTAAAGGTGTTAAAAAAATATTGAACAATCATCATTCCGTGAGGCAGTAATTCACCATCCACAAAAATAGTATGTTCTTTAACCATTAATCGAATGTGTGTGTAAGTTTAGCTCGAAAAAGTATTATAAAAACTTCTTAGTATATTGAAGATACTGGTTTTGTTACAAAAGAAAAGAATAAAAAGAGTTTATGGGGTTGGAGAAGCAAAATAAAAGAAAAGAACTTACGAGAAGATATTACCTTTAAATCTGGTAACTCACTTCGGTTTGAACCAAATGGGTTTCTTGAGAGCTTTTTGCATAAGGAGAGGCTTAAATAATAAAGGGAGTGATGTGGAGAGATTAAATGGGCAGGGTTTGGCCGATCCAAAGGCCTGAGAGGTGTGGGTAAATAGGTAGAGGTGGGGGCCTTTTATAAGAGGAGAAGAGGGGTACTCATGGAAAGTCGAGAAATGTAACTTTATTTTAAAAAGATTTTCAGATTTTAAAGGTTTCACATTGATATATTTCTAGGATAAGGTGATAAAGATTCTAAATATACTCATCCAATAGGTTTTCTACAATTGTATGTCTTATATTTTACATTATCTTTTCATTTTATTTAAATCGTCCATTAATGAGGTAATTGATGCATAATCACAGTGTCATAAATAATTTAATTTATTTAATGTCTAAAAATTATAAAAAAAATAATATGATGTTGTAAATCTTTTTATATTTCCAATTACTATTTATAGTATAAGAGATCATTTAAGTATACAAAATTAAAATTATTTTAATTAGGTGTTACATACTTTGGTTACAATTTCCTTTCTTTATAAAAATGATAAAAGGTCACTATCACTCTAAAGGGATTCAATGGGGTCCCAAGGTTGGAACAAGGAATCCCATGGTCGTCCATGACACCTACAATATCATTATGTCACATTTTTGGGTCATTTTATATTTTTATGATATTATTTTCTTACCCTTAATTACCCGATTACTAATTAAACACGATAATTAAAGATAATTTCCGTCATTACTAATCATAATTTCCAAAAACAGAAGAGTCTTAATAACATAATTTGGAACTTATGATTCCAAATATTTAATCCATTTTATAAAATTAAAAACACATAAATTTTTGTAATTAATTTAAAAGTAAATTCTGTTGTCATAACAAATGACAGGTTTTTACGAAGTAAACTTTATCAAAAGATTGAATTGTTTTTACATCCAATTGAAATGTTAAATTACATACAATGAACAAAATTGTATTAAGTGATAAAAAATAATTCAATTATACTTTAAAAACAAATAATATTTCAATCTAAATATATAAATAAATTGGATGAAAAGGTAGTTTTGAATTAAAAACTGTATTTTTCACTATTCATTAAAAAAAGTATTATCAAAAAAATACCAAAAATTATCCCTAAGATATATCTGTTATTTAAAATTCAGTAATTATGTTTATTTTACCAAATTAAAAACATAGAAGTTTCATTAATAAATCATATAGTTAATTCCCGCTATCAAAACAAATAGCGGGTTTTTTGGAAGCAATTTATATGAAAAGTTTGGCACTTGTTTATGTCCTTTTTCAAAGTGAAATTAATTATAATGACCACCATTGAATTAAATTTTAAAATTATATTCTAATTAAATATTAAAACCAATTAAAAATATAATCTAACCATATATTTAAATTAGATGAAAAAGCAGTTTTGATGTAAAATGCAATATTTTTCACTATTCATTAAAAAAATGAACATTGTCATAAACATACCAAAAATTTTAACCGAAGTAAATTTCAATATCCCAATACTAAAGAATAAGTTTATTTTGACAAATAGATCTTATAAAATTGTAAAAAGTTAGATTTAAAATAGTTTCCCCATCAAAAGGCGGTAAAACAATCTTTTAAAAATATTAGAGTATTTATTCTTAAAATTGGATTCATTTGGATTTTAAGCCTCTAACATTTATTGGATATGTGTAAAAATACATAAATAACATATGTAATCAGTTTTTAGTTATTTCTGTTCATTCCCTCCATTACAACGACTAGTCGTTAACTATTATAATATTATTATATTATTAGTGTGCAATGTAATATTTCAAAGAAACTTGTTGTTGCGTATTGGGTACGCCATCGAGCATAGAATTCCCTTTAAATTAATATTAACATTTTATTCACAAATATTGATAAACCTTAGAATGTAATATTATTTATTTACCTGTGATGTTACAACCTTTGTCTCATATCATTGAATTATTTTGGTTAATTCATCCCATATGTGTTTTATAAACCCCAAGAGTACGTAAGTACCTTATGAAATATTAGTGGAAAACATTTATGGTTAACATATCTCTTAATTTATGTCCCATTAGAGTTAATAAGGGATGGAGTTCATGTTATGGTTGTATCAAATATATTTTTATGATATTTTAGGTGGAGTATGGGTTTATAAATATGAATTATTTATAAGCAATTCATAGGAAAATCTTGAAACTCCAACATAACAAGTAATATAGACCAAGGATACTAACTAGGACATAGATATTTTTTCCTATTGTGATCTAATATAAGTAATTTTATAAACTATAGAACATGGTGGGGAAAGTTCATTAAAATTATATGTTATAAATCATATTGATGTAAAACAATCATGATCATTATCAATACGAACATCTGAATTCTGGTTATTGTATATTTTTATACAACATTAGATCACCACTATAGTGTTTAGTTACATGAAATTTTTAATTAATTGAGTATATTTACAAAAGGGGATGATTTCTATTCTAATTAACTACAATACACAACCACACTAAATATTATTAATAGAAAGTAATCTTTTTAACCCACATAATTTCTATAACAAGTATCTAATAATAAAATTTTCATTCATAGTATTGAATTGTATTATATGTTGATCAATATCTATGAAATATGAATGTTTCATTTATGTGTAATCAATATGTGTAATTTCATATATTGAAAGAACTTAATATTTAGTACTCCAATAGTAAATACCATTTCTCTAGATAATGATTATATTTGTTTTGAACCATTTTAGATGTATATTGATTATTTTATATGATTATATTCCTTGAATTAACTTATTTTCGTTGTATGGTATACACATTTGTTAGGAATTCACTATAATGCTTTAATTTGTCCGTTTATTTATGAAATTTTTTTACCATGATTTTCATGCTTAGTAATAATCCAATATAATTAAATAAAATTTATATGAACAGAAGTTGTTCTTTCATCCAAGAATCACATCTATTTGACATGATGGAATATTTATATGCTACATATTATAATATGTTTTCAATTCCATCCATAGTTGATAGAATATAAATGATCATTTGTAATGGTAAACATGAATTATTGATTGTAAAATATGGGTAACTGGTTCATTTTTTTTGTGACTTACCAATGAAAAATAATTATGAAATTCAATTAAATCATATTTTTTGTTCATCATGTTATATTTATAAAAGTTAGTTTAATTATGTAATGCATTTTGTAATATATAAATGGGTTCAATTGATATTAAAATTATTACGAAAATTTTAATTTAATAATTATAAAAATTATGAAATAAAATGATGTATAAATAGTTGCATTATATATTTTTTAATTAATTATTAACAAAAATGAATGTATTGATCTTAAAAGTGGTTCCCCTAATATATAATTTTCCAATCATATTTTTTAAGAATATGTCATACTAAAATATTGAAATTAAGAAAATATAATTTTAAAAAAAACATAAAATCATAATTCTCTTGTATAAATTGGATAATACATGTTCTGACATAGTATGCCATGTATAGATAATATGATCCCCATAGATGAATATTTTTTAATTATATTTTGAAATTTTATTTATATATAATGTAGGAGATGAACTGTTTGATGATATCTTTGAAATGTTATGATAATTTAGTGTGGTACGTGATGTGTATAGTGGTAATTGAATTCCTTGAGGCGATGATATGTTTTTTGGGAATATTTTTCAATGGTTTAAAAATCTATATGTTAAATTATTGTATTATTGGATTTAATCTTGTGATGTTCTCTATAATTGTGACTAAGAAATAATATTTTCACATAATTTATATACCCAACTTTAAAAACTTATATTCACATAATGTTGATAATTTAACAGGTTTATTTGAAACATATGGATCCTTTTGATAATCTATAGCCTCCCAAACATAATTCATATGAAAAGGGAAGTGAAATATAGTGATTATCATTATTCCATGTTGTTATATTAACTAGAAATTCTAAACCCATACTATTATCATCTATTTACCTTCAGTATCCAAAAAAACTATGAACATAAATTTCATATTTTATTATCTAGGTATGGATATATAATTTGGGAGAATTCACCCATGAATAAGATGATAAAATTTAATTAGTGAAAATTTTAAATGGAAACAATTGTATTTATGGAATCTTAAATATGTAATTATATGTAGTAAATATTTCTCTTCTAATTAAATTATAGTAATACTTCTAATGTGTAATTTTCATATGATTGAAATATTTTTTATGTCTACCAGTATATAGAGAGGCGTGGAACCTCTCAAAAAAATATGAGTTATTTTTTGAAACATTTTTTTACCTTTATAGTTATTAAATGTTTAATAAAGTGTCAAATATCTTTATTTAGTGGATTTTTTTATTTAATTTCTACGATTAGCGTATCTATTTTTATATTGATGTTGGAACTTGTTTCCCTTCAATAATATTATTTGTTATTCTCCATTAAGGATTGTTCTTTTCATTGGAATGCTGAGATATGTGTGAGATGAAATTCATTATAGTTTTTCATTCATGACACTGAATAATTATATAGATGGTGTGGATTGTTGTGAGACAAGTTGGATTGATTGAGAATTACCTAAATTATTTTGGTTTCATATACATTTTTATCGTTTTCAATTATAATGTTTTGTTTATTTTCGTATTTCATGACACTATTGCGACTAACTGAATATTATTCTACTAGGACACATTCATCATATAAGTCATGGACATTCGGAAATATAATTTTATGATATATACCTTTTGAGTATACATTAGAAATATGTACCATAGTTTTTCTATGGAAATTCTACATAGGAAAGGTGTGGTTTGATGGAAATATTTAGGTCATTTTTTCATTGGTGAATAATTTAGATTGATAATGGTTTTTGTAAGTGGTTTTTTTATTCCTAAATGAAACTAATGTATAGTGGAAGATTTTTTATTGTGGCATAGATGTGGATTATTGGGAGGAATTCATTATGATTGAAAATAATTTTTTCTTATCCCATATATAGATTAAAGATCATATAATGGCTCTTTAATAGGATCTATAGGCATTGATATCATCATTTTTTTGGGCCCATTTCAATTATCGAATAAGTTGTGTTTTATTGTATCGTTTGGAATGAAAATAATGATTCTATCATTTCACATCCTCTACGGGTTCAGAAATCCCGAGAACTATAATCCCTATGAAAATAATATTTTAAGTACTAATGAGAGTCTGAGTGGAGAATATAGAGTAGTGTTTATGATCAATATATGACATTTTCAACATACCATATCAAGTTATTGAGGTTTTTTAGATAAATTTCATGAGTGTTAGAACTCAGAGTTTAGAGGATGTGATATTTCAATGATCATTATTAGCGAGAGAATTGTTTTGAGATCAAGGGATCAGTAGCCTAAGTCCTCTAATGTCTAGCATGATTAATTTTTTATATTACACTTTTTGGAATTCCTTTAGCACAACTTAACCATGATTCATCAAATTTCATATTCATTGTTGGAGAGATTATGTTAGTGACAACATAAAATATTATATACACATTGAATAAAATCATTTTGATAATCATTTAACATCACTTAATCCATTTTTTGTATTGATTAATTGTTTCATAATATCTGATTTTAATACCATATTACCGATTTCATTTAAATTTATTTAGATTTATGAAAATAAATAAATAAATTATTCTTATATTTATTTTTTAATTTTTTCTATAATTATGGGGTTTTTTTGTGTGTACTCAGTTGTTAGAATGGGTACTTCCTGGAATGTTTATATTCTATAGAAATTATAGTATAAATGGTATCTCCTAATTTTTTGGTCCACCATGGATTCACTTATTTTTATGAGTTTACCATCCCTTTCTAAAAGTGTTTGTTTTATATCAATTTTTTGAGAGGTAACATTTCCCAGGTATTCTTTTTTTCATTATGGTAACATGATTTCCATGATCATTAGTGTAATATGATGTGTCATTGTTGATATATGAGAATTATGAGAGGTTCCTTACATGGTTATTTGTGGTGAATTTTTCCCTTTCATCCTTAATTAATTTTAGTGATTTTAAAATTATAATGTAAAATAATTTTTTGAATGGTATCTAAAGTAATGTAATGGGATTTTAGGACTATTAACTTGTGTGTTTAGGAGATAGTGTCTTTGAAATGATTTTTGGTGGTGTGATTGGGGATGGTTATGTTTTTAAGATAATTATTTTCTCATCATTCCATGTTTCAGAGCCTTATCCTCACCATTTTGAATCTTGAATGGGGAAGTAATTTTGGTATATATCATTTATAATTTTCTTTCAAGGAGTTGATATTTTGTGATTCATTTTGGGGGTTTGGGGTTCTGTCATGAGTAAAATTGAAATGAAATCTATTTTAATGGGCATCTAAATATTAATAAAGGTTAATCATAATCATATAAATTACCAATAACATGCATGTTTTAGATGGATTTATGTTACTTTTTTCCATGAAATGTAAAAAGAAAAAGGTCTCTATTTTGGGGGGGATTTTTTTAGGTGTGGAACACATGTAAGGGTATTGGGGGAACCATTAGCCTATATGACTGTAAATAATAGTAACAATATGAAGTAATTTATTTATCCCATTCATAGTAAATTAATATTACTTCAATGGTAAACAATCATGTCCAAAATGGATTTAATATCCCTTTTTCAATCAAGTACACTATGAGAGGCCACTAGTGAAAAATAAAGAATCTTACAATTATATAGTTTATTCATTCTAATGGAAATGGAATTTAGATTATAATAAATGTTATGAGACTCAAATATTAACATTACGGGGGAGGAAATGGAAAGGAGGAGTTCACCATGCCATATACATTCTCATGGTGAGTAAAAATTGTGAGTGGTTTCTCCCTAAATTCATATATATGCCATGGTTGTAATAAATAATTATTTAAAATTGTTTTACGACATGAATAAATTTTGGGTAATTATTGTTTCAAACACATGAGAACTAGGAAATAACTATTAACAGAATGCACTATGAGTGCGGTTAGAATCACTAAATTTTGGTGAATTCTATTCAATCATACCCAATTTATAAAGGTTACACTACTCCATAGTTTAATTTTACATCTTATTCTATCAATCATAAGAAGAGTCTTTGGTAACCAATACTCTATAGAAATATCCCTTTCATATTTTAGTAAAATTATTTCATTTAGATTTAATTCCCATGAGACAAGGTTTTAGTGGTGTTTCCTTCATTGGTGGTTGGTTCTTGATCATCAAATATTTCTCAAAGAATGTTGAACCAATAATCAAAATAAGGAAAATCAAGAAATATAATTTTCTCTTCTATAAAATTTAATCTTGATACACATAACATGACTCCCCATATTCATACAATTCTCATCCCATCTATAAGAATTGAAATTTTATTATTGGAATTTAGGGGTTATGGGACGAATATGTGGTAAAAAAATAATAAAAAACAATTCTGTTATGAAAATATTTCTCATAATGAAAGATACAATTGAAATATAAGTATCATGTGTTTTTAATAAATGTTTACTCTCAAAAAATTTCATCTATTTCATTATATTATACTATTTTTTTAACCTTCTCTCCATATGATTAATAAATATTTTCACAGCCATAATTAGATAAAGTCATAAAACTACTATTAAAAAGGGATGGATTGAATCTAAGAAAATTCAGGTAACATATTAATTGGCATGCTAACTATTTTTGAATGATATATTTAATTTTATGATTTTTATTTATATTGAATGTTGGAAATGTTAATTTTATTTAGTAATATAACCACATCTAAAAAAATAATGATAATATTTTTAAGGGTATAATGGATTGTTTTCATTATATGTTTATGAGAATAAAATTTTAATTATAAAATTTAATTTTTATTCCTTGAATTATTTTTGTGTTTGATTCATTTATATGTGTATAATTATGTTTCCAATATGTCATAAATATTATTAGAATAATATATTATAATAATCCATTAATCATAATTTGGTAAATAACATATTCTATGGTCATAAATTGTATGTCTCTAAATCTAGGAATTATAATGAACTTGAATAATATATTTTTGGTTAAATAAATATGATACATTACTATTGGATGACATGTGTTTGAAATTTTTTTACTAAAATGAATTATATGTATAAATAATGTGACACATGTGATTATAATTTTTTTTAATATGATAGAAACAATAATAATGAAACATTTTCAATGGAGAAATAAATTAGTATATGACAGTGGTAATATGACATCAACATATGAAATAGATGTTCTGTACAATAATTTTTGGGGGAATTTATTTTTCAATTAATTTTATATATGTTCTAAAATATGATTCATGAAATTTGTATTTTATGATACCTCAAGAAATTAGATAGGTGGTTATTATGGAACAATTGTAAAGAAGGGATGATGCATGGAAAGAAATATAAATAGCCTATAATGGATCATATCTCTTACATATCTCCATGGGGAATAATTTTTCATGATGGGTATGAAATTGTTTAGTGTGGGAGTGGAATGTGGTGTACTAAATTCTGTAGTTGTAAAATAATGATGATAAAATATTCTAGAGACATTATTTCTCGGAGATGGAATGATGTTTATTCTCTAAATGTTCATTATACTATATTATGATGGTTTTGATTTGGTTTGATGGAACATTAGTTCATGATATTTTACAGTGATGATGGCATTGTATTGACTCGTTCCAGAAATTGAACATCAAATTGATAGTTTCAACACTCAATGTTGAAAATGACACAATTAGTTGCGATAAAAGATAGTGATATATGGTTTCTGGAAATAACAAGAGGTGATAGTCAATTGTTTGGGAATGTACATGGAAGGTGGGGGTATAAGGTTGATGTACTACAGGATTGCATTTCCATACTGACATAATATTTTGGAAAGATAATATTTAGGGGATGTGTTTATGGATATGTGGTGGATGATAGTGTGTTGTTCATGATAACCAATTATAACATTTAAAATCTTATGGTGAGTATTACTTCTCATATAGAAGTAAGTGTTTATTTTAACTATAAATAATTTGTCGATTTATTTATAAAGGATGTTATTGGTTTATGATTCCCATTGTGATGGGAATTGATAAAGGATGATGCAGAATATGAATGAATGATGTTATTTTTTGTTGTTATGATGATACTCTATGTTCTATAAAAAACTGATTATTATTGCAAACTGATTTAACAATTTATTAGCGATTAAAACTTGTTAAACATGAATGATGATTTCTTTCAGATGAAAATCCTACATTGTATTGCCAATGTTTACACCCAAATACATTCCTCCATGTGTTTCTAGGATACATCACTAAATTTTAGTGATTTTTTTTATGTCACTTCAGCGGTGTAATTATATGAAATCGAGTTTAGAGTTTATATTTCATGTATGTTTCATGATATAGTACATTTTACATATTTGTATAATTTTGGTTTTGAAAAAACATATTCTAATTAATGTTTCTTTTGGATATGATTGGTGTACCTCTACATATATATTGTTATAAAATATTTATTAGTGTGGTGCCTAATATATAGGCATTTTATAGTCAATGTGATGTTATCTATCCTAAATCTTTTGGTATGAAGGGTTTAGGGGTCACGTTTTCACTTCAATTATACCTTTACAGGGGTAATACTTTACTGATTTCAAGACCTTATAAATGGTTTTTTGGATTGATAGTTTCCTAGTAAAAATGATAAGTTAGTGGAGGTATTAACCCATGATTTTTGACTATGTGAGATGTCACCTAGGGGGTTGGTTAAAGAAACTAGTGCATTGTGATGTGGATCAAAATGTGAGATATTTGGAAATTATTAATGAGATGATTTATGCTATTTATATGGGAAACCAATGATGTTTTTAATAATATTTTGAGGTCCCATAGATATTGGGAGAATGGAATGATGATATAGGGGATGAGATCCGTGTATCTGAGGTGATAATGGATTTATTTTATAGGATTCGTGATGCATTGGGATCTAGGGATGTAAATTTATTGAGATAATTTGGTTTTCAGGGAAGAAATTGGAGAGAATGACCAATTTAGTGCATAAATAAGTTGTATTCTTATGAAATCCCTATAGAATATGTACAACATGGGTAAAAATTTGTGATTTTAAAAATGAAATCGATTGTTTGGTTATGGTTCAATAGGAATTTTAATGAAAGAATAGATTTAAAATGAAGATGATCATTGAGGGTTATTATTATATGGTGAGAATAATATGTGAGTGAAGTATAGTATTATTTTAGGAAAGATATATGAGGATTAAAAAATTAAACTATTTAGAGTTAGAGTAGATATTTCTGATATAGTTGTTTTGTAGAAATGAACCGTTGGGTTTAGATTAGATCGAGGAGTTAAAAGATGATTATGAATGTGGTTATTGATTATTGTTTTTTGAATGAATATGTTGAATCTATGAACTGATGGTTTTGATAAACAAATTATGGGAATGGTCGTCGATGGATTTTTATGATATGTAGTATTTCCCTTTATCATGAGTGGGACATTTGAATATATCAATTAAAATAATGTATTTAATCTAGGGAATACTCTTTTATGGTTGCTACATATGATGAGGTGATCATTGATTAGTAAGTGTGATGAAAATGTGATAATTGGAACTTATTCAAGGTTGTTGCTCGAGAAGTTGTATAGGAGAAGACATATTGCGAATAGTTAATTTTAGGCCACTAGTGAGTGTGGCCAACATTATGGACAATATTTGTACAGTTCCCACGTATTATGATTCAATTGATTCTTGAAAAATTAAATATTATAATTTCATGTTGGTTAAGTAGTGTGATAAGGATGGAATAATATAGTTATCTTGTGTTTTTAATGGAAAAAATAATGGGTTGTGGAGGTAAAACCCAATGTGGGATGCATCATGGGATTGATGAGACCAATTGTTGAATAGTTGTGGAGGAAGTATGATATTAATATGTAGATAGATATAATTTTTTAAAGTTACTTATTGAATACCATAATTGTGTTTTGTATTGTATATTATATTGTTTTGTGATTAGTATTAGGATGGGGATGGTTTGAAGGTAATCCATGGGTGAGTTATATCTATGGTTCACTAGAATTCATTTGGGATCATTATTTCTTTTTTTTCATAGTTTATTATATGGAAATTTAATTAAATTGAGACTATGATTATGACAATTTTCTAGTGTTTGGATGATTATATGATTCCTTAAGTAATTAGGCATCATGTTCATAATAAGCATTATCACATCGAATGGTGTGACATAAATTTAATTAGAATAGTTAATTTGAGAATATATAACTTTTATTTTTGGTATAATTTGTTACATTAGGATAGAATATACCATGTTTGTTTTTATGAATAGTTAGAAATGTGTTTTAGTATATGATTATTTTAGTGGGGATCTTAATGGATTTGAATCATCCAATGTGAGATGAATTCTATTATTTAATTTACCATTATTATGGACATGAATTGATGGATTAAAACCTAGTTTTATACTATGAATGTGTTTTTAAAAAACCACCTTTGTATTTTGGTGATGATTATGGGGGTTATCATATATTTTGATAGATTTCATCTTTTTATGTGGTTTTATAGATGAGGATTATTCAGTATTCCAAAGTAGAACATGGTGAGGTAGATTGGTGTTTAATGTAGATATTTTTCAAGATTATTTTTTATAAAATATTAATGAATATCTAGTATTATAAAAACTTCAGTTGGGACATTTTAATTATTCTCACCTTTGTGAGTTGTTAATTTCATATGAAATGTTATTTTTTATCTAGTTGAGGTTTAATTTTTATATTTCCACCATTTAGGTTGGTATTCTGAGTGGTAGAGAAACTCAATGATATATTTTTATATTAGAAAACTGACATAGAGAGTCTTTTGGGTTTCTTAGTGGATGTCAGAGCCATTCTAGGAGGTCCTATAGCTAAATTTTAATATATGTGAACCAATATAAATAGGAATAGACCATGGTTGACCCTGTGATGGAGGTGAAAATGACTTAGTTATCATGGTTTCGTTGTGGGTTTGTGGGTATCATAATATATTTGGAATTATTATTGAGAAATTTAACTATTCAAAAAGAAAGGAATACCACATTGTACTCCTATAATTTTTTGAGCATTAGAGTTGAATAAAATTTGTGTTTTTTGGTGTAATTGGTGATTCTATGTGGGATTTTTTTGCAAAGGGGTTTCCCCTAAGATAAAAATTCTGACCCAACACACCATATAAAATAAATATTTGTTTCATTGAAGGATTATGTAAAGTACCACATCACGGTGAATTACATCATTTGAAAGACGGTTCCCCGGTAAAAATAGTGATAATCGAGTAGTGATTTACTTTCTATAGATATTAAAAGGTCATGGTTTCTCTGTTTCTTTCTAGGGGTTCACCAAGTTATGCTTTGTGCCATGGTGTAATACATGGAATCTCCTTTGAAACAATTTGATTCCAATTTCCATACACCCATACCAATGGTTTACAATCCTCTTCCTTATATCCCTTTCATTTATAGTAAATCCTAGATTATTTTTTCATCCTCACCTCTCTATTGATCACCCCATGTCTAGGTGGTTCATAATAAGTTTCTATCATCACTTCATGATATATATTATAAAATTTATATTCCCAATATTACTATACTGTTACCCTATATCATTTCAGATGATGTTACATAGGTTTTTATTAATGAATATTCCAAAAAATTGTTGATTTTTATAGATACTCTGTCATTTTTTTCATAGGTGAAATTTAAGATATTATAAATGGTTGATCTCACAATGTATGAACATATATTGTTTTTTTAATATAATTATAATAATATATATATATAGTTTTTAGTTGAATAAAATTAAATTGGAACATTAATTGATGTAATTGGATAAGGATTAATTATATGATGGTGTTGTGAGTATATCATGAACCTTACACAATTAATGGTTACTATTTCAATGACATAATGATACTTGATGTTATATTATGTGATTACGAAAAATTAAAATAAATTATAAATTAAAATATATAATTGTTTAATATATTTTAAATGATTATAAATAAATTGAATTGGGCTTAGAAATTTAATTTGATTCCATTGATTTTTATATGAGAATTTATAATCATGTAAGAGCCTAGGTAATGGTGTCCTAGCTACGATGTATACGAACTGGTAAAATTGAGATATGTGACTACAATTAATTTATATATGGTTTATTATTTTTTATGTTTTCTATTGTGTCACCAAAATAGTGATTTAACATTCATCTAAAACACATTATTTATTGAAAAAATTTCTTCCAAATTAAATACATGTGTCCATGGTCACTATTTTCCCTCAAACATCAGCTAATGTATCATCCTCTAATGTTCAAGGACATGATTACTAATTAAATATTTTTCAGATAAGAATGTATGCTGGGGAAAAAATAAATATATTTTATGATGTTAAAAAATGTATTATCCATAATTTTATCAACTCATGAATCTATCAATATTATTTCCATTCTTATGTTTATTTATTATAGTATAAATCATACTAAAACACTTATATAAACTAATAAAACATTATAAATAATGAATGGATGTAATAAGATGTATTTGTTGATGTTATAGAACCTACACTGATAAAATTTTATCATGACCTTTGGAATAATAATATAACCCTTAGGAATAGTAATGATGATTAATTAATAGTAAGATAACCCATAGATGTATTAAAAACATTTATGCACCTTATAAATGAATGTAATATATAATTATACCATTAAAAAAGTAAATGATTCTTTCAAAAAATATTATATTCTGTGTTGGTATTTTTGTAAGTCCTAAATATTTAATTATAGTTTTATAATTAATAAAATTATATAATATAAAATTTATTTATATAAAATTTATTCAATAATTAATATTTTATTATTATGCATTGAGGATATTTTAATGATAAACTAGTTAATTTTTGAATGTTTCATAAAAATAGGTTTTGATTTAAAATATGTATTTTTTTAGTAAATAATGTTTTTAATTTAAAATTAAAGTTTTATTATTTAGAAAAATATATTAATAAAATTTATATCATTTTTTAATTCTACTCCTAAATAAATGGGTTCGTTGGGTTTTAGGGTTTTTTATAAAATTCCTGTTTTTAGAGAATAGTAAAATTTGATAATTTATGATAAATGATAAATAAAAGATTTATTATGTAATAGGTGATATAAAAACTCATATAATAGACAAAAAATATGTTATTATAGTGTTTAGTCAGATTAATCAACATTATTTCATGTATTGAGAAAAATAACAAACAAATGAAGAAAATAATACAAAACCTCCCATCTCCTCCACTATAAATACCACCACTAACTAGCACATAAATTCACACCTCTAATCCTTAAAACCTATCATATTTCTGACCAAGACTCTACCCATGACTCATACCCACTTTTAGGATATCTTGGTCTTAACAAAAGACGAAAAGGAATCCCCTTATGGAGGTTCTCTATGAGAAGTATTCAAGAGGTCAAATCCTCTAACATTTCCTTATAATTTAATTTCATATTCTCTTATTTTATTAATATATATTTACCAATTCAATAAAAATTATATTGATAACACTAGTATCATCTATATACTGTAATGATATATTTTTAATATAATATCCTTCCTCTAACTCCTTTTCTCCCTCTTTTATTTTAAAAATTAAATCATAATGTATGATGTCCCAATTTAAAATTTTTATTCTACAATTTATACATCAAGTCTGGTAAATGAACCATTTTTATGGAAAAAAATATTGTAATATATTTATTAAATCTTATCTAATTTTATAGAACCAGTTCATATATTTAATATTAATTCATTCTCCAAAATGTGTTTGTAATGATTAAAAAACCCCCATAAGAATATGAAATATTATCACTAATGTTTAATCTAATTACTCATCATCATTTCACAAATTAAAAATAATTATAAAACAATCTAATTATGGGGATGTTCATTGATATCATATAAATTAAATTCTAGATAATTATTCTCAATTTGGATGAACTTCCTTACTCGAATACAAGTATATTGATCATGAAAACCAAAGAAATGACTGCACATGAACAAAAAAAATTTATCTTATAACTCATTAAAATTCCTAAATTAACTTAATAAAATTATTTTAAATAAATTTGATTTGTATAAGTTTCATAATTTAATAATTTATTTATTTAATTTCATTATCCAAGACATTAAGGTCAAGTGCAGAACAGATTTAGACATAAGGTATGGGTTTTCTTGCCGTACATCCATTTTCATATAGGTTATGATTTATCTATATATAAAAAATTATAATACATAAATATTTTATTGAAATATTTTATATTATATTTATACATTCAAAAATCATGTTCCCATATAAATTCTTATTTTATAAAAAGAAATACAGGTATTTTAAGATTCCACTCTTAATCATTCCTGATATGTATGCTTCATTAAAGGGAACATCTCAACATCATAAACATTTTCTGGTACTATAAAAAACATGTTTTAATAAAAAATAATTTTTCTAAAACATTTAGTTTTTCAAGGAAAAAATATCTTAGTAGATCTCTATTTTTATACAAATATTTTCCCAAAATAACTCTTCTTTTCAAAGTAAAAATATTATTTCTCAAAACAATTTCATAACGGTTTTACAAAAAACAATTAATCTATTTCAACACCATTTTTTATTATTATTTTTAATTTGGATTAATATATTATTATATCACCTATATATATTTTAATGAATTGTTTATCATATGTTTTAATTTAGATGTTCTATCTTGATACCATTGACCATATTACTCAAAATGGTTAGTGAGCGTTTTTTTAATTCGGGAAATTTATTTATATTTCATATGTTAGAATATGATTCACCAATTTCTGATGATGATTTCATTAGACTTATTAACATTCCATTGGGTCCCACTATAGCCCCTCAATGCATTGGTAGGTCTCTTGAGACATATTAGTTTGGGTATGGGTTTTCATCTGACCACATTATTTATGGTTTCTTGGTTGAAACCTTGATGGAATTTTTATGATGTCCCACCTTATGAAATACCTAATTATGAGATCTCTATTTTATATTCAATGTTATTATATGAATAGATTTATATCTAGTGGTATGTATCATATACATATGATTTTTTATGGTATTGTTTATTATGTTTTTATTCCAACAATTTTATATAAATTTTTTTGTTTTAATAGAATGTTTTTTGATTATTCACATTCCCTAATGGTTTATTATTATAATACACTATATTATTACCCTTACGTATAATCATATATAAACCCTACACCAATATTATATTACCTAGGATGCCAATATGAATTTTATGAAAGTTATGAAAATATAATCTAAAAAATAAGAGTGTTTCAAAAGTACTCTATATTATATATTTCATTTCATGCTGTAACATAGAATATTTGTATGTATATTGTTTTCCCAATCAACCTATCTATTTGTTATTTTGGGATTCATATTACTTTTTAAAATTTTAATTTAAAAATGTATGTCACTAAAAATAGGCTACCAGGTCTAGGGTCATTACAGTTTGTATTAGAGGATGTTTAGTAGAATCCTTCAGTTCCAGATTTATAAAACTTTGGAAAGGGAACATATCTTATAGATAAATAGTGAGGATAAACATTAAAGAACACCAGATAATTTTGATAAAGATGAGATTATGTGAATCTTATTATAAAAATATCTAATATGGATAATACAAGTTGATGTTGATCTGGATCAGATGTACATAAGGCTAAAAACACTGGTAAGGTGTACCGGGCTTGACTCGGGGTAACCCGGTACATGATAGTTGTCCTTACTACACACTTGATTCGACATTTACAGGGGATATGCTTATGATAATTCACATTTTCATTAGAAATTATTTAGAATGATTTCAATGTAAATATGTCATCAAAGAGACCATGTATATGATTATGAGATTAACTATATAATTTCTATTTATGTTAAGTACTTTTCAATTATTTATATAATTTATCATGATTCATTAACTAAAATATCATATGAAATTATTTATAAATGGTTTCTAGTTGGTGGAATGGAAACCGTACTAACACATGTATCAAATTAAGGGATTTCCCACATGTGAAACATAATGATGGTGGTATTAGAGTAGTGACTCATTCTGAGAAACATATAACTATACTAGGACATATGACCCCAGTTATGAATAATAACCTTACTCATTTGAATCGTCTTGATCTAAAATGTGGATGAAAATTTTTGGAATTCTTTATGCGATAACATTCTATATCATTTAACGGCACCAGAAACCAATTTGTAGAAGAAGTTTGGATAAGTTCCATGAAGATGATATTTTTTACTTTGTGATGTAACTAAATGGAAATGGTTTTTAGGGAATTTATCTTAATCTAAGAGAGATAGATAAATGGTTGTCATTGATTCAATACACAAAGGTGGAGAAAGAAATTGAAAATATATAATGAAGATAATTTAAAAATAACGTCATAGAAAAATATAATCCTCATGAACAACCATCAGATATGGAAAGTAAGTTTCTGAGTATGAGTTAAAAAGGAGGATAATTTTTAAAATTATAAAGTTGACTTCACAATGATATAACGTCATGCTGCAGAATACATACAGAATCCATGACACAATATTAATCAATTATTTTATTGTTTAAAACAATTCCATGAATGGTCAACAGTCTTTCAAACATTATCATTTTAGGAAGATGCAATTTCAAGAATATAAAGTAAGAAAAATAATTCTCTATATATTATGAATTTAAAGGAACGAAAGAGAATAATAAGTTCATTGAAAACTCTGGAAAATAAAAAATGTAAATAGGGATGAAGGTAATAGTTTACATTAAACCATGTAGTAACTTTGGGATGAAAACCCCAGGTACATTTTTTAAGGGAATGGAATCCGGTTACAAGTGTGTAAAAAAGTGCACCATCCCCATTATTTTAAGGTAATGAAATAATCTTCCAAATATAATATTCTATAATTGTAAAGATATGGGGCATTATTCACATGAATTTTCTAGTGATTAATAAAACATTCTCCAAAGAATTCCAATGGAGAAAGGCCATGGTTATGCAGTCCCAACTGTTAAAGTTGATGTTCATAATGATGTGGGGGTTGATACATTAATTATTTCCACAAACATATCAAATTATTTATTTTATGCTGGATCATCACATTCTTTTACATCCTCCATGTTTTCCCTGAAAATTAGTCATTTCAATTTTGATTTAATAATGTTGTTTTTAGTAAAAACTATTAATTGAAGTATCAATAAAAAATATGTATGAATCTATCATATTTATGACACATAAATTTTATTTAGTTTCTAACCATCTAGTCATAATCATGATTGATTCTGATATAATAATATGTATTTATTTACTTTTAAATTATGACACAAAAATCCATTGTCATGTGAATGATGTTTTAGTTTTTCAGAATGTTGTAGAATCCCAAATATTTTGACTAGAAACCTCACCATCAGATTCTTATAATTATCTACCCTTAGTAGCTATAAGAAAATCAATTTATTGGGTGTAATTAAATTTAATATCTATGCGTGAGAAAAATAAGTATTCATATTGAGGAATTACTGATAGTGCAAGAATAATTTGATGTATTTCCATATGTTTTACTTACACAACCTCTAGAGTGGGAAATTTTGTTTTATATTAGTTTAATTCCAAATAGAATGAATATATCAAGGAATTCTTATGGAATAATGAATGTTGAATTAGTGGAGATACAGAAAATACAATAGGATTTGAGTAGTATGAGATTTATTCTCACTAGTTTTTCTCCATACATAGGTTTTTGTATTTTAATTAAGAAAAAATATGGATCTACGAGACTTTTCATTTACTATATAGAGATCAATGAAATTACTATAATGAAAAATTTTCATATACCTCACATTGATGATTTATTTTATCAACATCATGGTTACTAATATTTTACAAATATTGACCTTCATTTTAGATATCATCAATATCTTGTGAAGAAGGTTGATATTCAAACTACAACACTTCAATCAATGTATGGGAATTACGAGTTTACAATAATTCCATTTAGGCTGACTAATGCATCATATTTTTTCATGGATCAAATGAATATTATTTTTATGGAATATATTGAACACTTTTATGTGGTACTTAGTGATGATATCATGATATACTCCAAATCTATGAAGATCGTGAGAATCAATTGTGGATTGATATGAAGGATCTCATGAACAAATGAGTTATATGGAATATTAATAATGTGTGAATTATATATGAAAACCATTTTTTAATATTATTTACTCTAAATATAATATCTTTGTTGATCCTATGAAGAAAAAGGTAGTTAAATAATGGACTACAACAATGAACATAACAAAAGTATGTAGTGTTATTGGTTTATAATTTTATTATAGATGTATCATTCTGAACATCTCCTAACTAGATAACCCATTAACTACAATTACTAATAAATGGGTTATTTTTCTATGAAAAAAATAATGTGGATAATTTTTGAATGAATTAAAGAGGTGATTGGGGAATTCTTTAATCCTGACACTACCGGTGAAAAATGGTGGGTTTGTGACATATAGTGATGCATCAATGAAATTATTTTTTTTTGTCCTTATGAAGAATTATAGTGTTATTTTCTCCACATAAAGGTATTTAGAAAATCATGAATATGACTATACAACCCATGATATTTAGTTAATAACTATAATATTTTATTTTATGATATTGAGACACTATCTTTATTGTGAAAGATGTGAGATATATACAAATAACAGGAGATTTAAATATATCATGTCATAGAAATAACTAAATGAGGGGAAAAGGAAATGGCTCGGGCTACTGAAAGATTATTATTGTTAAATACACTACCACTGAGAGAAGGAAAACATGTTGGATGATGGATTGAGCTGGAATGATCATGGTGTTTTGATAAAAATTGTGGATTGATTGGGATCCTTATACCTAGAACTATGTAATACTGAAATTGGTATTTTTAATGAATGGGGAACACCACTACTATTTAAAATGGTTTCCCAACTATCTTTATTGGAAATATTTAATAGTTCTCAGACTATTTATGTTAATGATCAAGTTTAAATTAATGTTATGAATGATGAGAAGTTCATAGACTTCATATGTGAGGAATTAATTGTGAAATTTTACATGAGGTTATGTGTTCCCTCGATAAATTAGCTAAAAATAATGTTATTGGATGATTCCCATAGTTATAAATTTTTTATACATGTTGGTACCACTAAAATATATAGAGATTTAAAAGAACATTTTTTTGTGATAACATGAATTGGAAAAATTTATGATTATGTATCACAATGTTTAGTATGTCAATAGGTGAAAGAAGAAAGACAACATCCTAGAAAATTCAAGGAACCAATACAAATTCCAATATATAAATGGGATTACAAATCATGAAATATCTTACTAGATTACAAAAATCTCCACGATTTAATGAAGCAATATGCATAATTGTATATTGACTTACGAAATATGCTCATTTCCTTGAAATAAGGGTGGATTCTCCACTAAATAACCTTGCACAATTATATACTAATGATTTTTTAATAAATCAGGGAGAACCTATAAAAAATTTCTATACCTTGAACAATGACATAAAATAGAAACATGGAAAAATCCTTATAATTCATTTGGATACTATACTTCATTTGAGTATTTCTTATCAACCTCACACTGATAGGCTATCAGAAAGTATGGTCCAAAATTTAGAAGGCATGATGAGGTTATGCTCTCTTGATTATCAATGTATGTCATATCATTATTTACCTTTGGTAGAGTTTCCAAAAAACAATTTTTTCCATTATAGTATTGAAATGGCACCATATTAAGCATTTTATAGAAAAAGATGTCATACAACAATATGTAGGGATGAAGTTGGTGAATAGAATCTTGCAGTCTTAAAGATTGTAGAGGAAACAACATATATGTTAAAGAAAATTCACACCCATATCAAATCCTCTCAAAAAAGGAATACTAAGTGTGCTGATAATTTATGGATTATGAATTTGAAGTAGGGGATCATGTTTTCTTGAATATATATACATAAAAGGGTGTTATAAGATTTGGGAACAATGGTAAAATGATCACCCAGTACCATGGTACTTTTAACAATTCTAGATACAATCATTATTATGGAATATCATTTGGAAATGCATCAGACCCTTTACATGGTGCATAATGAGTTATACATGTCCTTGTTAAAGAAGTAAATGCCTGGCCAAATACATGTGCACACTTCTAAAAGAATAGAATTGTAACAAGGCATATCTTATTGTGAAGATCCTATTCGGATTCTAAACCCCAAATAAAAGATATCGAGGAATTAGAATACTCATCTGGAAATGTTTCAATGGAAAAATCTTAAAATTACAGAGGAGTCATGGTATCCTAAGGAACTTATGATTATGAACAACTGAATTTTTTTGTGGGTGATAATGTAGACATTTTGAGGATGAATGTTTTTTGGAAGGGGAGAATGTAACAAACCTAAACTCTATGAATAAATTTTCCCTTATTATTTTTATGTTATATATTATACATCACATAAAATCACTTATAAAATATAATACTAACATAATAAATGATGAATAAATGAAATAATAAGTATTTTTTGACACTAAAGAGCATATAAAAATGAGATATTAACTTGAATTTAGAAATATTAATACGAACATTATGAATTGTAAATTAGCATAATGAATAGTAACCATACCAATGGGTGTATAAAAAATTTAGGCATTTAATAAATGAAAGTTTCAAATAATTTTTTCATAGTATAAGTAAATGAATTTTTTAAAATTTGTAATATTAAATGCTATTATTATTTTAAGTCATAAATATTTAATTAAAATTTTATAAATAAAAAAATTATATAAGATAATATTTATTTATATAATATTTTTTTCATAAATTATTTTTCTGTATTATGATTTTAGGATTGCTTTTTGGGACCATAGGTAATTGACGAATGTGTTATAAAAGTAGTTATTGATTTAAAATATTTATTTTTCGATTAAAATATAGTTTTAATAAAAAAATTAAAATTATAATATTTCAGAAAATTATTTTTATAAAATGGAGTTCATTTTTTAATTCTACACATTTAAAAATTGTTTTGATAAATTTTTGGGAGTTTTCTCAAATACTTCAATTTTTTGGTGAATAGTAAAATATGATAAAATATGATAACTGATAAATAAATGATTTATTGAGAATAGGTGATTTAATATTCAATGGAATTAAATCACATTAATTTATTAATATTATTAGTCACCTGAAAAAAAAACTACTTTATGTCCTGAGAAAAATAATTAAAAAATGAATAAAAACAATATCATCCCTCTGCCACTATAAATACCACCTATCACCACCACTTCCTCGCACACATCTAATTATTGAATATTCAAAAATGTATTCCCAATATTATCTCCAAGCCCCTCCCCCATTAATAAGAGCTCATGGACTTAACCAGAGAACAAAACCAATCCACTTAAGGAAGTTCTCAATGGGGAGAATTCAATGCCTAAAACCCTCTTCCTTTTCCTTTTAATTTATTTTCAAGTTATTGTATTTTATTATTCTATTATCACCTCCTCTATAAAAATGATCATGATTAATTCAGTATCATATATATACATTAATTATATCATGTTAATGTAATAATCTCATATAAACTCTTTTATCATTGTGTTTGATATTAATATTGAAATCATCGTCTGTGAAGTGCTTATTTAAAACTTTTTTAAGTGATGAATATTAATTGTTCAATTTAACTTTCAAGTATGGTAATAAAACCAATTTTATGGAATAAAACATAATATAATATATGTATTATAACAAATTTAATATAAATATAAGATATTTTATGTATACATTTAAAAATCATATTTCCAAAATAATTTGTCATTATTTTATAATTAATACATGTTTCTTTGGATCCCTTATCAATCCTACATGACACGCAAGCCTAGTTAAATGGAGTTTTTTGATTTCATATCCATTTTAATGTACCATCTATTATATATTTTATGAAAGCATACTATTTCAAAAATAAATGGTTTTTTCATTAAAATATATCTTAGTTAATTTCTATTTTTATTCAATATTTTTTCCAAAATAACTCTTCATTGTAATGTAAAATGAGTATTTCTCTCAATAATCCCTTTAGTGTCTTGTAGGATTATTTTCATCATCTTCAAAATAGTTGTGGATTATTATGTTTAATTGGGATTAATTTTTTATGATATCATGAACCATATTTTATTTAATAGTATTTGTTTAGTATGACTATTGATGTGCTATTTTGATACAAGTCAACGTTTTTCTTTGAGTGTTTAGTGATTATGTTTATTGATTATGGAATGAAATTTAAATTTCATATGTATGTATATATTTCACAAATTTAATGTGAGGAATTAATTGATCTTAGTAAATGTCTGGTAGGACCTGATATATCCCCTCATTGTATCAGTAGGTCTCATGGGAAAAACATGTCTGGGTATGGACTAACATCTTACATGATTAGAAATGGTTTATTAGTCGAATCCTAGACCGTATGTTTATGATGTCCCACATTATAAATTTCCTCATTATAAGATTAGTATTTGATATTACATGTGAATATTTTTCTAGAATATTTACTAAGGGTAAATATCATTTTAATATGATTATTTATATGTTTTTATTTATTTAGAATTTATTCCACCAATATTATTCTCAACTTTTTGTTTTAATAGAACTTTTTTTATTTATTCACCTTGACATATGGTTTATTTTTAGCTTTTTCAGAATTATTTCCATTATTAAGCATCATATACCACCACATTGTTATTTTTATTTTCCATATAATTAAAATATTAGTTTTATGAATGATTTGGAATGATAGTATAGAATAATAACACTGATTTTATGGAGTCACTATGTTGCATTCTATTTCAAATTGTAATGTCGAAGTTATGTATGTATAATTTTTCCAAAGATGATAAAATATTCAGTCCTTTGGGATGCATCATTATAGTTTATATTCAAATGTAATAATATATTTAACTAACATCAGCCTACAGGGGTCACACACATTACACTATTGTATGATCCCATATACACCTCCCAGATCAGAGATTTGTTAGATGTTGATAGTTTATTTGAATATAAAACCAGAGGATCATGGGATTTCATTTTGATGATGGTATAATCAAATTGATTATGGTGATTTTGTTCCTATACTAAGGATAATAACAATCCTTTCATGGATTATCCTCTGTAGGATTTGTTTTGTTCGTTTGGTGTGTGTGGGACATCCTAGGAAGACCATGAAATGAGATACGTTGGTCTTGACTTCATAGAAGTGTAATGGTTTTTTGGATATTCTATTATAGAATTTGGTTTAATAATTTTATTTTTATAAGAAATAGGGTCCCCTAAGGGATACCCATTGATATTTTTACACTAGGGTGAATTTATGTTGTTTTGGGTGTAAGTTATTTGTGATTCCACCTTTTATCTCGTACCGATCATGCCTACTTTATATGGTATATTGCTGATTTTAAGACATGTGTATTGGATGATATGATTTTTATATGACACATATTAGGATAAATTTATAAAATATGTTCAATTTTAGTCATGGAGAAATATCTAAGAGGTATACACTTCCTAAAAATCAATACGGTTAATTAACATGAGGTTACATGAGATTTGACCATTATGTCTCATTGAAATTCCGAAAGATGGTCACCCACGATTAGATGATTGAGCCTATATCATTTCAATATTATTTTGATGAGTGATAATACACAAATTTATATTATTTGAAAAGTAAACACTATATGTATTGTGTTCATATCTTCTAGGTGTAATGCCTTCTAATGTACAAATGGATTTGCAAATCACATTGTATTTTGGGTTTAGGACTATATGGAATGTATATGACAATCTGACTTGGAATTTATATCTATTTTATTTCTAATGTTATTCCCTTATTAATACGTTATATGAATATAACCTGAGGAACACTCTTGATTAATTCCAATGGATTCTCACCTTTGTTAATAATTCTATTTGTATTCCTTGGGGTACATATAAATATATTTTTCATTCAATTTTTATTCATTGATTTTTGGGATTGGACTTGGTTGTCACAGCTATATAATATAAAAAATGAAACTCTGGAACTGGATAAACTATGTATATCAATCCACTATGAAACATATTAACCTAATGATTGACACAGTGTTTTTAAAATTTTTATTGTTGTTATTTTATTTATTTATTCAAATTATATGACATGAAAATTAATTTTATTTAATAATTAAATATATTACCATAATGGGGGTTCCCAAAATTTTTGTACTCACACCATGCTTATGAATCCATGGAACTTATGTTCCTGATATGAAATCAATGAATATAAAATTAGGATGTAAAGGGGATCGATATTACATTATGTAGCTATATATTTTATATAATGTTATGATTTGGATGACGTATGGATAATAGGAATCTATAGATCTAAATTAAATTTTATTTTATTTATTCAGTATACATGATCAACCTAGTTTGTTATTACTTGATGTATGTTTGATTAACAATGAGCCTATATGAGTATTTTTTAGACTTTAATTTTTTATAGAATGGATATTAATTATTGATTTTTTTTGTTTTAGATTATGTATTATTTTTTTATAATTATAATCTTCTTAGAAATAATATTAGAAACCTATATCACATCAATAAATCCTTAGACATCATGGATTGTCATAGGACTATGGAATATTTGGAGGTGTGAAAAAATTCATGTTGTCGTCAACAATCAAGGAACTTGTCACGTGGTTTACTTTTTTGAGGCATTACATGAATAACCCATTGTCCCAATTAAAAATTATATGAAAAAATGATACAAAATATCAAAAGTAGGTGTTATTAAAAACTGAATAAAATATACTTATTAATAAAATTAAAAATAACACAAAATATCATTAATTTCCCTAAAATCTATCACACAATACCTCAAAATGGTTAACTAAGCCTTTATTAATTTAATAAAACATAAAATAATAAATCATTGATGGTATCATAAAACAATATACTTTGTAAATTTAATAAAAATATTTAATTTATTTTTACCTAATCTCTTCTCTAATATCTTCAGAAATACACAACACATATAGTCCAAAATCTCATACAAGAAATATTTTTTTATAAATAGTTTCTTGTATCGAACTGATTTTTTAAAAATGAAATTAATTTTTAGTTGTATGAATTCTATTTTCTGTAACATAGTTATAGAAAACATTTTCACTAATTTTTTTTTATTTTTGACCATTATGATTATTTCATGTTGTATTTAAAGTAACATTATGAATAATAAACACTGATATTATAGAAATTTTACATTTATTGTTCTGATTAGTGTATATAAATGGTCATCGTAAAATAGAATTGACAAATATGAAGTAAATAATTTTCTTGACTAGTTGGATCTTACCCTATAAAGCCAATTTATTATAGATCTTGAAAGATATGTAATCTCTAGGATTCCTCCATCACCATTCCCGAGTAATGATCAAACTAATGAAATCATTATAAAAAAATAATTATATAAGAAGTTCAAATTTTGAGATCATGACCAAAATAATTCTATTTGAACTATCCTATGAAATAACCTCTACCACACACAATACCCATTAGGTTCACACTATTGTAAAAAGTTAACATGTATGTAAAACCTAATAATATGAATTTCTATATTATCTTTTTAATTAAATAATGATTATATTTAACCATTTATATTTTAACATTATAAATTATTATATAAAGAGATTGATAAAAATATATTCTGATATACATAATCAAAATTTTATTTTGGGGAAATTACACTAAAAATTAAGAATTTTTTTTTGTTCAATTATTTTTATATATAAATTTTATTTAAGTAAATATTTATATTAAATAGTATTTATTTATGTATAAATCATTATAATATGTAATGATGTCAAATGTAAATTTTATAAGGTTTAAGAGGTTCATAATATAACAAATATAAGTATTTCTAAATAAATATGGTTTCTATTTGAAATTTAAAATTATCAATTTTTGAATTTTTTAGACAATAAATATTATTTTTTAAATCAACATTATAAAATTAACAAGTAGTTATTTTTTATTTATTTTATGATATTTTCGCATTTTTTATTTAAAAAAAATAAAATGTAAATATACAATCATTATTATGAGTACATAAGAACGTGATAGTGAGAAAATAAATAAAATAAGAGGTATCAACTACCAAAATAATGTATTCCCGTTAATAATAGTTATTTTTAATTTTATTTTATTAATTTTAAATTCCATTATTGAATCTCCAAAAAACAATATTATATATTAGGATTTTAAAATCAAATATTTAGGAACATGAGTCACATCCACATTGCAAAAGGTATTACTTTTATAGGATTAGATCATATATCTACAAAATATTTAAAACCACTAATAATTGGTTGAGAAGATGGTAAAAATATAAAAGGAATTATGTTTATATTATTATTTTTCAAATATTTTAAAATCTATATTTAGAAATAAGTAAATAATTTTAATTTATTTTTCTATAAATACCCACCCAACCTCTGATTCCTCTTCCTTAAAAAAAATTTATCCTGAGATTACATTTATAATCAATATATTAATCCTTCGGAAGGTGATTCCATGGAAATAATATGCTGCTCTCATGATCATAGAAGCACCCTCTGAAGGTAATTGATACTCTCCACTTCATTTTTAGTTTATGTTAATTTTTTATAATTTTCATTTTAATTTATAATTTCCGTTGTAGTAATGTAAATTTACATGTCGCATTAACGATCTATATGGTATAAATGTAATGAAATAAAACCATCCACTCTTTATAGTACATTCCATGAACCTTTATGTACACCTATTATATTTCCAAAATATTCACATGATTTTCCATGTAATTTTTTTATTGTGATTACCCATCTGTATTTCCACTAAATGGTTTTCACCTTGATTTAATTATCCTTCACTAATTAGGGAATTCCATATATATATATATGTATATATATCCACATATATAAACCATGGTATTATAATGATGAAATACATTCTAATATTGTATGGTATATGTTCAATCAAATTTGTGTAAAAGATATGAGTGGGACATGTGGCACCAAAATTATATAGTCATCCAATGGATTGGGTAATGTTTTTATCTTAAGAGATACCATGTATGGTATAGAGGGGATGTATTAGGAACTCAATGTTATGTTTCCCCGGTGTTTTTCCTTGTCATATGTTTTTGATGTCATCATTTATTTGGTTATCACCTTGCTTTTGTTTCCTTGATGTTATTACCTTAAAACATGATTTGATGTTCTTCAATATGATTCCCACAATTATATATAACAAATTTAGGCCTCCTCACTCAATTATATTTCTGTAACTTATAATATTATTTTATTAATGCATTACTATGCTTTATAGATCACATGTTTCTTATGTACATCCCCCGGTAATTCCATGTAGTCTTAGAAGATCAATGGATTTAATGGGAATATTGTCGAATATTTTGATAATATCATTTAATCTATGTTTTATGTTTGTTATGTATCATATAAACCAAAGACCCTATGAAAATAAATTTTTTTGGTTTGTATTCCGTTTATATTTAAGTTAAAAATAATTAATTAAGGTGTATTAAGGATATGATTTCTCATAGTTATTATAAAAAAACAAGTTATTTTGGAAATTAGTATAATAAAACATAAGTGAAATCATTCAGGATGATAATCAACTAAGCAAAACAACCCAAAATTATGATATTTTGTATATTATTTGGTTTAAAAGAAAAAAAAATCCCGGTATTGAATTCATAATCTTCTATTGATGCAGTATAGTTCTAACTCATTGTAATGACCCCAAAAAAGAAGTATAGGGGGTTGAGTCTATCATCACCTGGTGCATGAAATAAAGGCCTTACTACACAGATGTTTTGAATCTCTTAGTCGATATGCATTGGGAAAATTAGATTCACTTATTGATACATTATGAATTGAATAGGAAATTCCTATGAAATTTTATAGAATGAAATATACCATGAATAACAAAGATTTAATGATAGAAATTAAATTAATACAAAAGGTTGGACATTTATTTTTTATCCTATCAATGTTCATATATTAAAATTTATATAATTAATATATTAAGAATTATCACCCATATTCATCAATATATTTTAGTAAATTACTAAAAAAATAATTATTTGATTTGAAAACTAATGATAAGGGTATTCTGACCACTACCGAAATGGGATTCTCAAACAGACGGGGGATCAAATTTGGAATTCAAGTTAACACATTATTATTTAAATTATTTTTTGGAACATAATGTTAATGTTTGAAGAACACCCACATCCCCCTAATAATGGGATTTTTTCTATTTATAAATTTATGTGACAAGGGATTATAACTTTTAGTTGGTCTTTTTATCCATTAATCATGGAACAATAGATAAACTCTATTGAAGTGATATTCTCTATCCTATAATGACCGGATAATGGAAAAGTAATTTTTATTACTTATTGAATGGTGGGAGATTAAAATAAATTTATAAAATTGTAAAAATAAATGATTCCTGAAGAGGAGTTCTATGTGATAGACTTGAATGAATTATTGATTTATTTTGATAAAATTTAACCTTGTAATTTCAGACAGATAATTCGTATGGAATTACATTTCCTCAATGAAAAGGATAAACAATATATCATGGTGTATCAGGGAGACAACACAAGCCTTTAAAGATTTTCTATTATCTTTTTCATTAACATGAGAACTAAATTTGATGGATACATTATTAGGCTAATGAGGAAGGTACAAGAATATTTCTGGACGTAAGACTTTTAGAAATACATTTAAATTTTTCGATATTTTGTCAAAGTGAAAATGTAGATTAGTGATTCACAGAGGTACCTTGTGTTAGTATATAGATAGTCTAGAATGGATTTTAGCATTTCTGGTGTGATTGATGAATCTCATTAGGTACTAAATTCCTACTCAACACATAAAAAAATATTGTAATATATATATTAAAAAATGTCATAAGTTTAATAGGAGATGTATTTAGTTTAATAAGAAAGGACACCTAGCTAGAGAATGGCAATGGTAAAGACCCATTAATGTGATGGAATAAATGAATACTCCAATAAATTGTCATATTTATGTCAAATAATTCAATTAAAATAATGAATTGAAAAATGAGAATCAATTTTTTATGTGGAGGGTTTTGGATGATAACTAATTAAAATAACATCTAAGGCATATAGAGTAAGGGAGATAATACGTCATCCCAAATTCTGAGGTGTATCCTAGAAATAATGTTTTAATAGGTGAACTACATATACATTCAAAGATATCAAAAGCACTAGTTAAGTTTGGTTCATCTCGTTTTTACATATCTAGAAGCTTTAGGATAACTGTTCAATCACCACCAAAATCATTGAATTGGATTAATATGTGAAAATGAAAAATGGGTCAACTATTACATGAAAGGAACATAACACATCCAATATTGATATTTTATGGATGAATATCGTAGCGAATTTTGTGAGAGTATAATTTTATCATTTTCCTTGTATGGATTTTCATTCATTATACAGATCATATATATATATTTCAGAAAGTAAGAAATTAACTTCCATATCACAATTCATCTTCTTATTCTATACATGTTCAAGGATGGTAAATAATATTCCCTGGTATCCTCAAATCATGTGTTTGTATTATTAACTTATGAGTTATTATATAATTTTAAAATGTTTGATACTACGGAAATATTCATCCTTGATGACATTTACATTGTAAGGTAATATGCTGATGAGTTTATTGATGAATTTTATCATCTTCCTCTAAGTATTGATGCTGACTTCCCAATTGAGCATGAACTTGTATCACTTCCAATATCTAATACTATGTATATAATTCCATTTTTTTTAACAATATGTGATTTTAATGATATTATATAAAAAATTTGATAAAGGTTTTAAACTCAAATGTGGTAAACTATGGGGTGTCTCGATATACTAAATCCTGAAGATTAATGGGTTAATGGGCATCTACATTGAGTATCATGAGATTACTAAATTTCTGATAAAAAAATACACTATCATTGATTGAAGAATTATTCGGTCAGCTATGTGGGACATAATACTTCTCATTAGTGGATAATCAGTTATGATTTTATCATGTAAATGTGACATTTTCAGATAACCCCATTAAAAAATTTCATACAGGGTTCATGATACATGAGTTTATAGTGATTCCATTTTCTTTTATTAGTTATCCAGTTAACTATATAAACATACTAAATATAGTATTTATGAATTATCATGATATTTTTTTAGTGGATTTTATAAATGATATTCTAGTATACACCAAATTCATGGATGAACACAAGGATCATATTAAAAATGTACTAAAAATCTTACCAAATGAATTTTTAATGAAAAGCATTACAAATAATTGTTTTTTATGAAAATGGTAACATTCCAATGAAATTTTATCTCCAAAAAATGGGATATTAGTGGATCCATTGAAAATAGAGGCTATTGAAAATAGTCCACAATAAAGTCAATGATAAAGATATGTATTTTTATTATATTTATTTGTTACTATATTTGATTTTTGAGACACATATCATGAATATCTTGTGCACTAACCGACCCTACATGGAAGAGAGTGATTTTTTTCAATACTTCCGAATGTCAGTATGGAATTAAATTGTTAATGAAGATGTTTATCACTACACATGTGCTAATATTATCTGATAGCGGGGAAGGATATGCACTCTTCCATGATGTATTCAGAAGGGATTAATTTATGTACTCATGTAACAAGAATAATTTATTACATAATCAACCGACATATTAAATATTTGTAAGGAAAACTAGAAATTATATGAAATTAATAGCTCTGATCTTCATAATAAAGATTTTGTGACATTATATATAGAGGATATTTTTGATATATTCATATAGATCATAGTAGACATATGTATATTTCCAAAAAAATAATCCCAATATAATATAATTAATGTAATTAAACATGATCAAGGATTAATAGTATTTAATATAGTTCCATTCTATGAGGATGAAAATTGTAGCAGATACACTATGTTGAAAATATCCCACAACCCTATCCACAATTATAATTGAATTGAAATCCAATCATCATGGATATTAAAATGATGAAAATAGGAATAATAAAATTATATTTATCATAACTTTCATAAATAACTGCTCAGCCATCCATTTTTGATAATATTAAGGAAAACCAAAAAAGATGACGAGGAGAAACAAAAAATGTAATTACTATTTTTGGAATTCACAATACTAAAGGTATGTAAATTTTGTATCATATATATATATACCACCAACCCATAATGAATTTGGAATATTTGGATGATATAGATATCTCATATTTCCCTATTCAAATAGGAAGCAATGAAATATATAAATATATGAAGAAAATATTCTACTAGGATAACATGAAGTGGGTGATCTAAAATTTTATATCTCAAATTTTTGTTTGAAAACATGTTAGGGATAAATGATAGAAGTATAAATGTATCATAGAATAATTCCACACACAAGTGTATAAACATGAAAACATAAAAATGTTTATTATCTAAGGAGTCCCCAAGACATCTAATGTCAAAAAGACCATCTTGGTGGGAGTATATCACCATAAAATATCAACCTTACTCATTTATATCAAGGAGGATTTATATCTTGATTAGAACTACATGACAAAATTAAGTAATGTTGTAAGACATCATGGAGTGCCACTCTCCATTTTATATAATCATGATCTGAGGTTTACCTTGAGGTTTTGGATAATCCATCAACAAGAACTATCTTTGTAGATGAGTTTTATTATTTCATAAAACCCTAATATGGATGGATGGTACGAAATAACCATTCAAGAATCTTGAAGATTTTTTATGATAATTGTAAATATATTTTTAGGAATGTTTTCATCAACACCTTTCCCAAGCATGATTCTCAAATAAAAAAAATTTCTATTTAAAAATTCAAATGAAACCATATTTTTATATCATTTTGAATATTTTTTGTTTCCAATGTAACAGGATAAATATTTATATTGGAAAAATATGGGACCTAATCATATTTAAGTGATGATTGCGACATTTAAAACAATTATATGATAATTGAAATCCAAAAAAAATTATTAATAACCTGTATAAAAGATCATTGAAGATGCCTATTTTTTGTGGTAAAAGGAAAACATGTTCTATAATATATGTTCATGAATAATTTCATGATTTTTAGAAAGAAATTATAATTATTCCTAGTTATATCAGCCTCTATGAGATCCTTGACCCCATCCAATTTGTGGCCTATTGAGTAGAACTCACATATAACCCATAACAAGTACTTGATATGTTAAATGAATCCCTATTTAATAAGTATATATTTTAACCATTACATTTTGTGAATCTAGATGTGCTACTTTGGGTTAATGAAATTTCACATGAGAATAATCTAGTGAATATATAATATAATAAAGGAAAAATTCTACAGAATAACACATCCCACCTGGTAGATTAACTATGGTAGAACCACATGTATGAGGAGGGTACCTGGGAGATAGAAGTGGTATTGAAATTGAAGTACCCTCATGTTTTTTGTATGAAATACATTTTTAGGGTGAAAATAATATAGGGTAAAATATACTGAACATAATATTTAAAAACAAAATCATGTTTTAAATAAATAAATTCACTATCATCTAATATTGTTATATAAAACACGTAGTCTAATTTTTCTATTCACAAAATTGAGAATACAAATTATTATATTAAATATACCATTAATAATCTAAAAAAAATATTATATAGTTACTATATATATACCATTGAAATTAGTATATGTTAAGGGTTATGAAAAGAATAAAATTATCATAGATGAAAAATGGGAAGAGAACAACCATTAACCACATACCCTGTGAATCACACTTCTCAGAGCTTCTGAGTGAGATGGAATCATTGTTCCTTAACCATGAAAATGTGTAATAAATGATCTAAGAACTAAAACTGAATTAAAAAACATATTTGGACAATGTTAAATCATTTCGAGGTCACATCTAAAATAATTTCTTTTGAACCACCCCAATAAAAAAAACCATCACAAACTATACCCTATGGATTTACATTACTATAATATGGGGTTATGTATCCTAGTACTAGTAATGTTAATTTTTAATATTATTTATCATGAAATAATTATTTTTTTATCCAATTTTCTTATTATGTTAAAATTTTTTTATAATGACATTGATAAGAAAATATATCCTAATATGTAGAAATATAAACAATGTAAATAAATATTCTCAATTAAGGAAATTTTTTATAATTTCACGATTTTAAAAACAAATGAATTTCTCATAAATTATTATTATTAAATAATAATTATTTAAATATAAATCATAATATTATTTAATGAATATAAATATAATTATAATGGGTTTCAAGAAATGTTTTGTAAAAAAGAATAGTTTTTTTGATAAAAAAACATTTATTTAAAATACAAATTTTGAAAATTATGATATATTTTTTTCTAAAATAAATATTTTTTTTAAATCCGCACATCAAAAATATCCAAAAATGTTTTAATTCATAGTTCTCTATGGAAGTCTAATTTTAGGGTAAAAATTAAATACGGTAGAAATATATGTTCTATATAATGAAAAAATAACCCAATAGTCATATAATATATAATATATGGATTATACATGAAAAAAATTGAACTTCTTAATACTATATTTTGAGGGAGGTCCATTTAACTCTTCAAAAATTATTACAATTCACAACTGAGTAATTGAAACATTCTGTACATTTAAACACTTATTTCATTCTCCCTATTCACTAATCATTTCTATATAGAAGACTATGAGAGGCATTTCTAGAAAAAGATCAAGTCGGGATATCCCTCCATTAAATATAAATTTAGGATTTTAATTCAATGAAATTAATATTTTCATGTTTATATAGTTGAGCATAAAATTATAATTTGAGAGATTTTCTATCCCTATTATAGTGTGTAATTCCACCATGGGAATGAATATTATATATTTGATGAGATTGTGCTCTCCAAAGTTAATACTATTGTTTTTATACACTATTTTTTGAAAGGATAACTCCTCATTGATTCATTAATGAAAAAAATGAGTATATAAGTTCATGGATGGAATCTATATTCATTGTAAACTGCTATGGAATAATGGAACCATTAGAACCATATGAAAAAAATTTAAATAATAGATTTTAGAGTAAAAGGATGTACCTTCAACCGCATCATTTAGACCCACCACATCTAATGCAAGGATATTAAATTCACATCCTTGCTGACCATTTGTATGCTGAAAATTATAATGGTTCCCCTTCACTATCAATTGATTTGGATATTTATTAGAAATTTTATCTAGTTTTACATAAATAAAGCGTTGAACTTACAAGTGGGCCTCAGTATATTCCATTTTTCATTAGTGTTGAAAAGTTTAGACATAACCTCATAATGATTTTCTTGATCTATATTTCCATCTCTTCCACAAATGTATCGCTTTAATCATCCAAATAAGAAGTTCCCATAATTCATCATCCAATATTTTTTCACATGGAATGTTTGACTTTCTTTCTCCCTATTTCATGATCACTATTATTCCATGGGTTTCCATCCATTTATCTCTACTTATAATTCGACCTATGTGATAGTTGAATCACTCCAAATACTAATTATACCTTAACATGACATTGAACTATCTATTTATATCATTAATAATCTTGATAATATATATTATACCACAAATGCGGTCATAGTACAATAAAAAACCAAGAAACCTATATCTTATGATCCAAAAAATGTCTTGTGGTGTGTCAATAAATTAATGTAAAGTTTATCTCAAATCATTCCATGAAGTAATTTTCCTTAAATATTAGTTCATGTAATTTCTTCCCCATTTTTATTCGGATTAAATTGGGTAAATATTTATTGAAGAATATTTCTATGAACTATTACCAAACCATAGAATAAATTTCACATTATTGGATTTGTATTTTTAATCAGTATCAACAATTTGTCAAATTATCATTCATAGAGGAATAAATCCAGGGTTTCAATTTCATTATTTGAAAAATTGATTAATGAAATGAACATTTCTATATATGATATTAATTGATAGGAAATAAATTGGTTAGTAAAAACACCCATTGAAGGTGGATATTGACACAATAAGGACACAATAAAAAATTTTCCCCTTCGATGTGAGTCTGGTATCCCGACCATATTCATGTTATTGTAGATATTTTGAGTTAGTTAATTCATCATCCTCATGAATGTTTCCATTCTAGATTCCATAATAACACAGTTAGTGCATCTTTTGTTGGAATGATAATTTACTTGGTTCCTCCTTTATCCTCTATATTTTTAAAATAACAATACCTTAGTAAAAAACATGTTTCATTTAGGAGTATAATAATTCTAACAGTATTTTATGTCTTAAAACATCACATTTAAAATTTTCATTAATAAACTCTAATATAAATGAAATTATCTATATATCCATCATAAATTTTCCTAAAAATATTTTTATAAACCAAATATAACCCTCATGACTTCAAAAATAGGTGTGTAGAAAGTTCATTTATTGTGTTTCTATTGCCATTCAATTCTAGATGAATGTATTGTTTTTTGGTGTTACACCAAGATATAAATGTGCAAGACTCACATACTCTTTTAGTATCCAAATAGGGATGTATTTTTTCATAAACCACATTACTTATACTTAGTAAAATAAAATGATTTTATATTTTATATATAATTGTCCCAATGCATCATACAAAATTTTTCATGTCCAAATTTTAAAAAATACCCAAACTATACATTGATACGAACTATGAGATCCTTAATTTTAATTACACAACATTTCATTGCATGTTATAAACCAATAATCTCTTTAATTGTAGTTTAATTGAAATAGGGAACATAATACATGAAAACATAGAAAAATTATAAATCCACATGAATGACATCTTCATGGGTTCTACCTAATTTACTTTTACTGCATATCATATCATGTGGGACATACATCAAAGGAATGGGGTGAGCATGAAAATTGGTAAGGGAATAATCAAGGGAGAAAAAAAGAATGTGATCATGAGACACAATAATATGAACATTAAGAATAACCAATAGTCATGAATAAGAGACATAAAATAACAATAAGAACATGGATTAGAATAAGGACATGTGGTTGTAACATTGAAATGTTACATTCATAATCATATCCACATGGTTTACCACCAAGGTTCCATAAATGAAAATTACAAAAGTTATTAACCATGATATTTAAAACATTTATATATATATATCAAATTATTTACCCAATGAATTGTGGAAATATCACTGAGAAAAATTTATTTTTATTAGTTATTCAGATAAAAAATGATCGTAATGAATCATTTCAATAATAATCAATGGAAAATAAAAATTATGTTTCCTATCAAAGTCAAAGTATACAAAAGTGCATAAAAAGAGATTATTAAATAATTTTAATTTATGTAATTTAATGATGGATTATTTTTTGCAAATAACTGATCAAGAATTAAATTTTTTACATATATTAAAATATTGACTGAAAATAAAGGATATTTATGTATTTAAATAAAAAGGACTAGAAAATTTATCACATAAAAGAGGGGAATATGAGAAGTAAAATATGTATCATAATGAATATAAAACACGGTTTTCAAAAAGGGTAATATGGTTAGGGAGAGGGTATACCATTATTAAAATAATATTCTTACATAAATTGGAAAATATAATTTAGAAAGATGAAGATTGATTGGAAATAAGAATACATACCACACTAAAAGGTCATTTGTATGTAATATAGAAGTGAATATTTCCCTTATAAAAAGTATTTGTTACTAAAACATTCGGATGAAAACATGGGGGATTGAGGACATATTTGTGGTTTTCTATGGTGTAAAAATCACTAAAAATTCACTAATGATGGATTTGAAGTGAATAGAAATGGATTAATGGGTTAGTATTGTTAGAAATAGTGAAGAATTTATATAAAAATTTGAAAATTTTAGTCTTGTGGAACTAGGTTGTGGAAAATAAAATACCATTGTCATGTTCATGGTTATTTCACATGGATTAGTAATTTTGTGTTACATTTTATTTTACTTTAATCCAAAAGTGACTAACACCATTTCATGAATCTTTTTTTCTGTGAAATGTAATTATTCACCAACATTATGTTTTTGAAAATTAAAATTCTATTTTTATGCAATAAAAATTCACCTATAGTTTTTGAAATTTACTAACTTATATTAATATATAGAATATTAATAATATAATTTATTTTAGATCATTTATTGTGTTTAATTAACTATTAAAACAATAAGAAATAAATATTATTTCATAAAATATACCCAAAACCTAAAAAAATATTATATACCAATCATGAAAAAATTATGTATTTTATAAATTTCACATAAATTCACCCAAACCAATTTTTGCATTCTAATTCCAAATACAAAGTTTATTTTTCCAGAAAAAATCTTTTAATTTGATAATTTAAACATTTATATATAATAAAAATTATTTACTTAAAAATAAAAGATTTAAGGAAAAATAATATTTATAACACATATCCAATATTTCGAGGGCCATTATAAAATTATTTCCTAAATTATATTGAGTTGATACATTTTCAAGACTCCTTTATAAATAAATAGTATTCTTGAAAATTGAGAATATTATAAAACTGTATATATTTTCATGAAAATGTACAGTTATGTTTCATTTTTATCACAAAATTAATTTATAAAATTCATCATAATTATAAATAAATTTTATTATGAAAATATATTAATAAAATGGATGTTATTGAAAAAAGTTTTACTTTTAAAAATGAATATACACCTAGGTATGGATACATAAACCCTAATTACACCTACATACACCATAACGGTAATGTATGTGATGGTCGTAGTTTTTTTGGGGGATTGGATAACATCGACTAAGTGCTAAAATACCTTAATTTTAACTTCTCACAATAGGTGATTTCTTTCAATCTTCACTTATTAAAACATGTATATGTGATTTTTCAAAGGAAACCCTCAGCGATGCTACCACACACCCATGTTATGAAATATTGAAATAAAATAGATTGACTCATCTGTTTTAGGCCATTGATTCTCCATTTTGTGTCAATTATCCATCGTCATTTGTGCTTATAAACACTGATAATAATGAGAAAATTTTAATCCAAGGGTATAGTTTGGAACAATATTATTGTACATTGATCATATTTAACTACAATAATATTTTACAAACATTCATATAATAGTCCCATCCTAATGAAATAATTTCACTTTATACACTATAAAATATACATCTTTATTTCACTCAAAATTGACCACAAATGTTATGTTTATATTGTCATATATTATGATATTCATTGGTTCACAAAAAATTGATTCATTTATATTTAACTTATAGTGTTGGAGAAGATTATAGTATATTTGGGGGATCCATACATTCCCATTTTAGATATTCTATTATATATATGATTTCACAATTTTATTGTTTGGAATTTTAATTGGTTTTATAGGGGAATAATTTAATGATCATTGCTAAATAGTTGATAAATGATTTTTTTGTATTTATATTGTATGCATGTGAGGTCATATAATATCAAATAGTAATTTATTATAGAATCAAATATCATTAAAAAACACTATGATGTTACATGAAATATCTATAGTTACTCAATTTATATTAGGGAGAGAATTCTTTAATGGCATACAGCAATCAGTTTGGTGAGCAAGTTTGTTTTACAAAAAAGGTGTAACTATATTTATAGTCAAAATCTTAGATGTACGTACAATATTTTCAAACATATAACAAATCACATGAATTTATTCTAAATCTTTTGACTATTGTGGAGATGGATGATAGAGCTATAATTGTGAGATGAATATGCATAGAACGGTTGGATATTCATCCCCTTGTCTTTCACCTATTATAAGATTAATTGTTGTTTCAGGTAAAATATAGAAGTTTCAAGATCATCATATGGGTGGTAGGGGTATTTACCAGTTTTAAGCCACCTCTAAACATTTATTTCTTATTAGAAGTATGCATCTGACTTTCTGTCAGTGTGTTAAGGTTCTACACACTTTTTTTATTTATTATTCACCAATAATGATTTGCAATAATTTATGACGTTATAAGTATTTGTTGATTTTTTTCAGGCTATGGTTATGCCTCATTATGTCTATATTTCATTAGATTCAAATAATAATATAGCATATTCATATGTTCCAATTACTATAGGGCTCCCTCCATTGGCCTCAGTAGTGAACAACCTTCATGTAACCTTTGAGTTTATGTTGAATGTAGATGTGGGGATATTGGCAGTCAAAGTTAACATATTTATTTTATCTTATACAGTGACTCCATCATTTTATATTGTTATTTCAATTCTTTTATATCACACCATATTGATTATATTATAAATCATCCATTAGAGTTCATGTTTTTTTATATGGGTCCAGAGAAACCAAATGGGAATAGTAGTGAGTAGTGTTTTTAGTGTCCCAATGTGTTATCAAAAGGTGATGCAGAGGTAGTATAGGATTTTCTTGTTCTTGATATGTAAATTCTTGAAGTCATCATTTTATTGGTTTTAAAAATTAAAATTATTCAATGATTGATTTTTATCACAGATGTTCCACTTTCTATGTGGTCAATGGGAGTTCACCAGTGTTTCAGGGGGAGTGGAATTAGAGGTTTGGTTAAATAGGGAATTTCTCCCAGGATCTTTGGGGATTTTTTGTCTAATATTTTGGTTGTGCTCAATGAATTTTCATCTATTGTTCATATTCACATAGTTTAATTGTATTCTCAAGATGTTTTCCTAGAGGAACACTCCTAGATTCTTCGAGGGAGGGGGGCATATTTAATTGTTGACCAAGTTCCATGTATATATAAAATTTTAATACCTTTTTATTTTATAACATTATTGGATCTTAAATAGATCATGATTTAGTTAGATAATCTTATGAAGAAGGGCTTTGTTTACCATAGTGTTTCACCTTCGTTAGGCCCAATGCTCGTTTCCAATAAGGTAGACGGTTCACTCCTATTATGTTTGGAATATTGTAAGTTAAACCAGGTAATGGATAAGAACAAGTATCTTTTTCATCTAGTGTATTATTTTTGTGATTAGTTAACGTGGTTAAATTGGTATTAGAAGATTGATATTTGTTTAGGGTGTCATTAGCTTATAGTTTGGATGTGTCATATAATGAAGGCAATTTTTTGGATGAGATACGGAAAATATAAATTTCATATTTTCCCTTTTTTTGTAACCAATTCTCTTGTAGTATTTTATTACTTTAATGAATTTAATATCAAAAATAGTACTTTGAATCTTTTGTACTAGTTTTTAGGGATTTAATTTTTATATCTAAGATATGAGAACATGAGTGAGTACCATCTGAGTTTAGTTTTGGAAATCCAAAGGATTCGCCATTATTATTGAAATATTCTGAAACGAATGTTCTATATTTGATATCTGATGTTCATATGGAAATTTTTTTCTATGCATGGATTATTAGTTGATTTTTAGAAGGTTATGTATCGTTTTTCATGGGAAAAACCATAGAATATCATTGATATTCAGAGATTCCATGGTCTTTCAAAATATTACTGACAATTCCTTGTGGATCACCCAAATATGATGTCACTTTTGAATATTTTTACCATGAAGAGGGTGAATTTCACATGGGAAAAAAGGTTAATCCCATATTATATATGATAAAAATACATTAGGAATCAACTCTTTTTTGAACATGTTGGATCCAAGTAAGTTGTAATGAGGTTCTATGTTATTCATCTGGTTTTGTTTTGGGTTTTGTGATTATATAAGATAACCGTAGGGTATCTTACAACTCTATTAAATTGTTTCAAAATGATAATAATTACCTCACACATGATTTATATCATTATAAATTCATTTATGCACTTATTTGTTGGTGGATATATCTTATTTGGAATAGGGAAATTTTCATTTATGAATATAATAGTTTCTGATATATGGTTTCTCAGAAATATTAGAAGCTAAAACGTTCGTGGTGGGTGGAATACATTCCTATTTCTTATTTTAAAATAACCAACACCATGGTGAAGTGTAATGTTGTAGAATATTCCCTTAGTATTAAAGTATCATGAAATTCTATTTTGTAATAAATGGAATATTTGAAAATTAAGAGGCTTTTTGACCTGTTTCCACAGGATGCACAACCAGCATTGTGTTTTCATCATCTCTCTATATGAATATTATTTAGATTTATTATTTTGGTTATGAGATCTATGGAATTTGTGAAATATTTTTTCTTATGATACTTATCATAGTTGGTCTCACTATTTATATGGTATTATCATTATTGGGGACTGTTTTTTATCCAAATATATATGGTTATCATTTTATTTTTTGTTTATAATTATTTATTATGGTTCGTTCATCCTGGGACTATGAATATTTAAAATGGAATGACTTGGAGGTTCTGGTGGTTGGGAATGGAGTGTTACATTAATGATCAATTGTCCCTCTATTTCACCATTCAAAGGATAATTGAAGTTCATCAAAAACATTCTTGTTTCCAACAACCACTTCTTCTGCTAGTTTAGAAATTGAATGAGGTGACAATTAATTTTGTTACTAGTATATCAATGACTCCTTGAATGTGTAATTGTATCTATCTAGTCATATATTCGTAGAAGAAGTTGTCTCATTTAATTATGATAAAAGACAGCAAATAACATGAGGATCTGTGTATGTTGGTTGTGGAAAATATCTTGATGTATCATATGGTTACATGAACCATTATTTCATATATGCTTTCTAGTTTTACATCAAGGTTCAGGAGGAATCTCTAGGTGGAAATGGGGGTTCATGTAAGATTAAGTATGACTCATCATCCAAAGTCATACAATAATATATTTCATGTTATTTAGATCCTATATGATATAATTTGTTATTGTGTCTTGGTTTTAGAGGATATTTTTTATCCATTCATGATTTTTTAGTATTTCCATAGAAAATATTTATATATTATCAATTTTAAAGGATCCTTTTGATGTTTTGTATGGTCTCTCATGCATATCAACTCTTTTTTGGAAGATGTGGTAAAATATACTTCAGTGTTACCAAATTTGGTTCAGGATTAATCTTTAGGGATTTGAAATATACATTGGAATATATTTATAGATGAATGTTTACAGAGACCTTATGCAGATCCTAGACTTTTTACTTTTTTCATTTCCTTTTTTATCAGGTTTTATTGAATGTATCTCCTCGGTTGGGATGTTGTTGGATATGAAAATAGGTAGAGTTATCTCTAAGATATATTTGTTATTTTGAGGTCACTAAATAGAATGGTAAGTTGATTATTGGATAGATTTTATGGTTTAGTTTACCCAAATTCATGATTTTATTTATATATCATTTCTCAAGAAATACTATCTTGGTCCATATAACATGTTAATTCAGGAAGAGATTTACTAAGATACATATGTTTCTATTGTGGAAAGTGAGTAGAAATTTTTGATACTCATGTGAAAGTCTCATGTGGGAAATTGGTTTCATTGGACATCATGTGTTGTGATTTGGGGAAATTATAATGAGACAAGGTAATGTGATTAATTGTTGAGGTAGGAGTGGAATAAACTTTTTACCATACTTCATTATTCCACATGAATTCTCTAAGACTGAAATTATTATGGTGTAGAGTGTTTACCATCTTATTAACTTTTTTGGGTATATATCATTTAATTATGAGTTTTCCTCTTAAAATTGGGGCTTATTGGGAATCTTGATTATAGAGAACATTTTCTAGGGAAATGAACTCAAAATTTATGGATTTATGTTAGTCTTAATTAAAAGAGTCATGGTATAAACTTGTAACAGATTAGTGGGTTCTCCCCATGTTTTGGTAAAAAATGCAAGTGGTTTGGGTTTTCATGAATGAATATATTGTATTTTATATATATTAGGTTATTACATTTCATGTAACTAGTTTACATGTAATGTATTTAATCACTATGATCATTTGATGAGTACATAGCATGAATGGTTACACATCATAAAATGATTACTCATCATTTAGTGTTAATAATATGGTTTTTAATAAATAGGATATGATTTTCTTGAATACATTTTATCCATAGATTACATGACATGAAGAGGGGTAACACAATGTTTAAGTCTCGCGATTTGGTATTTTTGGGTGCTTCGTGTATTATTTTTCATCCATTCACTTACATCTCAAATCCCACTCATCCTGGAAGCACTATCTGGTAATTTTGGGAATCTATTTTCCATATGAATCGATTCATTGGACATTTGATCATCACGAGGGTGTGAAGTGTCTCATGTGTAAGTGAATACATTCAACTTATTTATTTTTATTGATTATGGTACCATTATTACTCTATATTTCTAGATTAATTGATCTATTATAATGTTCCTTCTTGATTAATTATAGATTTGTTATGTATTCATGTTCTTGGGATTGATCCTTTGTTAGTTGGGGTGTAGTTGGAGTTCATTCTTTAGGTATGTTATGATATTTCAACCTCACCAAAAAATTTGTTAAATTTAATCATTTCAAAGATGTGTATATTGATTATAGAACTTCAATGTCATATTTGTGTTCCTCCTTGTTGGTAGATCCCATTTAGGATGTGTGCTTCCATTGATTTGAGGAAGTTAGTTCTATCTATATCAGGTGTTGTATTAATTTCATTACATAGTGTTTTGTAAATTATTATATATAAAAAAATTCATGATTGATTTATTTCCCTGTTGTGTGTGGAAATGGGTTTTTATAAAATACACATTTAACCTAAATTTGGTAAATGGATATGTGATTTTAGTGAATTGTTAAATATATTTGTTTATTGGTTTTTAAATTATGGTTCTCAATAAATGTACATGAAAATAGATTGTAGGTGAAGTCATTATTATGTAGGATAATTTTGTAGTATTGGGGATTGACTACTTTTCAGCGTTGTATTCAAGGGGTGTTCCCCTGCTCCTTTGTCCTATTTTTATAGAAACATGTTAAAATTATTGGGGTATGATTTTACTTGGGGATTCACTTCACTCTGTATTCAAGTATTATTTCTAGATACACAATGGATGGTTTTTTCAATGTTAAGTGTGAGTTTACTAGCTTTCCTTACCAATTTGATCCTTGAAATGATGTTACACGTGAATAATCTTGTTCTATTTTGGTGTATTTCTATAGATTTTATTTTAGAAATGATAACATATTTGTTTGAATATAAATTGTTTATTTTATAATAAATCCTTATAAATATAAAAACCAGATTTGTTTGAAATGTGATAGGGGTAAATTAAATTTTATTTCCATAATTTCCATATAAAATTACTCAAGGGATTATCTTGGATTTTTAATGTTGTTCATGATTGTATTATTTTATATCAACATGATATTTCACACTAGGGTGGGGACCTACACGGAATATTAAATGACACAATTTTCACCCATTAAATATTTCATTAACCTTATATTTTCTTTCAAGAATGTGATTTGAATGGAACCACATACACATAGTGAGGTTTTATTTCACATAGGTTTAGGTATATGTTGGTGAGATGGTGGTAGTTTTCACACGCTATCATATGGGGACTAATAATGTAGTTTTATTAAACATTTAATCAATTATCTATAGATTTAGATATCACATATTGTATTCATACCTTTTTAAGTGTATCTCTATCAGTATTATGTATTTGTTCTGAAATATATATTCATGTTGTCATATTTTATTCCTTTATAAATATGTATATATTTCATGTTTTGTACATTAGGATGGGATAAATAATTCCCTCTATTTTTTGTTCATTCCATGGTGATAGAACATTTCTTTTTTCATATTTGTATCCCCATTCAAGCACATGAAAGGTTGGGTCAGGTCGAGTATACATTTGAGAGGGTATCATGGTCGAATTAGTTGAATTTATTTTATTTCCACATTCCTTATTATTGCATATTCATTTATACTTGTACCATGATTTGATGTTAAATATTTTGATTCTCACGTTTATATGTCATCATGTAATTTCACATAACTCACATGTGTTGCTTTACCTTCTGTTATTCTTTGGTTGTTCTATTACTGGGCTTATAGCTCACCCTAATCGTATATATATCCTTAGTGTTTCTCATATATTGTTAAAATTACAATAGATTTTAATGGAATTTATAAAATTCATTATATAAATTCATTATATCCTATTTTAAATTTATTATTTTATGTAACTAATTACTCAACTATAGGATGCCTCATCATCATTCTTTTAGGTAATTTGTTTATAATAATATAACGAATTATTAAATAATGTGTATTAAGGAAAAGATATTTTCATTTATTTGAAAACAATTGATGTTACTCAAAAATTAATATACATAATAATAATTCTAATAAATAATATTTAGTTACTTACATACAAAACCAAATATAAGTTTAAACTAATATAGAATTGAGGGACAATTTATTATTCCTTATATAGTAATCAACCCATAATTTTTGGATTTATAGTAATGAAATAATTTTGATAAATTTAATATATATTTTCCTTCAGTATTATTAAATAATTAATCAAACCACTGAATAACAAACTATACAATCCCATATAGTATATATTTTTCCATGACATTGGTTTTTATTTTTTAAATTATTTTTTCATTCCCAATACATTATTTTTACTCAATAGGTTTATTTATTATCCATTATAAAATTCATACAAGTAATTTATGCTTATGGAATATATTAAAATATATTAAATGAGAAAAAACAGATCAATAAGGGACATTAAAATAATGGAAGCCCATTAGTCTATTTAAAAACACATGATAATCCATAAGAATTTTGTATTTTATGATTTTTTTAAATATTTATTTAATTACTCCACGAAGAATCTCTATTGAATAAACATAATACAAAAATATTTTATATAATTCAAAAAATAAAAATATTCTTACTGTGATATTTTATTGAAAAGAAAAAAAACACTTGGAAACATATTTAATTTAAAATAAACTTTTTACAATTATATGGGAAAAAAATTTAATGAACTCATATAAAAACACATGAAATCAAATATTTTTATAACACATAAGAGAAATCAATTAAAAACTATATATTTGTCTTGAAATGTTATTTTTATAGTCACAGTTATAATAACATTCTTTTAAATCCTTACAAAGTTACAAACTTCACAATTAAACTGTATTTGGCCTTCTCAGGAACATATCATTAGCTAAGGAATTTGAATGCTATAATAGTATCATACATCATTGTATAATATTTAAAAGTATCATAAAATGAATATAACAAAGAAAATCATGAATTTTTATCATATAGCTCTTATAATTTTCTATTAGAACACAAAATTAGATGAAATTTGTGATATATTATAAAATTAGAAGAAGTTTCATTTTCACTGGATATCATTTTGAAAATATAAATTCCAAGGAAAATAATACGTAAATAATTTTACTAAAACTATAAATAATTTTTGATCTCATAATGAAAAATGGCTATTATGGGGGGAAAATTCATCAATGTGGTAATGTTTTCAAAATATTCATTTTTTTCATTTATAGTTAAAGTCACCAATAAACTATATGGTAATAAATAAAATAATTTATTTAAAATAATATGAAATAAATAAATATGTATTTGAAAATTAATAGTCAATTACTTAAATATAATAACATTCTTGTAACATATTAATCAATATGGAAATGTGATCTAATGGTTTTGAAATTATAACTTTTAATTAATATTTCAATGAAAATACCTTACTTTTTTTCCCAACATGTAAACTAATTATTTTATTTCCAAAATAATAAAATTATATAAATTCTTTAATTTCATAAATACATATTAATTTTTCATACATCTATTAGTTTTCCTTTTATTTAAATTTTTACCATTTTTATTTAGTTACTAAATTTTTTCTTTCACATCGAATATTTTGGGGTCATTCGATCAAAAAGAATTTTGTGTGTCAGCTTTGGTAAAAGGGATAATAGACCAATCATATACAGAATATTAAATATTTTTTTATATTTGTCATGTTTATATATTAAAATAATTTTAAAACAATCATCTTATTGTGGCTGTGCAAAATTCAATATAACATTTCATGAAGGTGGTAGTCCTCAGTTACTCAGGAAGAAACATTCCATTTTTTAAAATTTAATGAAAATATAAATAGTAGATAGATGTTTATATTTATAGAATAATACTATTATTATTAAAATCATATTTTATTGCATCAAAATATCCTTATGACTAATTATTTTATCCATAAAAGAAAAAAAATCACATTAAATCATGTAAGTGGTAGTCCACACATACAGAGTACCGAAATTTACATTTTTAAATTGATTGAGGTGTAAGAAGGTATATAAAATATATTAATTAAATAATAATAATTATTTGATAAATATAAAATATTTTTATTGAACTACTTTTAATAACCATTTATGAGAGGTGATGATGAAAAATGAAACTCATGTTGTCATAGATTATATATTACTCACTTATACAAGAGGGATGTCATATTTTCCCAGAAGATGGAAGGAAGGTATAAAATAGTGGTTAAATCATCATAATAAAAAAAAATTATAGTAATGATACATATTTAATTATTTTTGGGTTGTTATAATCGATTTTAATGGTGTATACGAATTAATAAAACTCATTAAATAGAGTTATGACATATACATTAGCCTGGATATCTTCTTTTATTATACAACATTATCTAATTAAATCATATTACCTTTGTTTCTTAATAATATTCCATTGGGTATCAACTTATAATTATAATGGATACATTATTTTGATTAAAAAGTTTTTCTTAGAGAAATAGAGAATATATAATAACATTTCAGTGGTACTTCTCCATTTCATAAATACTAGTTAGTCAACGGACCCACTGAAAGAAGGATGATGGTACATCATCAAATACTCAGTTTTATGGTACATCATTTTCGAATTTAAAATCATTGTATAATTTATGTACTGAGAGTGTTCCATGGTAATAACAATAAGATATTTCCTTATTTAACCCATGTCGTTTTCCTTCTCAAGAGTGTAGTCACTTCCCAATCCACTATATTTTTTTATCATGGTTCCACTATGTGATATCGATTAAATATACAAAAATCATAGTCTATGAATCAAAAAACTATAAAATTAGTGAAAATTCGCATAATGATGAAAATCATTCATTAATTATCATAAATAATTACACCTTATAATCTATTTGTGTCACATTTAGAATAATCCTATATTAATTATTGAAAATTATTGATTTTCTTAAGTAGTACCGTAATATTATTTATATAATTGTATTTAAAAAAAATAATAACCCTACTATGATCTCAGGTATGGAAACCCCATTATGACATTCAGAAAATTGTAATTATATTAGATTAATATTAAACACCTTTTTTAATTTTTTCCATAATAGTAATTTAAATTTTATTTTCCTTTATGGAATAGATACCTAATAAAATTATTTCCCCCAATTTTTTAATCATTATTTAAATTTTATACTCTCATAGGACCCTTCTTATACATATCATACATAAATTCATTCATCATAACCAAGGGAAAAGATCAACCAAATGAAAATGTGGTATCATATGCTCAGTAAGTGTAAACATGTTATTTATCAATATATTATCATATGAAATCATTACATAATAATAATATTTTGATATCATGTTATTAATGTACAAATTTTATAACTAATTTTTCATTGATCATAATTCATGATTCGTTGAATAAATAATTAGAATTTCAGAATACATGAGTATAAAGAGTAACATGTCACCATTAATTCATCATATTCCATGAAATGATGTAATATGTATAGAAAAATATAAAATTCACTCCATATCAATGATAATCATTTAAATTCAGTTCATTATTCATGTATCACTACCATGATACCTATTATATAATAGACGAAGTCCCATCATGGGTAGGGTTTACACCCCATCCTATTTTCATCTACAGAATGGGTTCACTCCACTTCATGATTTATATTATCCAATGATATAAAAATAAATATTCAATGCATTTTAGGACTATATAATTTCACATCCAGCCATTATAGAATTGAAACTCCTCATATGTGTTCCATGAGTTCATAGAAACATTATTCATTCAATTATTGTGTAACCAATGAAAAAAAAGGTATCAGGAATATTTTCCATCTCTTAATCATAATCATTCTCGTAAAATAAAATTGATGGTATCATTAAGTAATATTCCTAGAAAAAAATTTAAGAACAACAAATGATATTTATATAGATGAAAAATAAATTTAAAATAACATTTTAACATTTATTAAAAATATTAACAAAATATCTATTTTTTTATATGAAATATTATAATAAAAATGTACCAAATATTTAGAAGAAAATATTCCTCGAAAATATACTTGAAAAAAATTCAAATTACTGAATTATGTTTATATAAGGAAAGGCCTTTGAAGTGGTAAAAAATTAAATAATTATTAAAATAAAATTTTGTAAAAAAATCATAAGTAAGATGTTCAATAGAAAATTTTTAAATTATATAATTATACATAGAAATGAAATCCAAATATGACTGAAAAATAATTTAAATATTAATTTTATTATTGAAAATAACATTTCTATGAGGATTTTAATGATCATGGAAACTAAAGAAAATTTACATTGACCAAAGAGGATATAATTTCATATTTTGATAAAATAAATTCAAAGATCATTTTATGTAACACAGAGTGGGTAAGGAATTGATAATGCTTAATATGTATAGATAATATATGTATTTGAGAAAATATGTTTTTTAGGAGATAAATATCAAACAATTTACCAAAAGTATATCGAACTATAAAAACAATGAATTATATTTGGATTACAACATAAACCCTTACCACTGGTCCATATATTATTCATACATTATCTTAACCTCATATGTAATAAATTTATATTTATTATATTTATATTTATTAATTAAATTATTAATTATAGAAATATATAAAATTCCTTTATAATTATTTATTAATAATCGATTAATATGTTTTTATTAAAAACAAAACTGAGGTAAAAAATTGCCTATTTAATTGGCATATATTGGTCTAAGAGTTTCTGTTCTTTATTTTTTTCTTATTTTCATCATCTAGAAAATATTAATAATGTTATAAGTTTGATATTTATTTCTTAAATAAATTTTTATTACTATTAATTTTTGTTTTGATGAAAAAAATAATGAAATCACTTCATTGAGATTGTAGTATAGACATACACACGAGTAAGGATTACATTTTCTGATAAATAGAAATAAATAATAATAAATAATAATTTATCTCTAATTAATAATTATATTATCATATATATATATATATTTAACACCCATAGATTTTGTGGAATATTTTTTTAAATAATTTAATCTTTTTGATATTCTGAATTTCACGCATAACTAAAAAATAGTTTTTTATATTAATACATGTTTTTCATTTTCGTTATATAAAACATAAAGTAAAACATGAAAAATAAGAAACATACTTTTAATCATTCTTTAAAAATAATATTTAGTTCATATTATGATTCATTTAATATATACAATCCTCGATCGCTTGCGTATCATGCAAGATTGATTGTTACCTACCAATAATACATTATTAAATGTATTAATATCTACGATAATATAATATAAAAAATCATGTATGTTGATGGTCATAAATAAAAATAACTAAATTATTAAAATAAATGGTTGAATTCATTGGATACAAATTAATTAAAAATGGATATAATATCAAATTTAATATAACCATAGTGTTTTTATAGAAAACTAATTTTATTCTTACAACACTATTTTATCCTAATAAATTAAATTAATTACAATTATTGAGTGATATTAATGTAATATATATTATATATTCAATAAAATATTTTTTATATTCATCCAATATATTTGATAAACATTGTATTGAATCAAACATAACTTACACATAGAGACCTATATTTTTAATAACGGACTTTTACATCCTTTAATAGAGAATATATAATATATCAAATAATTGGATGTTTTATAAATATTATATGTAAAAATAAACATAGTCTTAGAAATATAAACAATAAAATTTCTTTAGGATTTTTTTTTTGTACTTTTCTATGATGTTTCATATTTTGATGAATACTAAAAAATTCTAAATTTTAATTCAAAACTTCTTTTTCATCTGATTTATTTATACTGTTAAAATATATATAAAATTATTTTTCTGTTTTATTTAGATTAATTTTTTATAAAACAATCCACTATAGTTCATTAAAATAAATATACCATCTAAATTTATTATAATAACACAGAAAAAATTTAACATTTTTACATTGAAATGTTGTTTTGTTATCTCATCTGCTGGATTACATTTAAATTAATTTTTTAAAAATTTATGATAGTAGTATGAAAAAAATGATTCAATATTTTTAAAGATAATAATTTATAATTTCTAAGATGTTTTGTTTTTGTCAAAAAATATATTAGGAATTTAATTAAAATTATGGACAACGAATAAGAAAATAATTAGCTTATTAAATGACTAAACCATAAACACAGCACACGAAACATCCATCAAACATGTAAAAAATACCTTTTCATGACATTTATCAACCCTATCCTATCTTTTAACTTATTTTTAAACTTATGGGCTCTAATTTACATGGGAAAAATGTGGGTGGAATTCATTTTCCAAATATTTACAATGTTGCCACTCATCCTCCACTATAAAACGCTTCATATCCTCCCACATCCTCTCCCCACTCAATACACAATGGATCAAACATTATCTTCCACAATATCTCCATAAAATAACTACCCTAAACCTATAATACTCTCCTTTTGGTGAAAAAGGAATGAAGATACCAAAAGAAGAGGTAACATCCTTCCTTAATCTCTTTTATATTATTTTTATTATCCTCCCACTCAATTATAATTATTACATTTTTATAAATCAACACCATTATACTACCACCTCTCGAAATGATGATTGTTCATTTTTTATTTAACACCTCTCATTGTAGTAGGTATGATGGGAACATTGTTTATATATAATATATATGATATTTATAATCTATTTAATCTTATTCAATTATTCAAAATAAATATCTTTATACTTTCTAATTTTGCTAAATATGATAATTTTTTTTGAGGATGTGTGGACTATTATCTCCTCAATGCTATGTGATTCATTCAAAAACTACATCGAATGTATTAAAGATGGTTTTTGTGAAATTATATTTTCAAAATATCAAAATAATTTTAGATTAATGATATTAAATTCATTTATTTCTATTTATTTATTTATTTTAATATGAAAATAAAAACATAAAAATAGTTCATGCGAATGTATGGCCTATCATCTCTATGAATTGAGTATTCCATTTCATACTTATTTATCCTATAAATTATTATAAATAAAATATATTGAATTTTAAAGATATATATATCATTTTTTATGTTCGATAAATCATTATATTTATATATGGAGAATATATATAACAAATAATGACACATGTGAAGAAAAAATAGGATATTACCTGAAGATAAACCATTTAAAACAAATGTTAAAATAGGGTAAAATAATGTCAAAATAAAACCATATATAGTATTATATATAAATATATGTTTCTATGTTAGATGTATAACTATATTTTCATTATTATATATGTTGTTTGTTAAAGTATGAAGAAAGTAACTACAAAATGTAAGGGAATTTCCTCTCTCTTTATATTATTGTAAGATTCATGATTTATTCACCACTATTTCATTTTTGGGTTATGTATACTTCCCATGAATGTATTAAATAAATATAATTACTAAATATATGGAGGTTTACATATAAATTATATGATATTTATTTCATGTTATTATTGTCTCAAAACATACCAAATCATTAAGACAGTTTCATCTCATTTTACTTCATTGGGACACCTGTTTTTTTATAAAACAACATTAACTTTTGAGGTGTATATACTTCCATTTATCATGTTATATCATGAATTCCCTTATTTTAATGGTAATTTAATCTTCATGTAATTAAATTTTCTTACATGGGTAGAATGATCCAACTTTTCACAGTCATAATATTTTATTAAAGAATCTAATAATTTATCGAGATTGATTATGATTATGATTTCATTGAAAAAATATTATGATACATATCATAAGAAATTCAATAATTCAATTACGCTCTATTTATTAATGTTATAACCATGAGATGGAATCAATTTCTACTCATTGTTACATAATATTATTCACATGGTTTTTTTTATGAATTCCCAAATCCACCTACCTCTACACTCCAGAATCTATGTTAATTCAAAACCATGTTTTCGTAAAGGTTTAAAAAAATATTATAATATTATTTTAAGACACTTAAATGAATATTGTATCCATGAGTATCCTTTTTATCACAAAAATATTTTTTAAAATGAAAATTCTTGTCATTTTACAGTCATCAAACATTACAAAAAATTATATGGTGAAATATGATTGTTCAAAACATACAGACTTACCAACCGTTATGATAAATATTTAGTTAATGATTATTTTAAAAGATTATAAATAAAATTTTGAAGTAAATGTTTTTCGTTAAATTATAAAAATTTATAATTTTGAAGTAGTTTTCAAGAAAATGGGTTTCAAAATTTTATCAATATTATTTTATAAGGTTCATAAGAATAATTGGTTTTGAAAATGTCTTCATACCTCATTCATAATTTTTAAATCAAAACATTATGATATTTTTTTCAATATATAATTAAAATTTTTCCATGTATTTTCAAGAAATTGGTTTTAAAAAACATTTTGAATATTTATTTATTTGTTTTATCTATATTTTCAATGAATTTTATTTTTCAAATAATGTTTATGATTTAATTATATGTTTTTTATTTTTTTCAGATAAATGTTTTTCAAAAAATTATCGAGAAATACTTTTATATTTTAAATGTTTTTTAAAAAATAAAACATTTTCATGATTTTATTATAAATTTTCATGAATTTTTTAATGGAAAGGGTTATAATTTTTTCAAGTTTTAATCTATATGATTTCATGATTACTTTCATGAAAATGATTTTCAAAAGGATTTGAATATTTTTATAATCCACATAACAAAGTATAATTATCTTAAGAAATTTTTTTAAAATATATTGCAATATTATTTCCCTTCCAAGATGACATATAATGTAGTTACTCATGACTTTTTATGGATATGATTGAATGTTTCCATCCATATTCTATATCTATTTTTTTGTTTTGATGGAATGACCATTGTGAATCCTATTTATCTTCCACAATCTATATTATTTTGAAACTATATTAATTTCATGGGATATATGATTTCAAAACAATTTATTTTCATAGGTTATGGTTTATAAGAAATGATTATAAAATAAGAATCTTCTTCCACAAATTGTGATATAATTCAGATCTTATTTTATCCCATTAATTTCATATAATATGATTTCATTTTTTAATTTTTAAATGTAAAATCTATGTTTTATTTCAATATGATATTGGTAGGATCTAGATCTCCCTCTTATTCATTGGGTAATGATTTATATATCATAAAATTGATAAATATGGTCGTCAGAGTGAACTTTTACTACCAGTATGGTATGAGGTATGAACTTATGATACTAATATGACAATGGTAGTGAATGATGGCTACCAAGACATTATGAGGAGTGAAATCAACTTACTAATATGTCCATGGGAAAAACTAATGACAATAAAGATGGTATGGGTAGTGAACCTATGATACTAAGATGGCCAAGGAAGTAATTACTTTACTACTATGGAAATCATGTTATATACTTATGAGTTGACAACAATTCCATGTATAATTACTCTATTAGGATTAATGGCTTATGTTATTTATTTCATTTTGAATAATCTCTTATGAAATTCCAATAATTATTCTTTTATTCTTCATTATTATCTATTATATGCATGGTTCCAGCTTTTTATGATATGAACAAATTTCAATACCTCTCTATGAATGGGAAATTGATGATCGTTGGTGGTCTCTTTTGCAGTGGTTTTGTTATTGGTTTGGCCTTGGTGGTCTGCGGTTCAGGATTCTGCAATCATATCGCTTTCGTGAGGCTTCTCTAGAAGAGGCTTAAGGAAAAGAGTTTCCATTGTTCCTCTGATTTTTGGATTGGATGTTTGAGAGGGTATGGCTATGTCCATCAATACCTAATCCGTGGATTTTTTCCATGGGATAGGTTGCCATTAATCAGTGGATGGTGGAAGCTAGTTTTCATGCTTTTGATGCTGGGAGGGGCTTTTCTCATGTTGTGTGGGTTTTTTGGTCTTGATGTTTTGGACTGTTTGGGACTTTTTGACTTCTTTATGTCTTTAACGTCATGATGGGTTTTCCTATTTTCCTTAAAAGGGGATTTACCTTAATAAAAAATAATTTTCAGTCAGTCTCCCTTTTTACCCTTACTAAGCATTTTAGATCTCCCCTTTTTATATTTCCTTCCCCAGTTAATGAAGATATATTTATTCTATGATATTTGTTGAAGTTTTTCCCATCTTGGAGAACCTAGTTAGAGATGATGTAGATCACTCATGTACCATTGTGTATGTTTCTATATTTCCAAAGGCTTTAAACTAATAAGGTTTCATGAGCATCTATTTGTTATTTTTTATGTATTCCACAAAATTTATGAAATATATAGGTATATTTTGATTAGTTTGTTATAGAGGGTATCCGATTAAAGTTTTAGTAATCCTTTGGAATCTATAATGTGAAATATTTAATAAGATGATGATGTATATTTCTAAGGATATGACATGGGTTGTCTCTAAGGATAAGTACAATGATGAGTTAAGATTTAAGAAAATGTCCTATAATTTTGATAAAGGATATAGTTAGTGGTTTATTAGAAATAAAAACATGTGTGTATACTACAAGTGGAGGAGGATATTTAATATATGTAACTAAGATTAAAAACAGAGAGAAGTTGTGTCGGTCCTTACATGGCGTAACCGCTGACATGACAGTGGGCCCTTCTGGACACCTTATTTGATACTCCCATGGGATATTATTTTGGAATTCCTAAATTATTCATGAACCATCATGATGTATTTAAATCAAATTTGGATTTGAATATCCTATGATAATCATGATCTATAATTTTTAATAAATGTCTCAAAATTTAGATATCATATGATTATTTATTTTTAGGGATTACATGGTTTTCTATAATGATAAGTGTTGATCACACTATTCATTCTAATTTTAGTCAATTTTATAAACTAGAATGCAGTGGGATAATGTTGAATATGAAGAAACATTTTCTAATGTTAATTAAAATGTGATGATGACTGGAGTGAATGATTTTTTGATCATGTCTAGTCGGTTTTAATGGACCATGATTAATAACTTGTACCATAAACAACTCTAGGACTCACCAAAAGAGAGACGAAAGGAATTTTATTGGATTTCATGTAATAGAAATAGAGGAAGAATGATGATTCACTTTTCATTGTGTTGAGAATGTCGATGGACTCACCTAATTGAGTTATATAAACTAACAAAAGGTGCTTTTACTATGGAAGAGAAAGAAATAGATAAAGTTGCTATAATGGAAAAATGAAGAGTTTGGTTAATGAAGTGGAGGGGAATATTTTCCTCCATAGGGCATCAACTAATGTAAAATGGTTTAAGTATGGAATGAATGGTCCTTATCAAAATCATTGTCCCAAGTGTAAATCTCCCAATGAAATAAAACAATGTTTTATGATTAATGATTATTTTAGTGATAATGATTGTACTATAGAAGAAATGTTAATGGAAAGATGTATTAAGTATTATGATGTGGTTGACTAATTTTTTTTACATATGAAATGGAATAATAATTTTTTTTATGTATATGGATTCAATAATTATGTTATATGTATAGTGAAGTATTAAAGGATTCTCTATTTTATGTTTTTTATTATGGAATTAAAAGATTATATTGAATGTTTCAAATGGAATGGAAACATTATTTAATGATATGGTGATATTTTTAACAATTAAATATATCCCTTATTTTATATCTTATGTAATAATATTTTTTTGGATAATGATATATGGGATACGATTATGTAAATGGGATTGTACTGGTTACCATGGAACTAATTGTTGACTTATTAACAAGTATTTTTTTTATTCATTGATAATGTTTTAATCATTTGTAGATTTAAGGAATATATCTATTATTCTTTGGAATAGAAAACATGATTTTTTAAATAAATATTTGTTTAATTCATTCCATTACCATGTTTCACGAGAACAATTGATGAAGGTATTGATGTGTTAGTATTGTAACAACTAAGAGCTACTTTGTGGTTTAAAGGGGGTCAAAATTATGACGATTTCATGACCCTCTTTTGACATCAGTGTATTTTCATCTATTATAATTTTTATAAGGTTATCCACTCATGAAAATTTAATGAGAAAATTCATATAAAATATTTATGTATTTCAATTGTGTTGAAAACCTATGGGAAAAGGTTATTAAGTATTTTGTCTCATTTCAAGGATTCCAATCATATTTATTTTTGAAATTATATTATTATTGATTGAGAAAATGACATAAATATTTCATGTGATAACTAGTAAATATGGGAAGGGTGGTGGTCTCGAATCATTGATCGAACGACAATAATGGTTTTATGCCTACCACTGGCCTACATGACGTCTAGGTTAATGTATAATTATTTTTAATGAAAAAAACATTAATGATGACCTAGTAAAATAGATTTTTATGTTTAGATAGTAATGTATTAACCATATTGATTTGGATGAATAATTAAAGAAATATATATATACATGTCATTATTTTATGGGCCATAAAATATGATAAAACTGTGTTTTAGTACATCAAGAATCAAATTTAACTTTTGAACATCCATTTATTGAAGATATGGATGAATTATAAAAGCTCAAAAAATTAATTAATTTTTATATATAAATATATCAGGTAATTATAATTCCTCACTATCACCGTTAATAAAATAATTATTCAACATTAGAAAAATTATTAAAAAAGAAGGTTTTCATAATACATTAATTTTGGTTGAACAAATGGCCTCCTAAATAAAAACAGTTTTCTCAAATTTAGTCCCAAAAATTTTCATTAGTCATTGATATTTTTTAACTATGAACTCAATAAATCCCTAAAAATATTTATACTTTTCCTCCACATCCTTTTTTTTTGATTTTCCACCCCCTTTGAACCGAACAACGGACCCCATGGGGACCGCACTGCTGTGCTGACTGGGGGTTCAAACCCCTGGTTTTTCTGGATCTGGCCAGCCGTAACGAACGTCCAGTTGTTCCGCATGGGACCCCACGGTCTCTCCCTCCTTGCGCCAGTGGCCGGCGGTTCCGGCCGCCCTCTTGGTCTTCCACCTAAGACAAAAAGCTGAGGCTCTTGGTGCTCCGGCGGATGGGGAGTACGGCCGCCCCTGTTGGTGACCGTTGTGGCCTTAGGCCGTGGGTTCTTCGGCTTCGGTGCGGCACGACGACGCCTTGCTTCTTTTCCATAGACCACTCCGACTGCGGTTTCCTCGTGGTGCGACAGAACCACATTTCCTTTTTTTCAAACCACATAATATTCAACAACAAAAAGGGGAGGAGGTTCGCTCATGTTCGTTTGTCCGACCTCCTCCCATTATCTTGATAACAGGTGGCATAATTTTTAACGTTCAATGCCAAAATAAACATGGACTTAGATTCAAAACCCAACCTCAAATAAGTCGTCGAACAAGGATCGTCGTGGGAAATTGACGTCGCGGAAGACGGCGTCGCAGAACAAGGCTCCGTAATTGTCGTCGGTGCACTCCCGATGAAGGATGTGGCGCATCGTCATTCTCTAGAAAAGACATCACTCACCGGTTGTGGAGAGGAGTGGAGATTTCATGGCGATATCCCCTTGCGTAGACGGTGTTCTTCATCGTATACTCGGAGTTCATCGTGAAGGAGATGAAGTTCTTCAACCTGAGAGTATTTCCTTCCCAAAAATCTCTACACACAACCTCTAACCCGAATAAAATAGGGAATGCTTATTTTATTAACACATGCACCGCGTTTTCAAAACATCAAAATTCAAACTAAAAATTAAATTAATTGAATGTCAATAAACAATCAATTTAAATGTGAGAGTTGACATGTCATAAAGAGGGGGAGGTGGGTGTGTTACACATTTATGGGGGTTGCCAACATAAAGAGGGAGTTTAGGGAATTTGAATGGGTGGGGCTCGTGTGGGCCCCACGTCACTAATATTCTACCAAGAGATAAGATTTTAGTAGTTCCCACACATCTCCCTCACATGGGTGGTTAGATCCACCCAACTTCTATCCTCAGGATTTAACCAATTAAAGTGAAAAAAAATAGTAGCACCGTTTTTTTTCACATTAAACTTAGGGAAAAAATTAACAACCTTCCCGAGCAAATGCACCTTTGGAAAAAGTGCTCCTAAGAAAAAACTAGCGTTTTGGTTTCATCAGTGCCCTTAGATTTCGATTCTGAGCACCAGATCAAAATTTAGAAAAAACCCGCTACTTCGTTCACTGAACGTACCCGAGCTAAACTTCCGAAAATTATGCCGGGCACACCGGGCCTCAGAATCAGGCACCGTCAAAAACTGTGTACTCGTAGAATTCCATAAAAAATTAGGAAAAACATTTCCCTTTAAATTTAGGGGTCTTTATAGGTTTTGATTTATATCCAAACACACAAACTATCCACGAGGTCCCTCTTTCCATATAATTTCTCCATAAACCATATTCATGCCATCAATCTTCCATAGACCTTGGAAAAGAGTGGAGATCTGATTCTTTGTCTATTCTATTGACACATTACTGATTTAACCAACCAATTGAAGATATCTCCTTATTGTAAGAATTGAACTCCAGTCCTCAGGAGCCTTAGAAACCCTATGAAAGAACTAAGAAGCCCATTATTTTTAGAGTCACTCATCGTTTTCCTACCCCTATTGCATAAAAATCCTACCAGAACTATATGGGAAACCAAAGTATTTCTAGTAGGACATTAAATTCCATGGAACACCAAAGACCTAGTGTTAATTCATTAAACTACAGGGAACAAAAAAATTCCTAACTGTAAGTCTTTAATCTACATGGAATCCTAATAGTCCGAGCAAGAAAACCCTAATATAAAGAACAATGATGGTCTAACTTGTATTTACATAGATCAATACGGTATGTAATTATCACCAAGGTTAAATCATGATAAATTAATATAGGGAAAAATTCAGGATCCCACACTCTAGACATATACCTGGTGTGCTCAAGAAAATATTGTGAATATCTAAAATGTATGAGGTTTAAAAACATGTCGAGCAAAAAACCTCTTAGAATGTACCCTGTGAAAAATCCAAGTCCATGCTCTCTAAGACTCCCCCTTATTAATCATAGGAATAGTTAGGGAATTGAAAAATGGAAAATATTAGAAGCATGTTGGGACCACAATATGGCCACATAAAGAATCAACCTATACTATCTAAGACACCTGCATTAGGAAAAATTTATGGAATTTCTACTTTATGAAGGATACCATGTCTTAATTGTCGTCGTACGCCAGATGATCTCAAAACTACTATGGGGGATCATCAATGAAGGATTGCATGTCAATGGGTTCCCATAATTGTTCCTCGAAAAGAAAAGCGTTGGATGTGAAGAACTAAAATCCATGAAATTGGCTCTATTTGGTTTTACATATAAAACATAGACATAGTTTATGATATGATTAGCATCTCCACTGATACATGGCTGATAATTCAAGATTTCATCACAAAACAATGACACCCATTCCATGTTATATCTTGATCTACGTAAAGAAATTATTCATAGGGTTTTTTACTTATGAACCTATTCTCCTAATGTCTGCGCTTGATTTGCATAATAGTATATTTTAGAACTACATGAAGATTTATTCCTATATTCATGGGATACAAAGTGACATCCATGTATTTTACATTGGATCTATCCAAGAAGATTCTATCCACCCAAACCCTATTTCATTTTGGAATTCACATACATTCTAATCTTAGTGTATTTATCCCCCATGTCGAAGCTACATCCCATATTGGATTCAAACGGGTATTTTTGGATAGAGATATCATATAAATAAGAACTTGATTGGACCTCAGGCATACCCAGGACGAAGCCTCTTAGGGAGTTCATGGCCATGATCATCTGATATTCAGATATGCATGAAAATAATTTATTTTTACATTATAATGAACTATTTTTTATGACGAATCTCATTCTTAATGGTTGAATTTTGTTGGATCTCATATTCGTGCTTGTCCATCATTGCTTCCAAATATCAAAGAACCATGCCAAATGAATGATTAATATACAGAGGAGGTCGTTCATGGAGACCATGTGTTTAACAAAAAATTTATTTGACTAGACATTATTATCTATTTCATTCTATTATTAAGTTAGATGTCTTCATTTTGATACAATCCCTATTGAAAAAATATTCTTATCCCACCTGCCAGTTGTGCCAATTCAACCAAGGTACATGTGGGGATTGTTCGACTATTCCCAAGGGAGCCATCCTAGGTGGACTAGTGGACTGGTGGGGGAAGAATAGATCATCCAAGGAACTTTTTAGTCATGTGTATAGGGCCCGAGGTGCACAAGACCATAGGAATGTGGGTGAATATGTGCATTGAGGACAGATGGGGTAGGTTCATGAAAATGGTATTTGTGATGACCCCATTGTCAGTTTGAACAAACGTCTACCACTGAAGGACTTATTTAACAGAGCCAATGTGGCATGATAATTAAATGAGGGATATAGATTTAACAATGGGATCAAATTCGGTGCATCTGATCAAGCCTCCCAATGATCCATGCTCTCAGATCATACCTCCCACTAATCCCAGTTTTCCAATCTGATACATGCATCACATGTTCGAATCGAGATGAGCAGGCATGCCACATGACCCTCATCTTCAACCTCCCGACATAATGGTTTGAAACACTAAGGAACACCAGATGCTCCCTCATTCCCAAAACCATGTCTTTAACCCTTTACTAATGATTCCATAAGTCGGAATATTTCCTCATGATATCTAAGCCAGGACACCCACTAGTCTCCCATGAGACTCTCTGATATCATTGGATGTTTTCACATGATCGTTATAGGATCATGGGATAGATCCATGGACGATCTATAGATGCCACATCAAGCCATTCCATCCATCCATGTGTGCCTTGGTATGAACTTGATGCTAACGAATGATCACCTTTCATCATGAGACTCATACAGAGACAACCTATATATTTTTGTGAGGGGTTTTACGACCTCGTACCCCTTCCACCTCCCTGTGTTTTTCATGCGGTTTATTTCATGTTTTTACAAGATCACCCAATAATTTCACATGTAATGGACACGAGACACAATGAAAACACATCCACCATCCTATAAAAAGTGGAAGAAGGGCTTTCCTCAAGTATAATATACAAACTCCTTCACATCCTGAAAAACACATGAAAGTGTGAGTGTGGAAGAGCTCCAAAAAAGAGAGAATGTGGACAAATATAGTCACCCACCACCACCTTATAAGAAAGCACATGGGTAAACGGATCCCTCTCACATTGTATTCCTTCAAAATATTCCATTGTGTGATCTCCATATGATCACACGATAACATTTTTATGCCGATGTGAAGGCTTGTAGAGTCATCTTCCATGCCCCCTAATAGATCATGTAACTTCATGAATCGTGGATCTTCATGTGGTGCATCCATACCCTATAGAAAACATGAATGTTTCATTAACACGAAGGACATATGATTTTCAAACATGCTATCACATGGAGTGAGATATATGTCTTTTGATGGCCAAGATAGATAGCCCCTGATATGGGTGTCCCACACCAGTGAAGACCTCATGCACCTTTGGACACGTGGCCATGCTGAAATCATTTTGTTCCACATGTATGCCTTTCCCATTATATGCTGATTAAAAAATTAGGCACATTTTAGATTAGGGATTCCATCCCAAGACCCCTTCGAGGTCTCACAAAACCGCGAGATTCCCTGAAAGAATGCAAATCTCGAACGTTAATCCTTTTTTGCATTCCAGGACATAGCCTTTGTACATGCTTGTGAAATACCTCACATGTTTCTTTTTAGATCATGAGGAATGAAGATGGATCACATGACACCCCTGTTCAAACATCCAGAGAAAAACCCAAACTCTTCAGGATGTCTACCCATTGATCCATAGAAGGAAAATCCTCCCTCACCCATATGTACTAAGGATTCCAGATATAGGTCCCCGACATATGATTTTAGGGCCTGTTACAATACATAATCCATGATCATGTGAAAATCCCTAGTGCCCTATGATGTCATTATACAGACATATAAATGGACTCCACAATTTGAAGTATCCCCAAAGACACTCTATGCATGAAGGATAAATATGAAGGGTGAGTGACCCATGGGCCATTCACCCCTCACCATGAAATGCATGTGTCTACCAATGCACAAAAAATATTTAATATATATACCACAATGCATGACTAAAATACCTTTAAAAAGGCCTCATCCACAAGGCATACATCCTTGAATGTGGCCACCCCATCATGGAGTATCCTCGTGGATTCCCCTTGAATGAGATAAAACAACAAGGATGTACGACCCATGAGTGATTCACTCCTACACATGCATCCATCATCGCCCCATGCACACCATGGACTTGATGTATAACCTCTATGAATAAGAATGTATCCAAGATCGAGGAATATTTGAGGAAATATGGTATATAGATTCCCATGATTGGTTTCATACAAATATCCCTTCAGTGAAAAATGTTCTCGTGTACAGGACCTACTCCTTCCATGAAAACCCTTTGGTGTATGACTTCAACATGAGCACTCGGTCACATATGAAACTCATGAAACATAAAGAATAATCCCTTAGGACATGAACTTGTGACACTTGGACAAGTGAACTCCTCCAATAACACTTTTGAGACCCTTCGATGGTCTGACAATGTCCTTAAACAACTGTCATCTTAACCCCATGTAAATCCTCCTCGAACAAAATTGGAAGGTCTCATGATAACCCTTCGACATGTCACCATGGTCATGTGATGATCCTTGGATGATACATACCAGTCCTTTGAAGCACCCTAGAGTATCCCACCCTGATCAGGTGAACACATCCTAGACAACACACTTCGATCATTCAAAGGATTCATTGATGTGTCAGAATGATCATTTGACCGATCATAGACTTGTCCATATTGGAATGGTATGTCCTCAAGATAAGACCCCATACAGGACCACTTCACCATGTAAATGTACATGAGATCACCTATAAAACCCAGAAACAATATAATTTTAAGAAATCATACTTTTCATTTTAATTTTTTTGAACCCTCCACGTGACCCATATTGGACACGAGTGTAAGATTCGAAAAATTGATTAAAAATAATATAAATTACTCATAAAATTCATAGGATCCTAGTCATTAACAAAATAATGTTTGGGAGATTGAAAGGGGAGACCAGAGAGGTACTTGTGGTCACTAAAAGTCATGAGACATTCCCAAGATGTCAATAGTGTGGCTCAGTAATGCATCATGAGGAGTCATCCTTAACTCTTATTTTGGTCATGTATGAGACCCCTGCCATGTCTTACTTTTCATATGAGGATACTCAGACATGTTTTCCTTAATTAGTTGAAGAGGACCAATTACATTCCTCATACTCATGTGAATCCCCTTTAACATGTCCACCTGGTAATGGAAAGAACCTCAGGCATGTCCACCGGTTCATTTATAGAATCTCTGACATATTCACCTGTACATGTGAAGAAAACATTACGTGTACGCATAGTCATGTGAAGAAGAATTAACATTACTACTTCCATAATGATATGTAACTAGATGCAAGTCAATGAATCTTGCCGAAGACCCCAAACACTTTCACTTTGGTCACGTAAAGCATCTCATACATGTCTGCCTCACCCAGGAAAAGATGCCCAGCGCATGAAAGTTGATCAGGGAGTCACCATAAGGCATTTCTTATATAATATATTGGTGACATATCATATCATGTGTGATATAAAGACATTCCAAATAGATGGATGAGACATGCCATCCATATCCATTACGAAAATTCCACTTTGTATGACAGGCCTATTAGGACACATTCCATGTGGTCTCTGGCTAAGAATCCTTAGCCACGTTACACATTTTCATGAATGTGTCCGTGAGGAGTTGGGATCATTAATTAATTAAACCATAATAATGTTATTCCCTCGGAATGAAAATCATGTTCATCAGTACCTCTGTTTAATATGCTAGAGGAAATAGAATTATTACACCTAACGGGCAGCCAAATAGTGTAAGTGCCAACCAATGACATGATACCAAAAAAGTAACAGAATAGTGTAAGACCCGAACCATAACAAGGTACCAAACAATTAGACCAAGGGTAAAACCCTCAACTAAAGAAATGATATCATATAGGCATCCCAAAAGTGTCGGCCTTGTCCATTGAAATAATACCAAACAGGAAGCCCTAGAGTGTAATCCCTAACCAATGACATGATACCAAATGGTAAACCTCAAAGAGAAATCCCTGACCAGCAACATGATATGAGTTCCCAAATCACAGACAACCCCAATGTGTAGTCCCCATTCATCAAACTAGTATAATATGTCCCTACCGATAGGGTATCAATTTTTTATAAGCACCTAGATTTCATAAAATCCATGTGACTTCTATAATGTCACCTAGAATGAATGCCTACTGTAACCTATCTATAGGTTAATGTAAATAGTGAACTGTGAGAAATTTGATTCCCTTTATACATATTATACATTGGATGCCTTTATAAGACCCGAGCACTAATGGAAATCCACCTTGTGTAAGTCCCTTATCATTATGATTATTCATAACTTACATGAATTAATCAATCTATAAGTCTGACTCCACCCTCTTCCATTAGAGGACAAGGAGGGAAAAATGCATGGGAATCATTATATGTATAATCCTCAATCATGATCTTTAGTAAATCAAATCCATGAACATGTTTAAGATGAATTAAATTATGAATTATTTGATTCTTGCAATATCTGGGATATGTAAGAAGACGTCCAAAGGCCTAAAGTTCATACAATATCCACCATAAGGGACACCTTAATATGTAAACCCTTTATTGTTATTCTCTCATGTAATATTTCCAACTTACTTCTATATATTATTTCTCACACTGAATGTGGATCATGTGGTCTTAGGAGATAGTGGTGGTAGTACTAAAAACTGGATGAGTATTATTCCAATGAGTAATTACCATTGGGGTGTTAGTATGATTAAATCTCATAACCACTCATTGGGTTATATTCCCAAATGAGAAATCTAGGGAAATATCATATGCATAAGCATCGCCTATGGACCCTATTTTCTTATCAGTCACGAAGAAAACACCCATTATAAAAACTATGTGGACTCTGAATCCTTTATTAAAATAGGACATGTAACACACCTCATCAAGGTCTGAGACCGTTACACATCATCCTTGTTGTATGACATTAAAAAAACATGAGTGGGTCCACTCATTTTACATTAAACTACATTGAATGAACTACATGGGTTTGATTCATATTTCAATAGGATACATAGGATTCCTCATAAAGGTTCAATCCCATCTGCAAGACACCATCTATCCTCCTAGAGAACAATAATATCAGGAGTTGTAGAGCATGGATATAGTCCATAGCATCACAATTATATAATATAACGGTAGAGAACCCCGGAAATAATAAGGATTATCCCTAGAGATAAATGTTCATAATCAAGTCTTTGGAACATGGGTAACTAGTCCTATATTGGGGTCTGTGAGGTATTTCTAAAATATATTGTAAATATATAATAGAGTCAAGATGTAGGAATCAATTTACAATAAAATGGTGTGATGATACCAACCTCCCATCCTCTAATCAAACACAAGTCTCCAAGAGGAGAAAGGGATAAAAACCTGATGACTGATGGCCTTTGAAAATTAGGCCCATACCCATCTACAGATGGGGGAACCATTAAAAATTTTAGGGAAATGTTTAAAAGGTAACAATAAGAGTGGAACCGATTCCACACCATGAATCCCGATGAAATAGTGGTATAAAATTATATCAAATTTCTATCCATAATGATAGTGGGACCACATTTTCAATGAAAAAATAAATGCATCTATCACTAGATAATGCACTTGATAAATTTGATCATGAATATTTAACAATTAAATATCATAAGAAATAACAATTTGTTTTTTCATGAGTATTCACAAAATCCAGTTTATTGAATCATTGATATAAATAGTAAATCCTTCTCTAACAATGGTTATAGTAAACAAAATTTCTTGTAACCAGTATCTTTATTAGTTCTCGGAAACATTCTTAATACTCCTTTATCTAATTGAACATAGACCCTTTTCGAGTTAACTTGCTTATTGGATTATAATGTCATTAATTTTTTTTCAAAATCAACCTAAAATATGATTCTATACCTAGTAAACAATAAATCTCAGTCAATATTAATGGATGAGGAAACTCATAAACAACCATTGTCCTTGTGGGACCCATTGAGATTCCTACATAGGTTAAAATGTTCCCCAATAATGAATATTATTGTCAAGAAATTTACATATTATGAATTTCTCAAAAGTATTCCCCTTACATAGAGACCCCTTAATGTCCTTTAGATTGTCCACACGCTCTTATAGACTTTTGGAATATATTATAATATCTAAAAAAATTATCAGGAATTTATCATAGTTTATCTATAAGTCTATATTCTGAAAATTCAAAAATATTGGAGGAACTATTTTCAAACTGAACAGAATAAAAAGAAGATCATAATTTCCTTATATTGTTTGGATGGTTGTATTTATAATATATTCTTTCCTCATAATGAATTTATTATACAAAGATCAAAATTCAATCATGGAAAAGAATTTATCCACAATAAACTATTCAAATAAATCATCAATCCTTGGGAGAGGGTCGCTTTTCTTCACTTGGATCATGTAGTGTTTTTTATAATTAATTCATAACTGCATTGATCCATCATTCTTCATCACAAATAAAATATGATATTCACATGGAGACTCAATTGATCATGATAAATCGTTTCTCTAGTTGATTTTGATGTTTTTTATTTAATTCCTTTAATGAAAAATTTCTAATTCTATATGGGGTCTTTAAAATCAACATAAAACTAGGTATGAGTTTAATTGATAAATCTACCTCTCATTTTGATGGAGGTCAATTTAACACTTCAAAAAATATTACAATTGACTCCTAAGTAATAGAGACATTCTCTATATCTAATCATTTATTTCATTCTCCCTATTCACTAATCATTTCTATATAGACGACTATGAGAGGCATTTTTAGAAAAAGATCAGGTCGAGATATCCCTCCATTAAATATAAATTTATTATTTTCATTCAATGAAATTAATATTTCAATGTTTATATAGTTGAGAATATCATTATAATTCGAGAGATTTTTTATCCTTATAGTGTGGAATTCAACCATGGGAATGAATATTATATTTTTGATGAGATTGTGCTCTCCAAAGTTAATACTATTGTTTTTATACACTATTTTTGAAAGGATAATTCCTCGTTGATTCTTTAATGATAACAATGAGAATATAAGTTCATGGATGGAATCTATATTCATTGTAAACTGCTATGGAATAATGGAATCATTAGAACCAGATGAAAACAATTTAAATAATAGCTTTTAGAGTAAAAGGATGTACCTTCAACCACATCATTTGGAGCCACCACATCCAATGTAAGGATATTAAATTCCCATTCTTTCTCTCCATTCGTATACTAAAAATTATAATGGTTCCTCTTCACAATCAATTGATTTGGATATTGATTGTAAAAGTTATCTAGTTTTCCATACAAAAATATTTGAACTTACAAGTGGGCATCACTATATCCCATTTGGAATTAGTGTTGAAAAGTTTAGACATTACCTCATAATGAATTTCTTGAGCTATATTTCCATCTCTTCCACAAATGTATCGCTTTAAACATCAAACTAAGAAGTTCCCATAATTCATCATCCATCATTTTTTCACATGGAATGTTTGAATTTCTTTCTCCCTATTTCATGATCACTATTATTCCAAGTGTTTCGATCCATTTATCTCTCCTTTTAATTCAACCTATGTGATAGTTGCATCACTCCAGATGATAATTATACCTTAATATGACATTGAAATATCTATTTATATCATTAATAATCTTGATAATCTAGATTATACCACAAATGGTGTCTTAGTACAATAAAAAACCAACCAACCTATATCTTATTATCCACAAAAAATCTTGTGGTGTATCAATAAATTTATGCAATGTTTATCTCAAATCTTTCCATGGATTAATTTTCCTTAAATATTAGTTCATGTAATTCCATCCCCGTTTTTATTCTGATCAAATTGGGGAATTATTTATTGAAGAATATTACAATCAACTATTCCCACACCATAGAATAAATTTCACTTTATTAGATTAGTATTTTTAATCAGTATCTACAACTGTTCAAATAATCATTCATAGAGGAATACATACAGGGTTTCAATTTCAATATTTAAAAAATTGATTAATGAAATGAACATTTCTATATACCATATCTATTGATAAGATATAAATGGGTTAGTAAAAACACCCATTGAAGGTGGTCATTAACACAATATGGACACAATAAAATGTTTTCCCCTTCGATGTGAGTCCGGTATCATGACCATATTCATGTTATTGTAGATATTTTGAGTTAGTTAATTCATCATCCTCATGAATTATTGAATTCTAGATTCCATAATAACACTTTCAGTGTATCTTTTGTTGGAATCATAATTTACATGGTTCTTCCTTTGTCCTCTATATTTTTAAAATAAGAATACCTTAGTACAAAACATGTTTCTTTTAGGTGTATAATAATTCTAATGGTATTTTATGTCTTCAAACATCACATTGAAAATATTCATTAATATACTCTAATATAAATGTAGTTATCTATATATCCTTCATAAATGTTCCTAAAAATATTGTGATGAACCATACATATCCCTCAGGACTTCAAAAATAGGTGTGTAGAAAGTCCCTTTATTGTGTTTCTATTGCCATTCGAGTCTAGATAAATGTAGTGTTTTTTGGTGTTACACCAATCTATAAATGTGAAAGACCCACATACTCATTTAGTATCCAAATAGGGATGTATTTTTCATAGACCACATTACTTATACTTAGTAAAATATCATGATTTTATATTGTGTAGATAATTGTCCAAAGGTATCATACTAAATTTTTCATGTCCAAATTTTCAAAAATTGAAAAAATATCTTTTGATACAAACTATGGGATCCTTCATTTTAATTAAATATCATTTCGTTGCATGGTATAAACCAATAATCTCTTTAATTGTACTTTCATTGAAATAGGGAACATAATACGTGGAATCATAGAAAAATTCTAAATCCACATGAATGAAATCATCATGGGTTCAACCTAATTTACTTTTACTCCATATCATATCATGTGGTACATACATCAAAGGAATGGGGTGAGCATGAAACATGGTAAGGGAATAATCAAGGGAGACAAAAAAAACTGGTCATGAGACACAATAATATGAGCATTAAGAATAACCAATAGTCATGAATAAGAGACATAAAATAATAATAAGAACATGGATTAGAATAAGGACATGTGGTTGTAACATTTAAATGATACATTCATAATCATATCCACATTGTTTACCACCAAGGTTCCACAAATGAAAATTACCAAAGTTATTCACCATGATATCGAAAACATTTCATCTATATATATCAAATTATTTACCCAATGAATTGGTGAAATATCAGTGAGAATAATTTATTTTTATTAGTTATTCAGATACAAAATGATCGTAATGAATCATTTCAATAATAATCCATGGAAAATAAAAATTGTGCTTCCTATCAAAGTCACATTATACAAAAGTGCATAAAATGAGATTAATAAATCATTTTAATTTATGTAATTTAATGATGGATTATTTTTTTCAAATAACTGGTCAAGAATTTAATTTTTTACATATATTAAAATATTGACTATAAATGAAGGATATTTATGTATTTAAATAAAAAGGACTAGACAATTTATCAAATAAAAGAGAGGAATATGAGAAGTAAATTATGTATCCTAATGAATATAAAACATGGTTTTCAAAAAGGGTAATATGGTTGGGGAGAGGGTCTACCATTATTAAAATAATATTCTTACATAAATTGGAAAATATAATGTAGAAAGATGAACATTGATTGGAAATTAAAATACATACCTCACTAAAAGGTCATTTGTATGTAATATAGAAGTGAATATTTCCCTTATAATTAGTATTTGTTACTAAAACATTTGGTTGAAAACATGGGGGATTGAGGACACATTTTTGGTTTTCTATGGTGTCAAAATCACAAAAAAATCATCAATATTGGATTAAAAGTTAATAGAAATGGATTAATGGGTGGGAATTGTCAGAAATAGTGAAGGATTTATATAAAAATTTGAAAATTTGTATCTTATGGAACTAGGTTGTGGTAAATGAAATTCTATTGGCATGTTCGTGGTTATTTCACATGGATTAGTAATTTTGTGTTACATTTTATTTTATTTTAATCCAACAGTGACTAACACCATTTCATGAATCTGTTTTTCTGTGAAGTGTAATTATTCTCCAACATTATGTTTTTAAAAATTAAAAATCTATTTTTATGCAATAAAAATTCACATATAGTTTTTGAAATTGAATAAATTATATTAATATATAAAATATTAATAATATAATTTATTTTAGATCATGTATTTTGTTTAATTAATTATTAAAACAATATGAAATAAATATTATGGCATAAAATATACCCAAAACTTAAAAAAATATTTTATACGAATCACAAAAAAAATAACGTATTTTATAAATTTCACATAAATTCACCAAAACCTAGTTTTAATTCTAATTCCAAAAACAAAGTTTAATTTTCCAGAAAAAATATTTTAATTTGGGAATTTAAACATTTATATATAATAAAACTTATTTATTTAAAAATAAAATATTTATAGAAAAATCATATTTATAACACTTATCCAAGATTTCAAGGGACATTATAAAATTATTTCATAAATTATATTTAGTTGAGACCTTTTCAAGAATCTTTTATAAAAAAATATTATTCTTAATAATTGAGCATATTATAAAAATGCATATATTTTCATGAAAATTTCCAGTTATGTTTCATTTTTATCCCAAACCTAATTTATAAAATTCATCATAATTAAAAATAAATTTTATTATGAAAAAATATTAATAAAAGGGATGTTATGGAAAACACATTTTACTTTTAAAAATGAATATACACCAAGGTATAGATACATAAACCCTAATTACACCTACATACAGAATAACGATAATGTGTGTGATGGTCGTAGTTTTTTTGGGGGGGATTGGATAACATCGGCTGAGTGCAAAATTACCCTAATTTTAACTTCTCACAAAGGTGATTTCTTTCAATCTTCACTTATTGAAACATGTCTATGTGAATTGTCAAAGGAAACCCTCAGTGATGATACCACGCTCCCATGATATGAAATATAGAATTCAAATAGATTGACTCGTCTGGTTTAGGCCATCGATTCTGCATTCTGTATCAATTATCCATCATCATTAGTACTTATAAACACTGATAATAATGATAAAATTTTCAAACAAGGTTATAGTTTGGAACAATATTATTGTACATTGATCATATTTAACTACATTAATATTTTACAAACATTCATATAACAGTCCCATCCTAATGAAATAATTTCACCTTATTCACTATAAAATATTCATCCTTATTTCGCTCAAAATTGTCCACAAATGTTATGTTTATATTATCATATATTATGATTTTAATTGGTTCACTAAAAAATTGATTCATTTTTATTGAACTTATAGTGTTGGAGATGATTATAGTATATTTGGGGGGTTCATACTTTCCCATTTTAGCTATTCTATTATTCATATGTTTTCTCAATTTTATTGTTTTGCATTTTAATTGGTTTTATAGGGGAATAATTTAATGATCATTGCTAAATAGTTGAAAAATTATTTTTTTTGGTATTTATATTGTATGCGTGTGAGGTCATATTATATCAAATAGTAATTTATTCTATAATCAAATATCATTAAAAAATAATATGATGTTACATGAAATCTCTATAGTTCCTCAATTTATATTAGGGAGATAATTCATTAATGGCATACAGTAATCAGTTTGGTGAGAAGGTTTGTTTTACGAAAAAGGGTTAAATAAATGTATAGTCGAAAGCTTAGATGTACGTACAATACTTTCAAACATATAAAAAATCACATGAATTTATTCAAAAACTTTTTACTATTGTGGAGATGGATAACAGAGCTATAATGGTGAGATGAATATGCATAGAATGGTTGGATATTTATCCCCTAATCATTCAACTATTATAAGCTTAATTGTTGTTTCGGGTAAAATATGGAAGTGTCAAAGATCATCATATGAGTCGTAGGGGTAGTTCCCAGTTTTAGGCCACCTCTAAACATTTAGTTCTTATTAGCAGTATGAATCTGACTTTCTGTCAGTGTGTTATGGTTATACACACTTGTTTTATTTATTCTTCACCTATAATGATGTGCAATAATTTAGGACGTTATTAGTATTTGTGGAATTTTATTTAGGCTATGTTTATGCCTCATTATGTCTATTTTTCATTAGATTCAAATGATACTATAGCATATTCACATGTTCCAATTACTATAGGGCTCCCTCAATTGGCCTCATTAGTGAACCACCTTCATGTAACCTTTGAGTTTATGTTTAATGTAGATGTGGGGATATTGGCAGTCAAAATTAACATATTTATTGTATCTTATATAGTGATTCCATCAATTTATATGGTTGTTTCAATTCATTTATATTACACCATATTTATGATATTATAAATCATTAATTGGAGCTCATGTATTTTTATATGGGTCTAGAGAAACCAAATGGGAAGAGTAGTGAGTATTGTTTTTAGTGTCCCAATGTGTTATCAAAAGGTGATGCAGAGGTTGAATAGGATTTTCTTGTTCTTGATTTGTAAATGCTTGAAATCATCATTGAATTGTTTTTCTAATTCAAAATTATTCAATGAGTGATTTTTATCACTGGTGTTCCTCTTTTTATGTAGTCAATGGGAGCTCACTAGTGTTTCAGGGGGAGTGTAATTAGAGGTTTGGTTAAATAAAGAATTTTATCCAAGAAATTAGGGGATTTGTTGTCTACTATTTTTGTTGTGATCAATGAATTTTCTTCTATTGTTGATATTCACACAGTTTAATTGTATTCTCAAGATGTTTTCTTAGACGAAATTTCCTGGATTCTTCTAGAGAGGGGGACATATTTAATTATTTACCAAGTTCCATGTACATATAAAATTTTAAAACCTTTTTATTTTATGAAATTAGTGGATCTGAAATAGATCATGATTTAGTTAGATAATCTAATGAAGAATGGTTTTGTTTACCATAGTGTTTTACCTTCATTAGGCCTAATTCTCGTTTCCAATAACGTAGACGGTTTACTCCTATTATGTTTGGAATATTGTAAGTTGTACCAGGTAATGGATAAGAACAAGTATCGTTTTCATCCGGTGTATTATTTGTGGGATTAGTTAAAATGGTTAAAATGGTTTTAGAAGATCAATATTTGTTTATGGTTTCATTAGCTTAGAGTTCAGATGTGTCATATAATGAAGGCAATTTTTTGGATGAGATATGGACAATATAAATTCCATATTTTCCCTTTTTTCTAACCAATGATCTTGAAGTATTTTATTACTTTAATGAATCAAATATCCAAACAGTAATTTTATACTTTTTTACTGGTTTTTAGGGATTTTATTTTTTTATCTATGATATGATAACAGGAATGAGAACCATCTGAGTTTAGTTTTTTAAATCCAAGGGATTCACCATTATTATTGAAATATTCTAAAATGAATGTTCTATATTGGATATTTGATGTTCATATAGAACATGATTTCTATGCATGTATTATTATATGATTTTGAGAAGGTTATGTTTCCTTTTTATGGGGAAAACCATAGAATATCTTCAATATTTATAGCTTCTGTGGTCTTTCAAATTATTACTGAAAATTCATCGTGGATCTCCCAATGTTGGTGTCACTTTTGAATATTTTTAACATGAAGAGGGTGAAATTCATAAGGGAAAAAAGTTTAATCCCATTTTATATAAGATAAAAATACATTAGTAATAAACTCCATTTTGAGAATGTTGGATCCATGTAAGATGGAATGTGGTTCTATGTTATTCATATTGATTTGTTTTGGGTTTTTTGATTATATAAGATGAATATAGGGTATCTTAAAACTCTATTAAAGTGTATCAAAATGATAATAATTACCGCACACATGATTTATGTCGTTATAATGTCATCTATTCACTTATGTGTTGGTGGCCATATCTTATTTGGAATAGGGATATTTTCATTTATGAATATAATAGTTTCTGATATATGGTTTCTCAGAAATATTATAAGCTAAAATATTGGTGGTGGGTGGAATACATTCTTATTTTTTATTTTAAAATCATCAACACCATGGTGATGTGTAATATTGTTGCATATTCTCTTAGTATTAAAGTATCCTAAAATTGTATTTAGTAATAAATGGACTAGTTGAAAAATAAGGGCTTCTTGACCTGTTTCCATAGGATGCACAACCAGCATTGTGTTTTCATCATCTCTCTATATGAATATTATTTAGATTTATTATTTTGGTTATGAGCTCTATGGAATTTGTGAAATATGTTTTTCTTACGAGACTTCTCATGGTTGGTCTAACTATATAGATGGTATTATCATTATTGGGGACTGTTTTTTTATCCAAATATATATGATTATCATTTTATTTTCTTACTATCATTATTTTTTATCGTTCGTTCATGCTGGGACTATGAATAATTAAAATTACATGAGTTGGAGGTTCTGGTGGTTGGGAATGGAGCGTGACATTAATGATCAATTTTCCCTCTATTTCACCATTAAAGGATAATTGAATTTCATCAGAAACTTTCTAGTTTCCAACAACCACTTCTTATGCTAGTTTATAAATTTAATGAGGTGTCAATTAATTTTGTTAATAGTATACCACGGACTACTTGAATGTGTAATTATATCCATCTAGTCATAAATTTGTTGTAGAAGTTGTCTCATTTCATTATGATAAAATACACCTTAAAACATGAAGATCTGCGTATGTTGGTTGTGAAAAATAGCTTGATGTATCATGTGGTTACTTGAACCATTATTTCATATATGCTTTCTAGTTTTACATCATGGTTCAGGAGGAATCTCTAGGTGGAAATTGGGGTTCATGTAAGATTGTGTATGACACATCATCCAAATTAATACAATAATATATTTTATGTTATTTAGATTCTATAAGATATGATTTGATATTGTGTCTTGGTTTTAGAGGATATTTTTTATCCATTCATGATTTTTTTGTATTTTCATAAAAAATATTTATATATTATCAATTTGAAAGGATCAATTTGATGTTTTGTATGGTCTCTCGTGCAGATCACCTCTTTTTAGGAAGAGGCAGTTGAATATGCTTCAGTGTTACCAAATTTTGTTTAGGATTCATATTTAGAGATTTTAAATGTACATTGGAATATATTTATAGAACAAATTTTATAGAGACCTTATGCAGATCATAGACTTTGTCATTTTTTAATTTCCTTGGTGATCGGGTTTTATAGAATGTATCTCCTCGGTTGGGATGTTTTTGGATAGGAAAATTGGAAGAGTTGTCCCTAAGATATATTTTTTTAGTATGAGGTCACTAAATAGATTGTTAATTTGATTATTGGATAGAATTGATGGTTTAGTTTACCCAAATTCAAGATTTTATTTACATATCATTTCTCAAGAAATACTATATCGATCCAGATGATTCTGTTGTAGAAGGAAAGTAGAAATTTTGGATACTCATGTGAAAGTCTCATGTGGGAAATTGGTTTCATTGGACATCATGTGTTGTGTTTTGGGGAAATTATAATGAGACAAGGTAGTGAGATTCATTATTGAGGTAGTAGTGGAATAAACTTTTTACCATACTTCATTATTCCACCTAAATTCTCTAATACTGAAATTGTTATGGTGCAGAGTGTTTTCCATCTTATTAACTTTTTTTTGGGTATATACCATTAATTACGGGTTTACCTCTTTAAATTGGTTCATATTTGGAATCTTGATTATAGAGAACATTTTCTGTGGAAATTAACTCAAAATTTATGTATTTATGTTAGTTTTAATTAAAGGAGTCATGGTATAAACATGTAACAGATTAGTGGGTTCTCTCCATGTTTTGGTAAAAAATGCACGTGGTTTGGGTTTTCATGAATTAATATATTGTATTTTATATATGTTAAGTTATTACATTTCATGTAACTAGTTTACATGTAATGTATTTAATCACTATGATCATTTGATGAGTACGTAGCATGAATGGTTACACATCATATAATGATTACCCATAATTTAGTGTTAATAATCTGGTTTTTAATAAATAGGATATGATTTTCTTGAATAAATTTTATCCATAGATTACATGACTTGAAAAGGGGTAACACTATGTAATAGTCTCAAGATTTTCTATTTTTGGGTGATTCCTGTATTATTTATCATTCATTAACTTACATCTCATATCCCACTCATCCTGGAAGAAGTATCTCGAAATTTTGGGAATCTATTTTCCTTATTAATCGATTCATTAGACATTTGATCATCACAGTGGTGTGAAGAGTCTCATGTGTAAGAGAATACATTCAACTTATTTATTTTTATTGATCGTGGTACCATTATTACTCTATATTTCTAGATTAATTGATATATTATAATTTTTCGTCTTGATTCATTATAGATTCATTGTGTTTTCTTGTTCTACGGATTGATCCTTTGTTAGTTGGGGTGTAGTAGGAGTTCATTCTTTAGGTATGTTATGTTTTGTCAACCTCACCAAAATCTTTGTTAAATTTAATCATTTCGAAGATGTATATATTGATTATAGGACCTTTAAAGTCATATTTGTGTTCCTCCTTGTTGCTGGAGCCCATTTTGGATGTGTGTTTCCATTGATTTGAGGTAGTTAGTTCTATCTATATCATGTGTTGGATTAATTTCGTTACATAGTGTTTTGTAAATTATTATATATAAAAAATTTCATGATTGATTTATTTTGTTGCTGTGTGTGGAAATGGGTTTTTATAAAATAAAAATTTAACTCAAATTTGGTAAATGGATATGTGATTTCAAGGAATTGTAAAATATATTTGTTTATAGGTTTTTAAATAAGGGTTTACAATAAATGTACATGAAAATAGATTTTATTTGAAGTCATTATTATGTAGGATAATTTTGTAGTATTGGGGATTGACTACTTCTGAGCGGTGTATTCAAGGGGTGTTCGCCTGCTCCATTGGCCTATTTTTATAGACACATGTTAAAACTATTGTGGTATGACTTTACTGGGGGATTAACTTCTCTCTGTATTCAAGTATTATTTCTAGACACATAATGGATGGTATTTTCTATGTTAACTGCGAATTTACTAGCTTTCCTTACAAATTTGATCCTCGAAATGATGTTACACGTGCATAATAATGTTCTATTTGGGAGTATTGATATATATTTTATTTTATAAATGATAACATATTTGTTTTAATATAAATATTTTATTTTGTAATAAATTATTATAAATAAAATAACCAGATTTGTTTGAAATGTGATAGGGGTAAATTAAATTTTATTTCCATAATTTTCATATAAAACTACTCAAGGGATTATCTTAATTTTTTAATGTTGTTCATGATTTTATTATTTTATATCATCATGATATTTCACACTAGGGTGGGGACCTACAAGGAATATTAGATGAAACAATATTGACCCATTAAATAGTTCATTTACCTTATATTGTCTTTCAAGAATGTGATTTTAATGGAACCACATACACAGTGAGGTTTTATTTCACATAGGTTTAGGTATATGTTGGTGAGATGGTGGGAGTTTTCACACGCTATCATATGGGCACTAATAAGGTAGTTGTATTAAAATTTTAATCAATTAATTATAGATTTAGATATCAGGTATTGTCTTTATACCTTTTAAATTGTATCTCTATCATTATTATATATTTTTTGTGAAATGTATATTCATGTTGTCTTATTTTATTCCATTATAAATATGTATATATTTCATGTTTTCTACATTAGGTTGGGATAAATAATTCCCTCTACTTTTTGTTCATTCTGAGGTGATAGAAACCATTTTTTTGCATATTGGTAGCCCCATTCGAGCACATGAAAGGTTGGGTTAGGTCGGTTATACATTTGAGAGAGTATCATGGTCGAATTAGTCAAATTTATTTTATTTACACATTCCTTATTATTTAATATTCATATATACTTGTACCATGTTTTGATGTTAAATATTTTGATTCTCACGTTTATATGTAATCATGTAAATCCACATAACTCACATGTGTTGCTTTACCTTCTGTTATTCTTTGATTATTCTATTACTATGATTATAGCTCACCCTATTCTTATATATATCCTTAGTGTTTCTCATATATTGTTTAAATTACAATGGATTTTAATGGAATTTATAAAAGTTATTATATAAATTCATTATATCCAATTTTAAATTTATTATTTTATGTAACTAATTACTCAACTATAAGATTCCTCATTATCATTCATGTATGTAATATGTTTATAATAATATATCGAATTATTAAATAATGTGTATTATGGAAAAGTTTTTTCATTTATATTACAATAATCGATGTTAACCAAAAATTAATATACATAATAATAATTATAATAAATAATATTTAGTTACTTACATACCAAACCAAATTTTGGTTTAAACTAATATAGAATTAAGGGACGAACTATTATTCCTTATATAGTAATCAACCCATAATTTTTGGATTTATTGAAATAAATTCATTTTGATAAATTTCATATATATTTTCCTTCAAGATTATTAAATAATTAATCAAACCATTGAATAACAAAGTATACAATCCCATATAGTGTAAATTTTTTCAATGACATAAGTTTTTATTTTTAAATTACTTTTTCATTCCCAACACTTTCTCTTCACTCAATAGGTTTATTTATTTTCCATTATAAAATTCATAAAAATCATTTGTGCTTATGGAATATATTAAAATATATCAAATGAGAAAAAACAGATCAATAAGGGACATTAATATAATGGAAGCCCATTAGTCCCTTTAGTAAACATGATAATCCATAGGAATTTTGTATTTTATGATTTTTTTAAATAATTATTTAATTACTCAAGGAAGAATATTTACTGAATAAACATAATTCATAAATATTTTATATAATTCAAAAAATAAAAATATTCTTACCATGATATTTTATTGAAAACAAATAGAAACTCTGGGAAACATATTTAATTTAAAATAAACTTTTTACAATTATATGGGAAAAAATTTAATAAAGTCATATGAAAACTCATGAAATCAAATATTTTTATTAAACTTTTGAGAAATCAATTAAAAACTATATATGTTTCTTGAGATGTTATCTTTATATTCAAAGTTTTAATAACATTCATTTGAATCCTTACAAATTTATAAACATCATAATTAAATTGTATTTGGCCTTCTTAAGAACTTATCATTAGCTAAGGAATTTGAATTCCTTAATAGGATCATACATCATTGTATAATATTTAAAAGTATCATAAAATTAATATAACATAGAATATCAAGAATTTTTTATCATATAACTCATATAATTTTCTATTAGAACCCATGATTAGATTAAATTTGTGATATATTATAAAACTAGAAGAAGTTTCATTTTCACTGGATATCATTTTGAAAATATAAATTCCATGGAAAATAATAAGTAAATAATTTTATAAAAACTATAAATAATTTTTGATCACATAATGATAAATGGCTATTATGGGGGTAAAATTCATCAATGTGGTAATGGTTTCAAAATATTCATTTTGTTCATTTATAGTGAAAGTTATCAATAAACTATATGGTAATAAATAAAATGATTTATTTAAAATATTATGAAATAAATCAATATGTAGTTGAAAAATAATAGTTTATTACCTAAATTTAAAAAAATTCTTGTAACATATTAATCAACATGGAAATGTGATGTAATGGTTTTGAAATGATAACTTTTAATGATTATTTTAATGAAACTCCCTTACCTTTTGTCCCAACGTGTAAAATAATTATTTTATTTCAAAATAATAAAAGTATATAAAATCTTTAATTTCATAAATACCAATTAATTTATCCTTCATCTATTAGTTTTCCTTTTATTTTATTTTTTTCCATTTTTATTTAGTTACTAAATTTTTTTCTTCACATTGCACATTTTGGGGTCATTCGATTAAAAATAATTTTTTGTGTTAGCTTGGGTAAAAGAGATAATAGACCAATCATATACAGAATATTAAATATTTATTTTTTATATTTATCATGTTTATATATTAAAATAATTTTAAAACTGTCCACTTATGGTGGCTTTGCAAAATTCAATATAATGTTTCATGAAAGTGGTAGTCCTCAGTTACTCAGGAGTAAACATTCCATTTTTTAAAATTTAATGAAAAGAAAAAAAGTAGATAGATGTTTATATTTATAGAATAATAATATTATTATTAAAATAATATTTTATTGCTTAAAAATATCCTTATGACTAATTATTTTATCCATAAAAGAAAAAAAATCACATAAATTCATGGAGGTGGTAGTCTGCACATACAGAGTACCGACATTCACATTTTTACATTTATTGAGGTGTAAAAAGGTATATAAAATATATTAATTAAATAATAGTAATTATTTAATAAATATCAAATATTTTAATTTAAATACATTTAATAACCATTTATGAGAGGTGATGATGAAAAATTAAACTCATGTTGTCATAGATTATGTATTCCTCACTTATACCCGAGGGATGTCATATTTTCCCAGAAGATGGAAGGACGGTATAAAATTGTGGTTAAATCATCATAATAAAATTTTGTTACAGTAATAATACATATTTAATTATTTTAGGATTGATATATTCAATATTAATGGTGTATACGAATTAATAAAATTCATTAAATCGAGTTAAGACATATACATTGGCCTATATATATTCTTTTAGTATAAAAAATTATCTACTTAAATCCTATTACCTTCGTTTCTTAATAATATCCCATTTTGGATCAACTTTTAATTATAAAGGATACATTATTTGGATTAAAAAAATTTCCTTATAAAAATAGAGAATATAAAATAACATTTCAGTGATACTTCTCCATTTCATAAATACTAGTTGGTCAACGGACCCACTGAAAGAAGGAAAATGGTACATCATGAAATACACAGTTTTATGGTACATCATTTTCGAATTTAAAATCATTGTATAATTCATGTACTGAAAGTGTTCCATAGTCATAACAATAAGATATTTCCTTATTTAACCCATATCATTTTCTTTCTCAGGAGTATAGTCACTTCCCAATCCAATATATTTTTCTTATCATGATTCCTCTATTTGATATCCATTAAATATATAAAAATCATAGTCTATGAATCAAAAAACTATAAAATTAGTGACAAATCACATAATGATGAAAATAATTCATTATTTATCATAAATAATGACAGCTTATAATCTATTTGTGTCACATTCAGAATAATCCTATATTAATTATTTCACATTATTGATTTTCTTAAGTACTACCATAATATTATTTATATAATAATATTTAGAAAAAATCATAACCCTACTATGATATCAGGTATGAAAACCCCATTATGACATTCATAAAATTTTAATTATTTTATATGTATATTAAATACCTTTCCTAATTTTTTCCATGCTATTAATGTAAATTTTATTTTCCCTTATGGAATAAATACCTAATAAAATTATTTCCCCCACTTTATTAATCATTCTTGAAATTTTATTCTCTCATCAAACCCTTCTTATACATCTCGTACATAAATTCATTTGTCATAACCAAGGGAAAAGATCCACCAAATGAAAAGGTGATATCAGATGCTCAGTAAGTGTAAACATATTATTTATCAGTAGATTATCATATGAAATCGTTATATAAGAATAATGTTATGATATCTGGATACTAATGTACAAATTTTATAACTAATTTTTCATTGATCATAATTCATGATTCGTTGCATAAATCATTAGAATTTCAGAATACATGAGTAAGAAGAGTGAGATGTCACCATTAATCTATCATATTCCATGAAATAATGTAATATGTATAGAAAAATATAAAACTAACTCCGGATCAATGATAATAATTTAAATTCATTTCATTATTCATTTATCACTACCATGATACCTATTATATAATAGACAAAGTCCCATCATGGGTAGGGTTTACACCCCATCCTCTTTTCATCTACATAATGGGTTCACTCCACTTCATGATTCATATTATCCAACGAGATAAAAATAAATACTCAATTCATTTTTGGACTATATAATTTCACATCCATCCATTACAGAATGGAAACCACTCATACGTGTTCCATGAGCTCATAGAAACATTATTCATTCAATTATTGTTTAACCAATGAAAAAATAAGTATCAAGAATATTTTCCATCTCTTAATCATAATCCTTCTCCTAAAATAACATTTTTGGTATCATTAATCATATTACTAGTAAAATATTGAATAACATCAAATGATATTTATATAGATGAAAAATAAATTTAAATTAACATTTTAAAATTTATTAAAAATATTAAGAAAATATCTATTTTTGTATATGAAATATTATAATAAAAATTTACTAAATATATAGAAGAAAATATTACTTGAAAATATACTTGAAAAAATTAAAATTAATGAATGATGTTTATGTAAGGAAAGGCCTTTGAAGTGGTAAAAAATTAAATAATTATTAAAATAATCCTTTTTGTAAAAAAATCATAAGTAATATGTTCAATAGAAATTTTTTAAATTATATAATTATACATAGAAAATAAATCCAAATATCAATGAAAAATAATTTAACTATTAATTTAATTATTTAAAATAACATTTTTATGAGGATTTTAATGATCATGGAAACTAAAAAAAGTTTTCTTCGACCAAAGAGGGTATAATGTATTATTTTGATAAAATAAATTCATAGATCAATTTATGTAGCACGGAGTGGGTAAGGAATTGATAATGTAAAATATGCATATATAATATATGTATTTGAGAAAATTTTTTTGGAGATAAATATCAAAAAATATACCAAAATTATATTGAACTATAAAAACAATGATTTATAATTGGATTACAACATAAACCCTTACCTCTGGTCCATATATTCTTCATACATTATCTTTAGCTCATATGTAATAAATTTATATTTATTATATTTATATTAATTAATGAAATTATTAATTATAAAAATATATAAAATTCCTTTATAATTATTTATTAACAATCGATTAATATGTTTTCATTAAAAACAACATTGAGGTGAAAAATTGTCTATTTAATAGGAAGATGTTGGTCTAAGAGTTTATGTTCTTGATTTTTTTCTTATTTTCATCAACTAAAAAATATTAATAATGTTATAAGTATGATATATATTTCTTAAATAATATTTTATTACCATTAATTTATGATTCCATGAAAAAAATAATGAAATCACTTCTTTGAGATTCCAGTATGGACATACACACGAGTAATGATTTCATTTTCTGATAAATAGAAATAAATAATAATAATAAATAATTTTTCTCTAATTAATAATTATATTACCATATATATATATATATATATATATATTTAACACCCATATATTTTGAGAAATATTTTTCTGAAATAATTTAATCTTTTTGATATTCTAAATTTCACGCATAACTAAAAAATAGTTTTTTAAATTAAAACATGTTTTTTCATTTTCTTTATATGAAGCATAAAGTAAAACATGAACTATAAGAAACATACTTTTATTGTTTCTTTAAAAATAATATTTAATTCATATATTGTTTCATTTGATACAAACATTCCTCGATCGCTTGTGTATCATGCAAGATGGAGTGTTACCTACCAATAATAAATTATTAAAAGTATTAATATATAATATAATAAAATATATAAAATCATGTATGTTGATGGTTATAAATAAAAATAACTAAATTATTAAAAAAATGGTTGAATTCATTAGACACAAATGAATTAAAAAGGGATATAATATCTAATTTAATATAAATATAGTGTTTTTATAGAAAACTATTTTTATGCTTACAAAGCTATTTGATCCTACTAAATTAAATTAATTACAATTATTGAGTGATATTAATGTAATATATATATATATATATTATATATTCAATATATTTTTTTTATATTCATCAAATATATTTGATAAACGTTGTATTGAAACAAACCCAACTTACACATAGAGACATATATTTTTAATAACGGAATTTTACATCCATTAATACAGAATCATTATTATATCAAATAATTGAATATTTTATAAATATTAAATGTAAAAATAAACATATTCTTTGATATAGAAACATTAAAATTTGTTTAGGGTCAATTTTTTGTACTTTTTTATGATGTATCTTATTTTGATGAATACTCTAAAATTCTGAATTTTAATTCAAAACTTCTTTTTCATCTGATTTATTTATATTGTTAAATTATATATTAAATTATTGTTATGTTTTATTTAGATTAATTTTTTATCAAACAATCCACTATAATTCATTAAAATAAATTTACCATTTAAACTTAATATAAATACATAGAAAATTTTTAACATTATTACATTGAAATTCTGAGTTGTCATCTCATCTGTTAGATTAAATTTAAATTAATCTTTTAAAAATTTATGATAGGAGTATGAAAAAATTGATTCAATATTTTTAAACATAATAATTTATAATTTATAAGATGTTTTTTTTGACAAAAAATATATTTGGAATGTAATTAAAATTATGAACAACGAATAAGAAAATAATTAGCTTATTAAATGACTAAACCATAAACACAGCACACAAAACAACCTTAAAACATCTAAAAAATAACTTTTCAAGACATATATAAACCCAATACTACCTTTTAACTAATTTTTAATATTATGGGATCTAATTTACATGTGAAAATGTGCATGGAATTCGTTTTTAAAATATTTACAATGTTGCCACTCATCCTCTACTATAAAAAGCTTCATATCCACCCACATATTCTCCCCACTCAATACACAATGAATCAACCATTATCTACCACAATATGAACATAAAATAACTACCGTTATCCTATAATACTAGCATATTGGTGAAAAATGAAAGATGTTACCCAAAGAAGAGGTAACGTCCTTCCTTAAGATCTTTTATCTTATTTTCATTATCCTCCCACTCAATAATAATTATTACATTTTTATAAATCAACACCATTATACTAAATATAGTGATATTCTTTTATGCTATTATATTGACCTGAACATACACACACTTCCATTTAATGGGTAATAAATGTATTCTTCATGCCTACTGAGAACTACCACCTCTCGGAATGATGATTGTTTTTTTTATTTAACACCTCTCATTGTAGTAGTTATAATGGAAAAATTGTTTATATATAATATATATGATATTTATAATCTATTTAATATTATTTAATAATTCAAAATAAATATCTTTATACTTTCTAATTTTGGTAAATATGATAATTTTGTTTGAGGATGTGTGGACTGTTATCCTTCAAATGATATGTGATTCATTCAAAAACTACATCGAATATATTAAGGCTGTTTTTTGTGAAATTATATTTTCACAATATCAAAATAATTTTAGATTAATGATATTGAATAAATTTGTTTCTATTTATTTCATTATTTTAATAGGAAAATAAAAACATAAAAATCGTTCATGCGTATGTATGGCTTACCATCTCTAAGAATTGAGTATTCCATTTCATGCTTATTTATCCTATAAATTATTATAATAAACATATACTGAATTTTCATGATATTTATATCATTTTTTATATTATATAAATCATTATATTTATATATAGAGAATATATATAACAAATAATGACACATGTGAAGAACAAAGAGGATATTACATGATTTTAAACCATTTAAAAGAAATGTTAAAATAGAGTAAAATAATGTCCAAATAAAACCATATATAGTATTATAAATAAATATATGGTTCTATGTTAGATTTATAACTATATTTTATTTATTATATATGTTTTTTGTATGAGTATGAAGAAATTAAATACAAAATGTAAGATAATTTCATCTCTCTTTATATTATTGTGAGATTCATGACCTATTCACCACAAATTTCATTTTTGGTGTGTGTATACTTCCCATGAATGTATTAAATCAATATAATTACTAAATATATGGGGGTTTACATATAAATTATATGATATTTCTTACATGTGGTTATTGTTTCAAAACATACCAAATCGGTAAGACATTTTCATCTCATTTTACTTAATCGAGACATGTGTTTGTTTGTAAAACAACATTAACTTTTGAGGTGTATATACTTCCATTTAACAAGTTATATAATGAATTCCCTTATTTTAATGGTAATTTAATCTTCATGTATTTAAATTTTCTTAGATGGGTAGTATGATCCAACATTTCAAAGTTATAATATTTTATTAAAACAATCTAATAATTTATCGAGATTGTTTATGATTATGATTTCATTGAAAAAATATTATGATACATATCGAAAGAACTTCAATAATTTAATTACCCTCAATATATTAATGTTATATCCATGGAATGGAAACAATTTCCACTCTTTGTTACATAATATGATTCACATGGTTTTTTATGAATTTCTAAATCTACATACCTATACACTCAAGAATCTATGTTAATTCAAAACCACGTTTTCGTAAAGGTTTAAAACAATATTATAATATTCTTCTAAGATACATAAATGAAAATTTTATCCATGAGTATCCTTTTTAGAACCACGATATTTTTTAAAATGAAACTTCTTTTTATTTTACAGTCATCAAACATTCCAAAACATTCTATGGGGAAATATGATTGTTCAAAACATATATACATACCAACTGTTATGACCATAATTTATTTAATGATTACATTAAAAGAATAATAATAAATTTTTTTAAGTAAATTTTTTTCGTTAAATTATAGAAATTTCTAATTTTGATGTAGTTTTCAAGAAATTGATTTCAAATTTTTTTTAATATTATTCTATATTTCATAGAAATAATTGGTTTTGAAAATGTCTTCATGCCTCATTCATAAGTATTGAAGTAAAAAATTATGATATTTTTTTCAAAATATATTTAAAAGTTATCTATTTATTTTCAAAATATTGTTTTTAGAAAACATTTTGAATATTTATTTATATGTTTTCTTTATATTTTCAATGAATTTTATTTTTCAAACAATTTTATAGATTTAATTATATGTTTTTAATTTTTATCAGATAAATTTTTTTCAAAAACATATTGAGAAATATTTTTATCATTTAAATTATTTTAAAAAAATAAAACATTTTCATGATTTTATTATAAATTTTCATGAATTTTTAAATGGAAAATATTATAATTTTTCCAAAGCTTCATCTATATGTTTTCATGAATATTTTCGTGAAAAAGATTTTTCTAAAAAATTTATGTTTTTTTATAATCCACATAACAAAGTATAATTATCTTATGAATGTTTTTTAAAATATATTTCCAAATTATTTCCCATCCAAGATGACATCTAATGTAGTCACTCATGACTTTTTGTGGATATTATTGAATGGTTACATCCATATTCTATATCTATTTTTTTTGTTTTGATGGAGTGACCTTTGTGAATCCTATTTCCCTTCCACAATCTATATTATTTTGAAACTATATTTATTTCTTGGGATATAAGATTTAAAAACAATTTATTTTCACTGGTTATGTTTTTTAAGAAATGATTATAAAATTAGAATCTTCTTCCACAAATTTTGATATGATTCAGATCTTATTTTATCACTTTCATTTCATAGAATATGATTTCATTTTTTAATTTTTAAATGTAACATCCATGTTTTATTTCAATATGAGATTGGTAGGATCTAGATCTCCCTATTATTAATTGGGTAATGATTTATATATCATAAAATTGACAAATATGGCCATGGGAGTGAACATTTACTACCTTGATGGTATGAGGTATGAACTTATGATACTTATATGACAACGATAGTGAATGATTGCTACCAATAAATTATTTGTAGTGAGATCAAGTTACTAATATGTCCATGGGATAAATTAATGACTATAAAGATGGTATGGGTAGTGAACTTGTGATACTAATATGGCCTAGGAAGTAATTACTTTACTACTATGGAATTCATGTAATGTGCTTATGTGTTGACAACAATTCCATGTCTAATTCCTCTGTTAGGATTAATGGCTTATGTTATTTATTTCATTTTGAATAATTTCTTATGAAATTCCAATATTTATTCTTTGATTCTTGATTATTATCTATTATATGAATGGTTTCAACTTTTAATGTTATGAACATATTTCAATACCACTCTGTGAATGGGAAATTGAAGATCGGTGGTGGTTTATTTTCTGATGGGTTTGTTTTTGTTTTGCATTGGTGGTCTGCAGTTTTGGATTCTGCAATCATATCACTTTCATGAGGCTTCTCTAGAAGAGTATTATGGAAAAGAGTTTCCACTGTTCCTCTGGTTTTTGGATTGTATGTTTGAGAGGGTATGGCTATGGCCATCGATACCTGATCTGTGGATTTTTCTATGGGACAGCTTGCTGTTAAGCAGTGGATGGTGGAAGCGGGTTTTCATGCTTTTTCATGTTGGGAGGGGATTTTCTCATGTTGTATGGGTTGTTTGGTTTTGAACTTTTGTACTGTTGGGGCCTTTTTGACTTGTTTATGTCTTTTATGTCATGATGGTTTTTACACTTTTCCATAAAAGGGGGTTTATCTTAATAAAAAATAATTTTCAGTCAGTCTCCCTTTTTACCCTTACTGAGCAATTTAGATCTCCCCTTTTTATATTTCCATCCCTAGTTAATGAAGATATATTTATTCTATGATATTTATAGAAGTGTTTCCCATCTTGGAGAACCTAGTGAGAGATAATTTAACTCACTCATGTACCAATGTGAACATTTCTATGTTTCCAAAGTCTTTAAACTAATAAGGTTTCATGAGCACCTCTTTGTTATTTTTTATGTTTTCCAAAAAATATATGTAACATATAGGTACATTTTGATTGGTTTGTTATATAGGGTATCAAATTAACGTTTTAATAATCCTTTGGAATCTATGATTTGAAATTTTTAAGAAGTTTATGATATATATTTATAAGGATATTACATGGGATGTCTCTATGTATAAGTACAGTGATGAGTTAATATTTAAGAAAATGTCCAAGAATTTTGAAAAAGGATAGAGTTAGCGGTTTATTTGAAATAAAAACATTTGTGGATACTACAAGTGGATGTGGATATTTAATATATGTACCTAAGATTAACAACAGAGAGATGGTTTGTCGGTCCTTACATGGCGTACCCGCTGACATGACAGTGGGCCCTTCTGGACACTTTATTCGATACTCCCATGGTTTATTATTTTGGAATTCCTAAATTATTCATGAACTATCATGATGTATTTAAATAGAATTTGGATTTGAAGACCCTAGGATAATCATGATCTATCATTTTTTATAAATGTTTCAAAATTTAGATATCATAGGATTATTTATTTTTAGGGATTACATGGTTTTCCATAATGATAAGTTTTGATCACACTATTCATTCTGATATTAGTCAATTTTATAAACCAGAATACAGTGGGATAATGTTGAATATGAAGAAAAAATTTCTAATGTTAATTCAAATGTGATGATGACTGGAGTGAACAACTTTTTGATCATGTCTAGTCAGTTTTAATGGACCATGACTAATAACTTATATTATAAACAACTCTAGGACACACCAAATGAGAGAAGGAAGGCGTTTCCTGGGATTTCATGTAATAGAAATAGAGGAATAATGATGATTCAATTTACATTGTGTTGAGAATGTCGATGGAATCACCTAATTGAATCACTTAAACTAACAAAAAGGTTCTTTTACTATGGAAAAGAAAGAAATAGAGAAAGTGGATATAATGGAAAAATGAAGAGTTTAGTTAATGAAATGGAGGGGAATATTTTCCTTGATAGGACATCAATTAATTTTAAATGTTTTAAGTAATGAATGAAAGGTCCTTATCAAAATAATTGTCCCAAGTGTAAATATCCCAATGAAAATAAACAATGTTTTATTATTAATGATTATTTTAGTGATAATGATTGTAATATAGAATAAATGTTAATGGAAAGAGGTATTAAGTAATAGGATTTGGTTCACTTATTTCTTATTATATATGAAGTGGAATAAAAATTTACATATGTATAAGGATTCAATAATTATGTTATATGTATAGTGAAGTATTAAAGGATTCTTTATTTTATGTTTTTTATTATGGAATTAAATGATTATGTTGAATGTTTCTAATGGAATGGAAACATGATTTAATGATATGGTGATATTTTTAATAATGGAATATACCCCTTATTTTATTCCTTATATTATAATAATTTTATTTGGATAAAGATATATGGGATACGATTATGTAAATGGAATTGTACTGGTTAACATGGAAATAATTATTGACTTATTAACAAGTAGTTTTTTCATTCATTGACAATGTTTTAAACATTTTTCTATTTAAGGAATATATCGAATATTCGTTGGAATAAGGAAACATGATTTTTTTAAATAATATTTTTTTCAATTCATTCCATTACCATGTTTCACAAGAAAAATTGATGAAGGTATTGATGTGTAAGTATTGTAACATATAAGAGATACTTTGTAGTTTAAAGGGGGTCAATATTAGGACAATTTCCTGACCCTCTTTTGACAGTAGTGTATTTTCATCATTTAAAATTGTTATAAGGTTATCCACTCATGAAAAGTTATTGTTAAAATTTATATAAAATATTTATGTATTCCAATTGTGTTGAAAACCTATGATAAAAGGATATTAAGTAATTTGTCTCATTTCAAGGATTACAATCATATTTTTTTGAAATTATATTATTATTGTTTGAGAAAATGACATAAATATTTCATGTGATAGCTAGTAAAATATGAAATGGGTCGTGGTCTCGAATCCTTGATCGAAAGATGATAATGGTTTTATGCCTACCACTGGCCTACACGATGTCCGGGTTAATTTGAAATTATTTTTAATGAAAAAAATATTAATAATGAATTAGTAAAGTTGATTTTTATGTTTAGATAGTAATGTATTAACCATATTGATTTTGTTGAATAATTAAAGAAAAATATATATACATGTCATTATTTAATGGGCCATAAAATATGATAAAACTGTGTTTTAGTACTTCAAGAATCAAATTTAACTTTTGAACATCGATTTATTGATGATATGGATGAATTATAAAAGCTCAACTATTTAATGAATTTTTATATATAAATATATCAGGTAATTATATTTCCTTACATTCTTGGTCAATAAAATAATTATTCAACATCAGAATAATAATATTTTTTTTCTTAATACATTAATTTTGGTTGATGAAATGGCTTCTTAAATAATAACGGTTTTCTGAAATTTAGTCCCATACATTTTCATTAGTCATTGAAATTTTTTAACGATGAACTCAACAAATCCCTAAAAATATTTATACATTTCCTCCATGTGCTTTTTTGATTTTACACATATGTTACCCAATGGGGAATCCTAGTAATATGTTATGTTAAACAATTATTATGCTTCCAACATTTCCTTTCAAATGGATGTTTTTCTATTCATTGTTTACGACGTGGTTTTATATGAAATGAAAATTAATGTATTAAACATTTGATAACCCAAAAGATTTTTGATGGTGAAAATAATTGTAGTGAGGTAGAATGTATCAACATTATATATTTTGAAAAGCATATTTTTCTAATTAATTTAATCTTTTTTAAATTTTGAATACGATACAACATAAAAATAGTTTATTTTATATTAAAGATGAATGTTTGGAATAAATTATATGAAACGCCATATAAATAGTGCACTACATAGAACATAATTTTTATCTTTCTTTACATGAATCGATGATGTTATATTATGTTACATGTAAGATTGACTTTCCTCAATGACTTGTGTAACACACAACACCGTGTGTTACCGAACAATAATATAGTATTTAAAATATTACTATATTATATAAGAAGATATAATCTAGTTATTAGTTTTATTATTATTCATATTATTTAATGTCTTATTAAAATACAGTTTTCAATTAATTAGTTAGAAATGTATAAAAAATAAATTATAGAAAATATTGAATATAAAGGTATTGTTTTTATAGAAAAAAATTTTTATGCTCGCAATGATATTTTATCATATTAAATTAAATTATTTAAAATTGGTGAAGGATATTAATGAAATATATGTATTATATAACCAAAAAAATATTTTTATATTCCTACAACATATTTTATAATCCTAATACAGGAATAAACACAACTTCACAAACAAAAACCTATTTTTTTTGTATGACACATTTACTAATTATAAATGGAGATCCAATTTTGAATACAATTTTTTGATGTTTTATAAATATTATATGTAAAAATAAAATTAATATTTATTATAATAAAAAAAATATTAGATTGATTTATTTAAATTTTTTGTTGAAGTTTAAGTATTCGATGAATAGTGGAAATACTAAATTTTAATTCAAAACTGATTTCCCATATTATTTAATTCAATGGTTAAATTGTATTTTTTTGGTTTTAAACATTAGTTAGATAAAATTATTTTAAAATAATATAATTTAGTTCATTTTTAATCAATTTAACATTCATGTTGAATAAAAATTCAAATAATACTTTTGAACGTTTTTAATTTACAAACCCTCATAATCGACTCATCTATGTGATAAAATTTAATTTAAATTCTAGAAATAATGTGATTAGAGTTTGTAAAAACTGATTAAATATTTGGAATCAGAATAATTTATCATTTCTAATAAGGTTATTTAGTTTTTCACTAGAAATATTAGTGACATTAATTTAAAATAATTACAATGATTTAGGAGGAAATTACATAACAAATGACTAAACATTTAACATAAGACCAAAAATGACCTATAAAAATTTACAAAGTACATTGGAAAGACATATTTCAACCCTTTAATCTATATGATAAATTTATATCATTATTTAATTAACTTTATTTGTTAAAAATGCTGTTGGGGATTCCATTACAAAGATTTACAATAGTGCCACTAATCCTCTGTTATAAAATGCCTTATGCCCTCCCACATACTCCCAATTATCAACCCAATTTTGATCATCCAATATCCAACACAATGGATCATAAACATACCTAACATAATCCTATTACACTAAAATTCAGAATAAATCAATCCAAGGAATCCCTTTGGTGAAAACCAAAAGGAGTTACCCATAGAATAGGTAACCTGCTTTTCCCAAACACCTTTATTTTATTTTCATTATCCACCAACTAAAATATACTTATTACATTATTATACAACACAAAAAGTATCATAAAAATAATGAAATGTTTTTATGAAATTTTTAGGCCTTAAAATTACAAAAATATCAGTATAATGGGTAACAAAGATACTATTTATGTGTTTGACAAACTAGTGCCTTGTTAAATGATTATTCGATCCTTTTTGTTTTACCGCTTCTCATGATGGGAATTATTATGGAAAATATATTTTTAAATAATATATTTTTTTATAATGTCTTTATGACCCATTAATTATTTTAAAAGAATATCATTATACATTCGATTTTGTGTAAAGGTGATATTTTCGTTTGAGGAAGTGTTGACTACCACCCCTCAAAACAATGAGATTTGTTCACATGGTACATGGAATGTAATAAGAATGGGATTAGTGAAATTTTATGAATATATAACATGATAATTATAATTTAATAATATTATAAAAAAATATTTAATTTTACATCCTTATTTAATTTTGAAAATAAAAACAAAAACCATATTCATGTGTACATACGACCTACTGTCTCCATGAACAATGTATTCCATTTAATAATTCTATATTATATAGATCATTATAATACACATATAACTAATATAAATGATATTTATTACATTTATTACATTATGTAAATCATGATATATATAGAAGGGCTAATGATAAACCAATTATGATACATGCAATAAAAAAGAGGATATTACCATTGGGGAAATCTTAACAAGTAATTATTTTCAAGTGGGTAGTATAAAGTCCTAATAAAACCATATGGGGTATTAGATATAATAATATGGATACGTCTTACATATGTAATAAACAATATATTTATTATATATTATGTTTTTATGACTACTAATATTGTCAACATATAAGGAAATTGAATTTCAGCTCACCATTTACTTTGTGAAATTCATGCTATATTCACTATTTATTTCATTTTCATGGTTTTTTATAATACCCATTAATATATTATATTAATGTTATTAATAAAAATATTTTAAATTAAAATATCCATTCTATTATATTTCATTTATGGGGATAATGTTTAAAAAGTTACCAGCTAGGTAAGATAGTTTTGTCTCAATTTTTCTCCTTTTAGAGGCATGTTTGGTTATATAACATCATTCTTTTTCAAGTTGTATTTAATTCAATTTTGATTTGTTATATCAAAAAACACCTATTTTCTTTATATGTTATTATTTTTGTAATTTCATTTTTTTACGTGGGGAGAATGTTTCAATGTTACCAATTGGTATGATTTTATTGAGACAATATTATCGTGTATCGAGATTGATTATGATTTTCATTAATTGAGGAAATATTATGATCCATATACCAATAAATTTCAGTAATTTTCTCACCCTATTCCTTATCATGTTATTTCTAACTAATGGTACTATTTTCATACTATTTGGTACAAAATATAATTGTGAAAATGTATTTTTAAATTTGAAAACATACCTCCCTCTTTAGTTAGAAATTAGTGTCCCTTCAAGCCCTTATTTTATAAATTATTTCCAAAATTATTAAAATATTATCCCAAGATATTTGAATTTAAGTGTTACTAATGTTTTACATTTCTAAAAATTAATGGGTTTTAAAAATTAATCTTATTTTCTTTTTTGTCCAGGAACTTTTCTATCATTTTTCATTAAAAATGAAAGTCTAGAATGTATGTATTTACCCACAATAATGTCCTTAATTACATTGAATTATCAATTGTAATATTAAAATTTTAATTTTTTTTAAAAAATATATTTCCTAATATTTTGATAATTCATTATTATAAAATTGTTTTTATGAAATTTGTTATCAATATTTTTTCAATATTATTATATTTTTTTAATAAGAGAAAAGTGTTTTTAAAACTACTTAAAGCTTCTTCTATAAGTATTCATGTAAAAAGTTTTTAAAATCATTTTATTTATTTATTTATTTTTTTTGAATTATTTTAAAATAATTGGTTTTCAATATATTTTCAAAATTTCTTTATATGTTTTATAGTTATTATAAAATAAGTCATTTTAAAAAAAATTAGGCATTATTTATATGTTTTGAATGTATTTTCATTTAATTGGTATTCAGATCCTTTTAGATCATTCGTTATACATTTTTAAGGAATTTTAAATTAAATTGTTTTAAAAACATTTTGAATAATTTATTATAATTTTTTAATATTTTTTTAATGGAAAAAGTTTTAAAAATAATAATGACTTATTTTATAAATTTTCATGTTTATTTTCCAAAAAATGAATCAAGGAATGTATAATTTTTTAAAAATATATTTTTCAAATAAGAAATGATATTTCCATAAGTATATGTTTCTTAAATTTGTTCCAAAATTATTTTCCCTCTAATATAATAATATTTGGTGTTACTCTTTACTGAATGGGAAAATCATTCATTCTTTCCATCTATATTCTTTTTCTGAATTAATTATGTTTTGATAAAATGATGTTTTCAAAACCCATTTTTCTTTCACAAGTTACAAGAATTTGAAAACCTCTTATTTTAAAGGGTTATAAGAGATTGATACCCACTTATTTTCATGGATCATGGTTTTTTATGAAATGATTATGAAACTATTATCTTATTCCAATGGTTATGATATGATTACATATTTATGATACCGATATAATTTAATGGGTTATGGTCTGATTTTTTAAGAGTATTCTGGAACATGAATGTATTATTTCACAATGATATTGTTGGGGCCTATATCTCTATAAAATTTATTCAGTAACTATTTATATATCATGAGATATAATATGCTGGCCATGGGAGTAAACCATGACTTCCAAGATAGTAGGATGAGTGAACTCATTATACTAAGATGGCCATGGGATTGAAACATGCTTCAAAGATGGTACGAGGAGTGAACTCATGCTAATAATATGTCCATAAGAGTAAAACATGAATACCAAGTTATTATGGAGAGTAAACCCATGAAACAAATATTTCTTTATCAAAAATTCCTTGACTATTTTGTAAATCAATTTATAACATTATGAGTTTTCCAAAATTCCACATCTTATTACAATGTCATGATTTAATGAATCATGGTAGTAATTTACATATGATTCATATCGTATGAACTTACAAGATTTTTGACATGTATCAGGTTTATGAAAATTGATATTCAAGGTGTGATATTCTAATTTAATGATCACACCCTCATACAATTGTGATCATGTTTATGCTTACGCGTCGCCCTTGTTTACCCTTAATAAGCAACTAAGATAACCAATTTTAATGTATCATTCCCATTATTATAAAGATATATTGCTTATATAATATGTATTAAATGTATTAGAGTAATGGATAACATAGTGGGATATAATATAGATCTCTCATGCACCAATGTTTACATTTCTATGATTCTAACGACACTAAAAAATTTGGTCATTGAGTGTCCATTTGTTTAATGTTTTTAGTTTTCAAGAAAATGGATTTTATTCAATATGTGAACTAACACTTGGTATTTATAATATGTATATCATATTCATGCGTTTTGTAAATTCCATTTCATCATCTATTTTTTATGACATGAATAATTTATCACATCGCACTATAGAGGTGGTTGTCCACACATAACGACGAACATCATTATAATTTTTCACGGAATGAAAATGATGAATAAAATGGTTTTAACACTAATATAAAGATTTTAATATATAATAATGACACTTGTTTATTCATGATAAAATATTAATCAATTGTCTATCAGGGTTACAGGAGAATGAAACTAATAAAATAAGTAAGGGTAGTTATAATATATTTGAAAAACATTCATTTTTTATTCACCCTAAAATTTATAGGTTAGGGTTTTTATGAAGATCAACAGATCGAGAAAATTGTTAATGATATATGTACTGCATTTTGGATGGGATTGTATTTACTAGATGAGAGAATTTTTCTAAATAATTGAATGAATGCAGTTCTCTTTTATATATATATTGGGTGTATATATAATAAATACTTAGATTATTGAATTATTAGGAATTCAAATCATTGTTAATATTGAAAAAATACAACCCAAAATAGAATTCATGATAATGGGGAAAAATAAATTTATCAAAAAGTATTTAGATAAGTTTTTTAATACTATAACCATTATCTATTTTGTTTGACCCTCATTAAACATTATAATTGTAAATGATTTTTACTTTAGTTTGAAATTAATTCTTCAAAAAAATGAAATTATTCAAATTTATAACATTGTAGATAATAAATAATAATATGGAAACTATTTTATCAAATTATATTCATATAAGTTTTGTAATATAATTTTTATAATAATTTCTATAAAAACCTCAAAACCATTTTTAGAAAAATAAAATTTTAACATTACAGTTGAATTTTATCCAATTAGATTCCTATTAAAAACCATTGGCTAAATATCAAGATATATGGATGAATATATTATCTACATATTCAATTAATAGTTTTCATTAAATATTATATTTATTTTCTACTATGTTAAAAGAATATCACCCATATAAAAGATGTTTCTGAGGATGCAACTCTTTTTTAACATCATATTATATTATTTTCATTATAATGAATTGATCATAAATTAATTATTTTTATAAGTGTGTAAGAAATAAATATTCATATGTTTAATAATATTATGTAATATTTAAACAAATAATATACATACAAAAATATTTCCCTTAAACAAAATATTTCATTACAGTTCTTTCATATTAGTATTTATTCCAAATTATATTATAAATTATTTTCAACAATTATATATCATTTATATAATATAAAATGTGATTTATCAAATAATATATAATAATTGTTCACATATTGGTATGGTTGTGTAATTCATATGTTACAAAAATATTTTATTTATTAAGAGAATAACATACTAGAATATTTGTTTTTAGACAAATGTTATAGTTACCTACCGGTATATCCTCATAAATCTGAGCCCTATTCTAGAGGAATCATAGAAAAATCACAATCAACACCAACCTATAGAATTATTATAATATATTAATTGTTTTTATAAATATTTGAATGGAATAATAAATTTATTATTCCTAGGACACTCAACCATATCCATGGGAAGGAAATCAAATTGTTTTTTATCTTTTAAATTTCTGACATAACCCTATGATTGTACCCAATCAATCCCTGAAAACATTGCAACTAAAATATAATGACTTTTGTGTCTCAAAATTTTATTTCCTCCATGTTTTAATTAGCTATAGCCACACCATATTCTAAAATGAAATTCCCAAAATCATAAAAATATATAATCCACAACAGACACTTCATGAACATAACATATAACTATTTCTCTGGAAGTAAGTACATGTCTATACATAAATTATCAATGTCATCCTACTGCTAGTATAGAGTAAAATGTAATTTCATTATTATATATAACAATTTAATGACATATTAATGGATGAAATGAACAATTCATGTGTCCCGTGATGATATTTGGGAATTAATAAAACTAATTGTCATCACTGTGAACTTATAACATCCATAGATACATTACAATTTTATATATGTAATATCCTCCCAATGAGGGGATAATTGGTAGTTGATATAATAGAGGTTAATCATTGATAACCGTCTTAACATTTTTTGTTGGTCATATAGGTCATCAATATTATTCAATTGGTACATTTCCATATTCCTTATTGGATTTAGGGGATAATAAAAAATTCAAAACCGCATTCACCCATAAGATATTTTAGTGAAAAATATCAGAGCCATCCAATGGGGTACAATGGTTACGGTGAAATTATTCTCTTGATGGTTCTCCAACGTCAAAATTAGATCGTATAGATCATTAATGGGCATCTGATTTTTCATAAATTATATTATAGATTTCTTGGGGTTATTGTCAATTTAAATGTTAATATCTCATATTATAGGTGGTCCTGAAACATTTTTAGGGATTATTTACATGTATTATTCAATTTACAATAGATTCTATTATTTTGAATAGTCCAAAACACCATAGGGAAACCATTTTAATTTATGATAGATTGGTTCTTGTGTCATACTCAATAGAATATCTCATGCCAACAGTAGTTACTTCTCTCTACAATAGAGAATCGTATCCCACTGATCTATAAACAGAAAACAATAAATTAATTATATTATATATGGGTATTTAAAATGGATATCAAGTTGATATAAATAATAATGTTACTTCAATTATATGAAATTGAAAATAGGTTATCATGAAGTTCCCCTATCATGTTTCCACTAACAAAATTTTATAATGTCTAAAATCTTTGAATTTTAGCATAGGATAATACACAAAAAACTAACAGAAAAAGCCTTCACACTATTATGATTCTTTTGGTCAAGGGATTATGTGATAAATTAATGAAACTAATTTTTTTCAACATGAACTAGGGATAATATTTTTAAGAAAAATATTGTTCCTCTATTGATGTTAAGAATTAGATTATCATATCCTACCACATACTACGACATTCAACATCTAGAACCATTGAACATATACAGAAGATATTCTCTAAAAAATAGTGGTCATATAATAAGGATATAACATCATCATCCAAAGTGATCTCCTCTCATAGGGATCCTCCCACCCCTATATAATACCCACCTACTCAGGGTCTTCCTTGACCACCCTATAGAGATACCATAACATAATAATAATTTCCCCATAAATATTATAATATGTAATTATCATCTATTATATGGTATAGGTTAACAAAACCCATTATAATTGAGAAAGGATTATTGAAAGAACACCCATTTGATATATTAGGGTCACATGAGTTGAACTAGTAAAATACTTATCTGGATCGATCCCCCAAATGTCCGGGTGATTGGATAATCAAAAAACCAAAAAAAAATCCAAACACTTAAACTCATGGTATGTGATCATCCTATGTTATTCATATTCTTATCCCTTTATAAAAATATTATACTCATCATGAAGATGGAAATCATATGAAACTAATATATGTTGGTCTATATGTATGTCATCAGTTAAAATTATAACTCTCATATCACCTTGATGAAACACTTCGCAAATATACCCACGTAAAAAAGCCTAGTTAGTCAAATAATAAATGATATGGATATGTATTCTTATCCTATATTTCAATAATCATAGAATAATATTTAAAAATAGAAACATGTACCCTAGTATAATGGGAATATCTTTTGAGAAAACACATGAAGTAAATTTATTTCAATAGAATAGTCCTATATAATACCTGTACAATTTATTTTCTTGTAATGCAATATAATAATTCTTTGGTGATGAAGAGTCAGTGAGAGTATTGTTGTATGAATATTTCATTTAACACACATTCATTTGGTTCTCTAGAATGAAATCCAAAATTGTGACGCAAAAAATATATTTCCCATCATTCCAAATAAATTTCCTTAGACAGAATTTATCAATAAACTCCAACCCTGTGATTTACCACACTTTTATCCTTCTGTCATGTCCATACCAAATACAAATTTCATGATCCAACCTAAGTCAACCAAAAATCGGTCACTCGATCCATCCCACGATAAAGCTCAAGTGGTGTTCTAGATCCTCCAATGATAGAAACTAGTGATATTCATTATGATTAAATAAATGGGAATGATTTATACTATAAAAAAACTAAAGAATAAAAATAATAATTAAAAGTGGATATAATTAAAATTTCACATTCTGCCATCTGACCCTAGGAGTCACCACCAACAACTCAACCAATATCAATAAATGATGGCCTAATATGCGTTGGTAGAAGAATGAGAATACAAACACAAAAATATGTTACATAAATCAGTATTACAACTCAATATTCATGCCCAAATAAAAAATTCCATATTCCTTTCCTTCGTAATTATAACAATTTCATTATAGATTGAAAATACACATATGTAAAATTATGGTTTCCATTTCATGTTAAAATAAGTAACTATATGAATTTTTTTAAAATAAATTTCCCAATTTCTTTTTTGAAAACCATTATTTACAATTATACACATCTAATAATTGTTTTCTATGAAGTATCATGTAATGGTTGAAATATTTCTATATAAAGTCATAACATTGGGTTCTACAAAACATAGTTATGTAAAAAACATTTTCTTGTTATTTTTGAACTGAATGGAAATAAGATAAAAAATAAATTCATAAATATATACCATATAAAAACATTGTTAAATGATAAAAGTAACCATAGGATAAGCCTATGAATCTATGTTAGTGGGGACCTTGGATCCATGTACCTCGGTGACATGGTATAAAAACCATAACCGAAAGATTCCTTTTGCATAGTGTACTAAATAGTCATTAGTGAAAAGTACTAGTTATCTCAGATCATCATTTTATATCATAAATATAGCTTGGGGAGCCAGTCATTGGCCCTTCCAATCCGCATAACATACTAGACCTTATATTCCCCCAACATATATATGTTTCTTGTGTTCTCAATTTGAATCTCAAAAAAAATTGAAATATTATTCTATATAATCACAACATCAATATATGGAAGAAAACATAAAATTTGAAAGGCCACTATACTTGGAACATATCAAAATGTAACAAACAATACTTAACATTTACCATTCTAAATCAATTTCCAAAAACTATGGTGATAAAATCCCTCATTTCAAAAAGATTCCAACACATCCTGAGAGTTAAAACCAATTTCTAGAAAATAATTAGATAATACAAAAAATCCTTAACACACAAAATAATACAAAATTTAGTTAACCAATAATTCATAGAGAGTACATTTCATTTCCCAATTGAAGGTGTAAAAAAAATATATCTTGAAAACCCCACATTAGATGAAAAGATGAATTATTTAAGAAAAATAAAAAAACATTTATATCAACCACTACCAATTCAAAAAGCATATAAATACTATATAATAAAAAATTATGTTTTTTTAAATTAGTCATGTAATTATAGAAATAAATTTAAGGGAATTTTCATATGGAACCTTCCTCAAATGGGGGATGAAAAAATGAAATATATTTTCACAGGATTCATCCCTCGATATCCATAAGAAGTTTCCCTTTCCCACTTCTACAAATCTACACCTTCACATATATAAGCACACTTATCCCTAATATACATATTAACATTTCCTTTAATATGCACAATTTTATCCATGTATGTGTGTGTGTGTGTGTGTGTCTAAACATAAATATATGGGTAATCTTATTGGATCGACCTTTACACTTACATGTATATTCCAATGTACTTATATTTATACTTATATTAGGACAAAAATACTCTTTTCACATATTAAAAGAGCAATGGTTGAATATATACAAATGGGGAACTCCCACACACACACATATATATGGGTGTGTGTGTGTGTGTGTGTGTGTTTTTTTGTGTGTGAGTGTGTTTGTGTCTGTGTGTCCATATGTACCTACATAAAATAATTTGTGTTGTTCACCTCCTACAAAAATAGAATCACAATAAACCACTAAGAATAAACTCAAAAATAAATAAAAGAATAAATGTAAAATTTGGATAATTAAAAGTTCCATGAAAAAATGCCTCCAATGTTAGTGGGTGAACTGAAACAGACCGAGGCACTCCACCTTCAGTGGTAGATGCCGAAACAAGCCGAAAACTGGAATGATAGACCCATTCAAAGCCAAAACTATAGAAAACATAACAAAAAATAAGGTTACCATTGACCTAGGGATTTCCTGAGATTGGTAGGGTTATGGGAAAGAGAAGACATCATCAGAGTGGAAGAGGAGGTATGTGGAGACTATAACATGTGGTGATGACCAAGAATCAGCCAGAAATCTAGGGGAAATAGCATGTGGATGCTCTCGATATAGGTGTTGTATCCCAAAAAATAGAATATGGAAACGGGTAGGGTCTTAAAAAACATTTGGAGAATTTGGAAAAGAGAAGGAATAAGAGTGGGGGAATAAAAAACAAAATAAAATATTTTTTAAAATCTTACAAACCTTCACAGTTTTCACATGCTTTACTAGAAAACCAAAAAAAATAATTTCCACTACCTTGCACTTTAACATCACTCAATTAACCCTTTCGAGTCACACAATTGAGAAAAAAAATTATCAAACCATAAAACTCATCACTACCAACTCACATAGGTTAACCACATGCTTGTCGTGTTGTTTAATAGACTCTGTTGAAGTCTTGCACCACACCACTAACCCATCAGGGTACCCACATGGGCACTACATTGATAATAATAGTTACGTGGGGAAACCATGAAATAGAAAAATTTCCTCCAAAAAAGAAACATTTACATTCCAACCATAAGAACATAACCCCGACCGAGCAACTAATATATTAACAAAAATAAAAAAAATAATAAAAAAGTGGAAAATTATTATGTAAAAATTAACCCCACAATGACAATTTCTTCACTAAGAATGTCCCAAAAGACATGTTTTTCCATGATGAAAACAAGAAAATACCCCCAATTGACACCTCAAACATCATAATACCAGGATCTAATAACTCATATTCCAACAAAAATCCAAAAATTGTGGATCCAAACAAGTTTTTAATGACATTTTAAATAAACCAACTCAACATCTAAGGAACAATTATGGAGATCCAAAGACTCAAATGAATAATTAAAGAACCGCCAATGAGGAAAACCATTTTCCAGTAATAACCAAGAAGCAAGGAACACCCCAAACCCAATATAGAATCTACTAAGATACCCATCATCCTTGTTATATGTATTATTATTATTGCGGTGATGTGGGGTGGAATCCAAGAAACACATCAGTGACAGAATTCATCATTACCAAAAAGAAAAAAAATTATCCTAATAAAATTACCATAGCTTTATCCCATGATGGTTTCTCTACTCTTTTATGTTTATATCCAAAACATATTCTTGATAAGGAGAAACTCAAAAATCTAGAAAAAACATTTGACCCTAGATTAACCAATTAATTTCAAATGTCACACCCAACGACGAAAATATAACACATCTATGATACGTATAGTGGGTCTCCAAATCATTTTAAAACTAGACCAATCAAAATGGAAAAACAAGGTGCCCTAAATTAATTATACTAGAATCAAACACCATACTAACCAATGATTCAAAAATTCAGTAAGATTGAACCATCTTAATATAGTAACTACTCGAAAAAAAATTCACTCTAAAATAAATCCAAACATTAAGAAGTTCAAATTCATATGGTATAACTAAAAAAATTATATAAAAATTAGGCAATTATTTTCCCCCAAAAAATGTTATAAAAATAAAATCTAACAGTAAGGGGAGACTTAAATAGTTTCCACTATGTTTTCAGAGAAAACTTGTTGGTTGAATATCTACCACAAAAATCAGCTCCTTCACTATGTAAAAATACAAACATAAAGACATATTACTAGAGACATAATTTCTTGAATCATTTCTAACGACATAGTAATGATATAGAGATATCTGATATAAACTTCCTCCTTTTAATGGGGTACATACCGAATGCCCTTTAGGAGACCAAAGAGGCCATGTCAGGTGAAACATATTCTAATAAGGCAACTACTAATGATTAATTCTTCTATTTTCTTGTAATGATGTTGGGTGACAATATAACAGTATTTTGTTGTGTTCTATGGTCTGTAAGGGATCCAGATCCACCACTCAATTATATGTCTTGGTAAATTACTCAATGGGAATACCCACAGAAACAATTTTTTATAATTCCATTAAGGACTCCAACCACCTAAATCTGATGATTCATACCAATAAGAGATAATCACAAATAATTTCCAAAACATACCATTATAAATATAACGCATTATGTTACCACAAAGATGAATCGTCACCCATTTTCGAGAATCATCAAGGGCGTACTCTAAAAAAATTATTTACAAAACCAAAACAATTCATATCGCAAACTAAAACTCCATATTCTAATAAAAAGTAAATGTCTATTTCTCAAAATACCATTACTAAAACGTTTCTTGCAAAATATAACCATAATACAACAATTAAAAATCTCCAAAAATATTAATTAATTATCAATCCACCAAGTTTTTAAGATCATTTAAATATCCTTTTTGAAAAAAAAATCCTGACAACAAAACATCTTTATAATGTAAAAAATCACCTATGGTGTTCCATGGAGCATCACATATATAATTACATGTGCCCAAGAACACCACCAAATAACCCAAAACAATACACTTACCACATTATTATATCCAAACAAGTTTGATTCCATAGGAATACCAGTGGAAAATAGGAAAAACCCTTCCCAAACCCCTCTTTAAAAGATGCCCAAATCAGTTTTCAAAATATCCATTATAAATTTAAAAAAAATCAATTCTTAAGAAATATCCAACCCGCATTTACAAAACCCTCCTAAAATCCCAAATCACATTCCAAAATGACACTCATCTTCAAAAAAATATTATTCAAAAAACAAATTTCACAACCATTTTACAATGAGGTCACTTTCCAAAATTGTGTAACTCACATTCACATTATATTTAAACACCAAGTCCCTATTCATGACCATGAACCATGTTCTAAAAAATAATTCCTATTTCATAATCCTTTTTAAATACCAAAAACTATTTTTAAACAAATCCATTCCTCAAAATTATTTTCTATTTTAAAAACTGTTTTTCAAAAAAAACCCATTATTATTTTAAATACCCCCACAGAAACCAAATAAAAACTCACCCTAAAAAATTTGGGATGGGGAAATAGTGGATTTGGTAAACATGATCTCATTGTATTAAAGACCATTTAAAGAAAAATCATCTACCACTAGATGTAAATTTAATTTTGAAATAGATATCTATAAGGATCGCTACTCTGTGTAATCCCTCCATAAATCACTGACTCACATCAATTGTAATATTCAAAACAAAAAACAAAAAGGTCATAATGATATAATCAAACCTTTAACCACCCTAGAAAATTGTGTCTTAGGAGGAATAAGAGTTCATGGTTCGCTTCACGCTCCTACATCTCATGTCCTCACTGTCATATCTCTTGTCTACCATAATCCCCAAAAAATACTGATTAGATTTGATATAGTTTTTTTAGAAATTAATTCGTGGAAATATCACTCCAGTCACTCGAGTCGTCCCATGATAATTCCTAATAGTATTTAATAATCCTCAAAGCTAGGAAACCAGTGATGTTCATGAAGATGAAACCATTGGGAATGATTTATTCTATAAAATAATAGAAAATTATATTAATGTAAACTAAACTATAAAAAATACCAGTAGCATAAATTAATAAAACTCCACATACCTCATCATAACCCAATAGTTCACCACAAAATACTTAACAAAATTCACTCCATAATGACTGGACTCAAATATGGAGCATCAATATAAGATAAAACAAATAAGCTTTTGGAATGAGGATTGAAACATAATAAGAATCACTGAATAAACTATTCATTATGCCTTAACATTAGAATGAAATACATTTCAATATAGTTTGAAGATAAAAACATATAAAAATATGATTCCTTATTTTGGTTTAAAACTAGTATCAGGATGAAATTAATTAAAATAGATTCCCCTTATAAATTTTAAAAATCCTTATTAATTAATGATAAACCTACATTAACCCATTTCATATAAATACTATGAAATGATGGGGGAATTTTAGTATGAAGGCCTTACATCCGGTGTGATAAAATAGAGGTTAGTAAAACATGATTTTTTTTATTTTCAAAATGGAAGTAAAAATGAAAACATATATATATAATAAAGAAAAACCATTGAAAAAATGGATAAAATATAGATATAACCATAGAAAAACACTATAAATCTAGGTTAGTGGGGACCTTGAAGCCTCACACCTCAGTGACATAGTATAGAAACCACACCCCACAGTGTCCTCATGCACAAAAAACTAGAGAGGAATCATAATAATTATCTAAATTTCAATGTGAATTTTCAATTTTTTTTATTTTTTATAGATTCAATCTAATTGGGGGGAACTAGAATATAGCCTTGTCAAATTTTCGAGCATACTAGAACTTACAACCCCCTAGGTAACCAGTTTTACCATGTCTACAATTCCAATCACAACATCAAGTGAAAAAACATTAAATACAATCACAACATCAATAAATGTAACAATAAAAAATGTTAAAGCCTCTCAAATATGTACATATCACAAAGTACCAACTGGTCTTTGTCATTTACCATACCAAAACAACTCGCAAAACCAAGTTAATAACACCAATCATGTTCAGATGATGACAAATATGCTTACACATCTAGAGAGTTAAAAATATCCAAGATATAATTAAATAAAAAGAATTTTCCCTAATAAATGTAACTAAACCCCATTTATAAAACCAATTAAACCTCAAGAATAATTTGTTATTTCCAATACTGGCTCAAAATCATATTTTATCATGAAAACCCCACATTAGAAGATTATATGAATTTTGTAATGAAAATAAAAAACAGTATCTAATAGCCCACAAACAATTAAAATAGTATATACATACAAAATAATAATAAAACATATTTCCATAAATTAATCATGAAATTTTGGAATTAATATTAATGGGGTTAGTTACTGGGAACATACATCATAGTGAAGAGGACCATGAAAAAATGTCTTCTCACTTGATTATTCATCAATGACCACTCGAAGTTTCACTTTCCAAATTCTATGCATATTTAGATTTTTATATATACATGTAATACAATCACCAATATACATATTCTGGTGGATTCAAATATTATCAAAGGGATGCTTATTTATTTTTATAAACATTCATATAGTTGTAAGCCACTGAATCCACCTTCACAGTAACAAGCATATGAACTATTAAATTTTTGTATATTTACATGAGCACACAAAAAACCTTTTAACATATTAACATTACCACCGATGAATATCCACAATAGGGGAAATCAAAAAGAGATATATATATATATATATATATATCTATCTATCTATATGTGTGTGTGTTTGTGTGTGTCCTTATGTAACTATATATGCACATATCTATGGGTCTCCTCTAGTGGACTATAAAACATGATATAAAACCATGACAAAATAAAATTATCATGAAAATCCCCAGTAAAATGGGGGTAAATAAAAGATCCAAGAAAATGTTCCTTAAACTATAGTAGGAGAACTAAAATAGATGAACGTACTTCACCTTCGATGGAAGATGATGAAAGACACTCAAAGCCAACCAAAGAAACCCAATGAAAACCCTAACACCAGAAATTACAACCCAAAATCTGTTTAACCTTTGACATAGGGTTTGGATGAGATAGTTATAGTGGTGGGGATGAGATAAACACAAATAAAGATTAAGAGGAAGGAGGTAGAGAACATACTATGGTGTGATGAACAATAATAAACTGAAAATCTAAGAGAAACGATGTCTAGAGGAAGCCCAAGGTGGGGGGTACACATCCAGGGATGGAGGGAAGGGGGTAATGTGGATGATAAGGAGGAGTAGGAAGATAAAATAAGTAATATAGAGAAAAAACAATAAAAAAATAAATGAAAACGGATTTTTTAATTATGGGAAACTTGTACGGTTTTCACAAGGTTTTAAAAAAATGTGTGCCCATTGTATGCTTTCCACTACCAAGTCTAGTAACCTATTACCATTTCCCCAAGAAAAATTCATGGTTGATAAAACTACGCTCGAACCATGACACTTAGCATCTTCAAATCATATATTCTAATAGAACGCTTACTGTAATGTTTAATATAACGTTCAAAAGTCATGTTCTACACCACTAACCCCTCTGGGATCCTTCATGGGTTCGAAATAGTTACTCCAAGAAATTAAAGATGACTGAAAAATAGAAAATCCCCCCCCCCCACACAAAAGAAACTCAGTCCAACTAACTACTGGAACATTGTATCACTCAAGAAGAATAAATATTTAGAACAGAAATAAATTATATAATAGAGAGGTTTCATTCCAGGCATGAAAAGGGATGCACATTGGTTTTTGATAATCTGATTTTGGTAAGCCTATTCCACCAACAAAAGTAACATATTTTATGAAAAATGTAAAGTAGGTATATGAATAAAATTTAGGCATATCCTGAAGATAAATACACACCCAAACACCACATTTTACATCTAAACCCTGATGTATAAGTGACAAATTACATAAAAAAGATGAAAAATGAATATAAGAACATCTCTTAAAATCTAGAGTGTTTCAACACAAATAAATTTATTGTATGAAATGGAGATGATACATTTTCTACTATAAAAAGAAATTCCCAACCTAAATTTTAATGGGATAAAAGGTCTTACCTGCAAACATAAAATATGACCATATATTGTTATCACTATCAATTATTACTGATATGAAAATCCCACACATAGACCTATCGGGCTATATTCAAACAATAATGTTATTATAAAATTCAATTCTATTACATGAAAATAGAATTTTTGCGGTCACTGTATACATACCAAACAAGATTCTCATATTACTAAAATGCTTGTATATTAATTAAATTTTATTCTCATAAAACAATAAAAGAGACAAAAAACCCCAAAAACCATTATACACATAGAGGAAACTGAATAAATAGTTATAGGAAATTCGTGATCTACAAAAGCACTTATAGATGATGTGACTACCAATAGATTCATGTAAAAGTATTTCATGGAATCTAGTAGTCCAACTAAAACCTCCCAAAATTATAATGCTTAACATGGTCAATGATTGAATGTTACTTAGTCGAGGGAGTACCAACGATAGTAGAGGATTGGATCCTTATCAGGGCTCAATGATGGAGTACTTCCAATTTCGAAGATTAAGGTTCCACACCCAGATGTGAATAGAGAGTACCAACCCTATCCTTATAATGGTTAATGAATATATGTACCCTATGTTATTGATTATAATTAAATAGATATTGGATATAATCCTCAATTTTAATGATATTTACTATAAGCTAATATCATCAATTCAAAATTGAGGAAATAGTATCTCAATCATTCCATCACATATTGTATCTCAATTATCAAAAAAGGTAAACCATCACATCCAATGTTTAATTTAAAATATTAATTATTACCCAAATTGTAAAGTCCCAAATTTTCTATATAATATTTCATTAAATTATTATGGATTATAAAGAGTTTGCAAAAATTTACGGCACGTGATTCTGACTCTCGGAGATCCTGAAACAAAATTTTGATCATTTTTTATGGTCTAGTATACATGCATGTGGCGATTTCTATATTTTGAACCGGTGCATAGATTAAAAATCTAAGGACACGGTTGAATTCATATTGCCGGGATTTTTTAAAGGGATTCTTAAATTTGTTTGGAAAAAGTCAGTGGGAAATGTTAAATTTCGGATCTTTTGAAATGTTCCAATAAAATAGTAAAATAACTGATGGTAATTTTATTTTTCTGTTTTGTAACATTTGAACAGCGAGGGTGCAACTGCAGCGAAATGTCAGACATTATGTAAAAGAGTATTAATTTTTTGAACCCCTTGTTTCATTAGTTTTTTAATAGAAAAAATTCTTTTTTTAATTGAGTCATTAATTAGTGTTAATTAATAAGTCATAATATTGAACACAACATGGGTGATTCTTCCCTTATTTAAACAATGATTTTTCATGGGTTTTGTTCACACAAAAGTGGAATCTCTGAAAAATTGTTGCTGAAATATTCCACCAATATAGAATGGAGCTTCGATGATAGTTGGAGGACTAGAAATGGACAATTACATGCGACAACGATCACCTTTGAATACAGTTTCTTCTCCCTCATCTGTAGTGTCTTCCAAGGAATTAGAGGTATGTGATTATATTGAATTATTTCCAAGAGTATTATGAATTCATATTATCTTTAGAATGTTTGAACTATTCCTTTGTTATAACTCTAACATGGAAGTCGTGAGCCATACCGAACAAGGCCCTGACCCTCTACCATTTGTGTATAGGTTGTGTTCCTCGTGGGAGACCGATAAATACTGTGGAAAGACAATACTATGATCCATGAAAGGATGGTGGCATCCTGGGAGGCCCATTCGTTTAGTCAAAAAATAAAACTGACCTCAGGTGCATAACTGGAGGCTCACAGCTGTTCTATTGGCTCAACGGCGCATGAAGTCCCCAAGTCGGATAGGGGCGGCCAGCTGACTTTGATCGTGTTGACAGTGGTGGCACACCATGAAAATGCATTATGGAGGAGGGATGCAGCTCCAAGCTTCGGTGCAGGGCGGATCTGTGCCCATAGGTCAACTGTTGTTTGGTCCACACAGAGTATCCAACTAGTGTAGCACCAACTGGTACCCCTGATGGAGGAACATGAACCTCATGACTACTCGGGAGGGGTGCCGACCCCAGTGCACAGCTGGCGAACCTCACCTAGCTTGCGATCCGTGTATGTCTAGCTACACGGAGGTTCGTGCCAAGACGGGTTGTTCGGGTCGATCCTACGGCCCTGCATGCTGAGCCTATGGCCAGCGGGCCGAGCCCCACAGCCTAACCGTACCGGGCCGGGTTGGGATGTTCCGACCGGGTCTAACTGGACCTGGACCCACTTACGGCCCAGTTTCGATTAAAGGGCTCTATTTCCTAAAACGGACGTCTGTTTTAAAAAATTAATGTGGTATTGGAAACCTTAAGATGAGGCAGTACGTTTTCGATACTCCAGATGAGTTTTGAAAAAAGATGGATTATGGTCGGGTTGGATCGTACTCAAATCCAACTGCTCCAGCGACATTAAAATGCCTATAACTTACACACTAAGCATCTGATTGACGTGCCAACTATTGTGTTGGACAACTTATGACATGGTGGTTCATCAGATTAAATCATCGTGCAACTTTATGGTGGTTGAGGTACAACCAATGACATGAGGAGTGGATCCTTCAGAAATAAAGTGTGCATAGTGTGGGAATCTAGTAGCTGTATGTGAAATGATGAACGTATAACGACCCTCTATGGTCAAAACCTAGAGATACATAGTGGTTCAGCACCTATTGATCCTATTTGGGTCTGCAACTAGTTATCCTTTGTTAGTTATCACCTAGGGATCTTCTTTGGGTCCGCACCTAGCGATCCTCTGTGGGTCAGTACTGATCGATTCTCTATGGGTCAGCACATAGTGATCTTACATGGGTCAAAACATAGCGACTATATATGGATTAGAACATTGAGATACTCCTTGGTTAAGAACTAATAAATCCATTATGGGTCAGCACTTTGTGATCCTCTGTGGTTCAACACCTAGCAATCCTCTATGGGTCAGCACCTAGAGATCCTTTGTGGGTCAGCAGCTAGCGACCTTGTGCAGTTCAGTTTTATAATCCTCGCGACAGAATACGATGATCTAGCATTATGATTAATCGTTTTTTTATTGTTATTTATGTTTCATACCAAGTTTGAGATGAATCTTTTCTTGTTCGTTGTTATTGGGATCATTCTTTTGGCATTTCCATTGTATATTTCTGGGAGACGATTGGGGGTATCTATTACACCATGAGATTTTATGAGAAATATTATTTTTAATTTGATCGATGTCTTGTGTTGTACGATGTACCACGATTAGCTTGAGCTATACGCAACACCATATTATCTTGTAGTATACACAACCCCATTTTTGGCTTCTGTTGCATGCAAGAACGACCTTCCTCAATAGTGTCTGTTGTACGCAATACCGATTTTTACTAAACAACAATATATTCTTATAATATTATTATGAAAAAGAAATTATTAATATTATTAACACCATTTATAATTTTTTTATTCATCATAAACATATTCAAGAACAATGTATGAGAATGAATTTATTTTTTCAGATAAAAGAAGTATTTTTAAAAAAATGCAATTTTGTCACCTTTTGATGAAGCACCCATTTTAAATATAATTTTTGACAAGATTAAAATTTCAATATTACAATGTAAACTACTTTATTTTAATCATTATATATAAATTTACATTGGATAAATTTTTGACATTATTCGGATAACCTTCATATTTTGATGAATAGTAAAAATACAGTAAATTTTAATTAAAAACAACTTTTATCATCGAGATAATTTTTATTGTTGAATTATAATATTGAATGGTTTTAATGTAAAATAGAATATATTTTTACTTTTTAATTTAATGTATATCATTAGCATTAATTTTACATGGAATTCATAGGTAAAAACATTTCAATCTTTTTCAATGTTTTATATTTTAAAACACATTTATCAACAATGGGATTAATTTTAAATTAATTATAGAAACTTATGTGCTTTGAATTTGGATAAAAGGATTTCAGTTTTTGAATCATTAGGTACACATAATTTTAATATAGTACTTTAATTTTTTTCCATTCTGAACAGTAACAATTGTAATATTCATTTACCATAGTTAAAGGTAAATTGGCTAATTAAGGGTAAAAATAATATTATAAAATTACCATAACAATTTTCTTAATATAATTGGAAGATTATATTATGTCCTAAAATATAATTGGGTTGAAATGTTATCTATTGTAAACCACTTGGATTAGATTAAGACCTTTAACTTTTTTTATTTAAAGAAGGTGAAATATGTCTAACTCAAAGATTAATAAATAAATTATTTTTAATATAAAGTTAAATGGAATATAAATTAGATTATAAATAATAATTTTAAATATAAAATGTTCTTCTTAATCATGGTAATTTATTTTTAATTTTTAGGGAATATATAATTACCATAATAGCATATACATTAATGATGCATAAATTATTTATTTAGTAAAAAATATATAATATAGTTTTTATTCTGATAATAATACACATCAAAAGGCCCAAACACTAGAAAAAATTTTATTGGTCAAGTATATCTACACCCTAAGAATACATGTGTCTACTTGTGGACCACTTGGAGTCTTATAAAACAGATTATGACATTTATATTATTCTATTTTAAATAATGTCAATGTTGTCAACTTCATAATTTAATAAACATATCATTTTAAAAGTTGGCTGTTTTAGAAGATAAATTCGACTAAAATTATTATTTCGAAATATATTAGATTTATATTAATCATAATTTTGATTTTTGTATTTTTATGCAACAGATAAGTATATTAAACAATTTTACAAAAGATGTTGTAGTAATTATTTTATTAAGAAAAATATCAAATAAATGGTTTTAAAAATATTAAAATAAATATTATATGAACTAAATAATAAGATCCAAGAATTTTTATGATAACTATGATGTGTTATAAATCTGTTAAATATTTTGGATTGAACATATATTTTGTGTAGATTTTATTTAAATTCAAATACCTAAATAGGTTTAAAATTGACACTATTGGTAATTTATAAAAATAACATATTATTTAATTGGTTAAAAATCATAATAATATTTAAAAATTACAAATTTAAAATTATATAGTCGAAAATTTCATAATGTATATAATTATGGACAATTAATTAAACATAATTAAGTATTTATATCTATTTATAAATTAAAATATTATTACCAAAAATAAAATCAAATAGATTAAATATGGATAAATCAAAATGATAAGGTTTAATATAAATTTCAAACACATATAAATTTTATTAGTTGATGAAATTACCACCCTATATAATCTAATAATCGATGTTGAGTTATTTTGGAGGTTTTTATGTGGGGTTTGATTTTATTATAAATTAATATTTTTGAGAGTTTTTTAAAGTGCCCCTCTCCTCTCTTATAAAAGGGAACCTACTCCCTCTCCTCTTCACACAATTTTGGGCTTTCAAAATCAGCCCAAACCTGACCATTTCTCTTATAAACATCCCTAGAGACATACTAGAGGTCATGGATTTTTTTAAATACCAACCTCAGTTCCCTAAGAGGAGGTTTAGAAGCGGCACATCGAAGAAGAGGTAATATCCTTTACCAATTATTTCAAACTTATTTCTTCTTCTAATTCCTCTATATGAGTTGTTGCATTATTATGTAACAACATTAGTGTCACTTGTATACTGATATGTTATAATCTTCTGTCCATCCTTTGAAAAATTAAATTACCACACGTGCATACGTACGGACTACTATCTTTACGCCGTGGTGTAGTGTGTTTTTTCATAACCAACCAACATGGATCAGTATAATGAAGGAAGAAATAACTATATATGATTATGGAAAAGTTATATTTATTCTGAATATTATACACTATACACTTCAACAAAACTCCACATTCATGGGAATAATATTGTTGCGCGTGCGTACGTACGACTTACCATCTCCACAACGCGATGGGATTCATTCAACATGTTAACCATTAAAGAATGATTATAATGTTCATATAATAAATAATAATGAAAGGTAGAATGTGAGTTAAGGATGTTAGGGTTTTTAATGATGCTATACTCAAAAAAATTACATGGAGACTCCTTGCTTGTTCTGAAATTTACCTGGAATTTCTTTCTGAGAGATTTACTGACATGTTACATAGGAGGCAGAGGGTGTATCTGAGATCCTCTATCTAGCCATCAATTAAGATCACTTATAATAATCTTATGTAACATTCTAAATGGTTGTTTTGTCCCAGCTCCCAGTTGAATTGCTGGACAACAAAGTGGTTTTCCTGTCTTATTGAGAATACAACTAATATCCCATTATCATTGAAGAATATCACTATCTCTGATTTGCAGGGAAATGCACATGCTCACAGAGTACTTCCTCCTAATAATCAAGATAAACTCTCTTATTATGAATATATGGATCCAGACACTCTGATTTGGGAACCTGATATAAATCTTTTATTCTCCAGTCATCTGTACTATGTTATGCAGTGTGGGAATGTGACATCAATTCATTCTTTGGTGGTGGGGGTTAGGAAGGCTTTCATCCTTCAATCTGATTCCCTTATTATCTGGAGTATTTGGAAAAACAGGATTCCAATCTGATCTACCCTTCAATGAAAAGGTTTTAAACTGGCCTCGGTGTGCTTTTTCCGTCTACATGCTGATGAATCTATTGATCACAGTTTCATCAACTTATTCTTTGATGCACGGTTCTAGAGATATTTGATGGATATTTTTCATTGTCACATGGTATTTAACTCTATTGGTTCCTTGCTCAATTCTGTTATGCATGAAGAGAACAGTGAGCAGGTTCACTCCTTTCTCATTGATGCTGTTGTTTCAATTATCTCTTATATTTGGAAAGGCTGGAACAATATTGTTTTCAATGGTGGAAGGCACTCCTTCAAGGAGGGGATGATGGCGATTCACCGAAGCATTAAACTTGCTTTGGTGAAACAATCTGGTTCTATGAACAATAACATGTCTCATTTTCTATTGTTGATATCTCTCGGTGTGAGTGGTCGGGCGAGGAAGCCTAAGGCGAGGAAATATAATAGGTGGATTCCTCCAATCAATGACTACATAAAGGTGAACGTGGATGGAGCTGCCTCTGGCACGCCGGGGCCTGGTGGATGTGGAGGCATCTTCAGGACATCTCGAGGATTTGTAAATGGATGTTTCTCTCATTACATTGGAAATTGATACGCTCTTGAGGAGGATCTTTGGGCTATGGTAAATTCCATAAGGTAAGCTACTCGTTATGGTTGGAGAAAGATTTGTATAGAATCAGACTCTTCTGTTTCTGTGCAAATCCTCAATGTTCCGTGGAGGATGCTTCCTGTTTGGACTGGTTCCTTAAATATGGCTGAACAAATTACCCTTGAAGTCTCTCATGTGTTCAGGGAAGCAAATCATGTGGCGGATGCACTCTCAAAAAGGAAAATTCTGGAGGTGAGATCTAGTTTTCCATTTTTTCTTCCTGATTATGGAAATTATCTTGTTTGAAATGATATAATTGGTACTGTGTATACATGGCTGTGTAATGCTCCCCTTTCTTGAGTGGTTTGTACTGTTGAAGCTTTTCTTTATTTAGTCTTATGGGAGCATGTTTTCACCTGGCTCTCGGGATTTTTCGGTAAATAATCATGAAATATATGAAATAATAATGCTACTGTATTTAAGTATTTATAAATATGTCATTTACTTTCATTTAATTTTATAAGGAAATGAAAATAGCATTCATGCGTATATACGGCCTACCATTTCCATGAAAGGTGTATTTCAATCGATTTATCGAATGATTATATATACTTATATATTGAATATATGTTATATAAAAATCATGTTTTATATTAGAGAAGTAATTAATCATGATCTAGGTAATCATATGAAAAATTTAAAAGTCAAAACACATATGATATATGAAATGATTTTACAGAAAACGCTACTTTAACATGGAATTGAAAAATGAACTGGTAATATAAAGTCATAAGTGAATCATATATGATATCAAAAAAATGACTATTATTTTTGAATAAGTTAATGACATTATTTAAATCATCATATAGGAGTTTCAGACCCATACAGATGAAATTCGACCTACGGAAAGGGATAATTATTCTAATCTCATTCTTATCTGAGATTGTTTATTCGTAAGTATTTACTGGGGTTATATTTATCAACCATGTCCATGTTTTATAAAAAAATTATAAAGTTTTTATTAGTATTCCATGTATGTTTAATATCTTAAATAACACTTTTTGACTTTTACTATGTTTTTGGGAAGGAATAATTATTTTGTTTACCATACAAGGTGCTTTTTGACTTTTCCGACAAAAGTACGAGGATAATGTTTTTTTAAATTATACGACGTGAATGGATTCTTATGATTTCATAACGCCTTATTCACATAAATTATCATATACATGATTTTATGATTTTTTTATGAATATTCATTTCTTTTAAAATTGCACGTCTTTTTGAAAAAAGACATTGATTTGATAGAATAAAGGATATTTTCATAAAGAATTGATTTCAAGTGTTTTATCAAAAACTATTTTCCATATAATATGACATTCTATAATTTGGATATGTTTCATGTATAATGTTTTTATTATTTATATGGTTTTATTTTTTATGATGAAATTATATCCATTGTTTTATAGGGATTATGTTATGATGGGATGATGTATATGAAACCCATTTTATTTATTGGGTTATGATGAATGACTTATGTTTATTTTGAGGCACATGAAAGAATGATTTCATTATGAGATGGTTGTAACCTATATCTCCCTCCAATTAATTGGATAATGATTTATATCTCATGAGATATACATGGATGGAATAATAAGTAACTCTGGTTTAGTTGTACATGGCTGGAATGACATGTAACCCCTGTTTAGTAAGGGAATTTGTACATTATAATGGTATTGGTAGCAATTCCATGGATACTATGGAAATCATATCATATGATTAATGGTTTTCCACAATTATATGTTTTATTCCCATGCTATTTTTTCCTGATTGTTGTCCATTTATAAACCATGCCTTACGTACTACCATGTTTTATTTCATTGCTCTAGATTTTGATGTTTAATTTTGATGTTCGTGTTTTTACATTCAAATGATTATGAATTGTTTTATATTATCCATGTTTTCCCTTACTGAGCATTCGATCTCACCCTTTGTATGTTTAATATATTTGTTTCACCACGATATAAATAAATGTTTTAGGTAATAATACAAAAGGGGAATATCATTATATGAGATGTTGAAGATCATTCACCATGATTAGAAGATTATGATTTGAGTTTCCAAAGACACTAAACTATTATGGTCCTTGGGTGTTTGTTTATTTATGTATTATGTATCCCAAAAAAGAAAAGTAATGTTCATGTACATCAAGCTTTGGTCACTACAGTTGGTATCATAGGAAAGGTTTAGTTAATGTTTTGAAATAAGGATGTGTAAACTTCAGTGAGATCCCTAGAGATATTTCTAAGGTATGTCTAGGGATGCCGCTAAGGTTAAATATATGTATCGGTTGTAGTCCTAGAATTATGATAATAATCAAGAATAACATTGGATTAAACCTAAAATGTTAGAGATTGAAAGTACTCCTTTTAATTATGTTGTTTTCTTAGTGTGATTTTTGCCTCTCATGCTATTCTTTTTCGATTTTAGAAAATGGTTGGGAATTGGATGCTTCATGTCAATGGTGAATATGATGAACAATTGAATAATATTCTTCATGAGAATGTAAATGAAAAAAAATTTGGAAGGCAAAACATAGTTATTATGCCTAATAAGAAATCTCATAATATGATCAATAATCTCAGGTTTGGTATGATTTCTAAATTAGATAATAAGAGAATGATGGAGTTTCATGATGATCATAGTGTAAAGAAAGTTCAATTCTCCATATGTAAATCATGTGGAATGAGACATCAAGGATAATGTTTCAAAGTAACTTGAAGATGATCTGGGTGTGGAAAAGAAGGACACAAAGCTAGTAATTGCAAAGCAAAAAATTTCAGCTAACACAATAAACAAGGATAATGGAATTGCAAACACATCAAAACCAGTTAAATGTTTTAAATTCTGAATGTACGGGAATTATGAAAACTAATTCCTTATAGAAATATATCAAGAAAAGAATCAGCATGGTCATATGGGTAGTATTTATGTTGATGGTGATGAAGAGACTACAAATGATATATGAGATGTAAGAAGTGCTGATGAATAAAATGATGAAGCTCAGTCAATGGTTTAAGAAGTCAGTGGAATGATGGCAAGTTTATCAAGAGTAATGTTGTATAATAAATTTAATGGTACTATTGACAGAAGAAACATCTAACGATTGGTAAAATAATGTATTTTTTTAATTATTTGAAGGTATATGTTGAATGGTACGATTAACCATGAAAGGTTATTTAGATATTTTATGAAAGTTCTTGATATGTGAATAATGTAAGAGTTAATAAAAAATGAGATATTTGATAGTATTAATGAGCTCATGACTGATAAAAAGAAAATGTGATATCATGGTTCACGTGTATATAATATTTGGGATTTTGGTATGTGGAGAGAGTTAACCATTGACATCATTCATGTTTTCACAATGGTTCTATGGTAATTCATGTTTCCAGAATATATTATTAAGGTATTCACATTTCTTGAATGTGACTAACAAGATATATCTTATGATATATAGGGGGATAAATGATGGTATTCACATGCTAGTTATATGACCTTTCTAGTAATCATTTTCTTTATACTGTGAATTTGGATAGAAGTATTTTGAATAAGCAGAAATGTTGGAATGGATTATGTTTTATATCGGATAGTGTTGTTTCAGGATAGAGCCTTTATTTGATATTATTTATGGAATGTTATAATGGTTTTGTTTCAGAAAATAGAAATCCCGCAGGATGGGTGACAACCTGTCATGTCAGTCAATAGTGCGAAAATCAAACCCACAACCAAAGTGTGAAAAGCCTTTATCACCTACCACTGGCCTATAGAAAGTCCCGGGTCTATAGAAATTAGATTTATATTATTAAACGGTATGATAGATGAAGTATAAGTCCATTTTTGGAATCATTTACGTTTAATCTCACCATAGATGGACTTAGGTATAATTAATAGCTTGTACGAACCTTTTTTTGATCGAGACAGATGGAATGACCTATAATTCTATCGCAAGAACTAGTACATCTCAAAGTATGTCGTATTCAACTTCATTTCTTTAAATAAGAGAATAAGTGGAAATTATTAATGGAATGAACAATAATGATATCACACTAAAATCAAGTAAGTATTTCTCCTTATAGAGAAATTCATCATGTTTAGGGAAATGATCATGAAAACCAAATACGTTGTCCAAGTACCCTCATATTTGATGAATAAGATGGTACCTTAGATGATAAAAAATTATTGTCTTTGTGATTTTTTATTTTTCATAGCCATGTTATCTACCACTCTTCATTAGAACATGACGGTTATATTTCGCTTCCATATCCATGTCTTCACCAATATTATCCTATGAGGAAACCCAGTGCTGAGTTTATTTGGGTGAACGTTATGTTTCTAAAATTCATTTTTAAAATTATGTTTTAGAATTTTTTTATGATTAGGGTTTCTATGACTGAAACTTTCATGTAGTAAATGATTTATAACCTTGAAAATTTTGAGGGCGAAATTAATATTATGGGGGTAGAATGTAACAACCCGAGATTTAATGATAAATATTCCTTTTAATTTCATTGATGTCTAGTGTTGTATGATAAACTAATATTAGCTTTCTCTATATGAAACACTGTATTAGATTGTCGTATACGCAACACTATTCTTGGCTTGTGCTGCATGCAAGAGCGACCTTCCTCAATAGCGTGTGTTGTACACAATACCGAGTTTCACTAAACAACAATATATTGTTATAATATTATTATTAACATGAAATTATAAATAGTATTAACAAAATTTTAATTGTATAATTCATATTACACATAATCATTAACATGGTAGGAGAAAAAAATTATCTTTTCGGAAAAAAGAAGTATTTTTTACAAAATGCAGTTTTGTCACCTTTTGATGGAGTACCCATTTTAAATATAATTATTGACAAATTTATAAGTTCAATTTTATAATTTAAACTTCTTATTTTGAATCAGAATATAAAAATTTACATTGGATAAATTTTTGTCATTATTCTATTAACCGTCATATTTTGATGAATAGTAAAAATAACTAAATTTTAGTTAAAAAAACATTTTTCATTGTGATAATATATGTGGAAAAATTATAATATTGTATAGTTTTAAAGAATAAATAGAATTTATTTTTACCATTTAATATAATTTAAGTCATTACCATTAATTTTACATTGAATTCATAGGTAAAAACATTTCTATCTTTTTCAATGTTTTAAATTTTAATAACCATTTTCTCAACAACGGGATTAATTTTAAATTAATTAATGTAACTTATGTGTTTTGAAATTATAAAAAATTATTCCATATTTGGAATAAGTACGTCCAAATTATGTTAATAAGATAGTTTTATTTTTTTCATTATGAATAGTAACTACGGTAAATTTTATTTAACATAGTTAAAGGTAAATAAGGGTAAAAATAATATTATAAAAATACAGGAAAACTTTTCATAATATAATTGGATGATTATATTTTGTCCTAAAATATAATTGGGTTGAATTTTTATCTATTGGAACCCACATGGATGAGATTTATAACATTATTTTTTTTAATTATTGGAATATGAAATATGTCTCACTCAAAAATTAATAATTAAATTATTTTTAATATAAGTTTAAATGGAATATTAATTCAATTATATATACATATTTTAAAGCTATATTTTTTTATTTATCATTGTAATTTATTTATAATTGTTAAGAAATATATAATTACTATAATTTCTTATACATTATCGATGCTGAAATTATTTATTTAGTGAAAAATTAATAATATTGTTTTTATTAAAATAATAATACCCATTAAAAGGCCAAAAAACATTACCAAAACATATTGGTAGAGTATATCTACACCATAAGCATACAAGTGTAGACTTTTGGACCATTTTGGGCCTTATAAAACAGATTATGAAATTTGTATTATATTTATTTTAAATAATGTCAAAAGTTATCACCTTCATAATTTAATAAAAATATCATTTTAAAATTTGGGTGTTTTAGAGGATGAATTATTCTAAAACTATTCTTATAGAATCTAATAGATTTATCTTAATCATAGTATTTTATTTTTAATATTTATGCATCACATAAATATATTAAATAATTATAAAAATATATAGTAGTAATTATTTTATTAAGAAAAATATCAAGTAAAAGGTTTTAAAAATATTAAAATAAAAATTATATGAACTAATTAATGTGATCCTAGAATTTTATAGAAAAATATGAAATTTTAGTAATCTATTAAATATTTTGGATCTAACGTATCTTCTATATGGATTTTATTTAAATTCATAAAATTCAATAGTGTCCAAATTGACACTAGGTATTTTATAAAAATAACATATTATAAAATTGTATAGAAATCACATTAATATATAAAAATTTAAAGTTAAAAATTATATGGTTGACATTGTAATAATGTATCTATTTATAGACAATTCACAACACATAATTAGGTATCTATAACAATTTAAAATTTACAATATTATTACCATAAATTAAATCAAATAGATTAAATGAGGATTAATTAAAATGAAAATGTTTAACATAAATTCTAATCATGTATAAATTTTAATGGTTTATGATATTACCACCATATATCATATCATATTCTAATTTGAGTCATTTTTGAGGTTTTTATGTGGGGTTTTTTTTTATTATAAATTAATATTTTTGAGAGTTTCATAAAGTTCCCCACTCCTCTGTTATAAAAGGGAACCTCATCCCTCTCTTCTTCACACAAAATGAGCTTTCAAACTCGGTCAAACACTGACCATTTCTCTCAACAACTTCCCTAGAGACATGCTAGAGGTCCTATAATTCTTCAAATACCATCATTAGTTCTTTTAGATGAGGTTTAGAAGAGGCACGTCGAAGAAGTGGTAATATTCATTACCGATTCATTCAAACTTATTTCTTCTTCTACTTCCTCTATAATTGTTTTTTTTTGTTTTTAGGTAATAACTACAGTATCACTTTTATACTGATATGTTATAATCCACTATCCATCTTATTAAAAATGAAATCACCATGCGTGTGTACATACTGCCTACCGTCACAACGTCGTGGTGTAATCTATTTTTCATAACCAACCTACTTGGATGGGTATAATAATAGAATAAATAACTATATATGATTATTGTAAAGTGATATTTATTCTTAAATATTATACACCATACACTTCCATACAATTCCACAATCATGGGAATGATATTGTCGCTCGTGCGTACGGTCGGCTTACCGTCTACGTGATGCGATGAGATTAATTCTCCATGTTAACCATTAAAGAATGATTATAATGTATATATAATAAAAAATCATTGAATATATGATATAATAATAATAGTTGATTTATTTATGTATAATTATGTCATTTACTTACATTTAATTTAACAAGGAAACAAAAACAGCATTCATGCATACGTACGACCCACCATCTCCATGAATGGTGTATTTCAATCCATTTATCGATCAATTATATATATTTACATATTGAATTAAAGTGATATGTAAATAATTTTTTACATTCTAAAAGTAATTAATCCATTTCTACGTAATTATATGAATAATTACAAGTCAAAACAAGTCTGATAAATGAAAAGAGTTTACCAAAAACGCTGCTTTAACATGGAATTGAAAAATGAACGGGTAATATAATGTCATAATTGAATCATATATGATATCATAAAAATGACTATAATTCTTGAAAAAGTCAATGAAATTGTTTAAATCATTATTCATTAGTTTTGGGCATATACATAAGAAATTGGACCTAAGATAAGGGATAATTATTCCAATCTCGTTATTATCTGATATTGTTCATTCATTAATATTTTCTTGGGTTATATTTTTCAACCATGTCCATGATTTATAAAAACCGTTATTCATAATGTATTTACTATTCATACATGTATGTTTAATGTCATGTTTTTCATTTTATTTACTTTTACTATGTAGTATGGAATGATTCATTCTTTTTTTTACCATACGATGTACTTTTTTACATTTTCGAAAAAAGTACAAGGATAATGTTTTTTATCATATACAACATGAACAGTTTTATACAATTTCATAACACCTTATTTACATAATTATTCCTCTACATGATTTAAAGGATATTTTCAAAAAACAATTCTTCTAAAATTTGACATGTTATTGAGAAAATAAAATGATTTTAAAGAAGAAAATATATTTTCCTCAAGGATTCATTTTATGTGTTTTGTCAAAACAATTTTCAATTTAAGATGGAATTCTATAATATGGATATGTTTCATGTATAATGTCCCTATTATTTACATGATTTTATTTTTTTATGATGAAATTATATCCAATGTTTTATATGGATTATGTTATGTTGTGATGATGTATATGAAACTCATTTTATTCATTGGGTTATGATGAATGATTTATGTTTATTTTGTGGCACAAAAAATAATGATTTCATTATGAGATGGGCGGAACCTATATCTCCATCCAATTAATTGGGAAAAGATTTATATCTCATGAGAGAGATATGGTTGGAACAACAAGTAAATCCATTACTGTATTACTTGGCTGGAACAGTAGGTAAACCCGGTTCAGTTTTGGACTTTATCCACTATGATGGTCTTAGCATCAATGCCTTGGATACTATGGAAATAATATCATGTGTATAATGGTTTTCCACAATAACATGTTTTATTACCATGTTATTTTATCATGATTGATGTTTTTTTATGATCCATGCCTTAGGTACTGCCATGTTTTATGTCATTGCTCATGATTTTGATGTTCAAATTTAATGTTCATTTTTTTATATTCAAATGTTTATGGATTGTTTTATGTTCTCTATGTTTACCCTTATTGAGAAGTAAAGCTCACCCTTTCTATGTTTTTTGTTTTACGTTCCACTGGATATAAACAAAGGTTTTAGGTAAGAAAACAAAAGGGGAATATATTTATGGGAGATGTTGAAGATCTTTCACCATGATTAGAAGATTATGTTCCATGTTTCCAAAGACACTAAATAATTACGGTCCTTTGCTATTTGATTTCGATATTTATTATGTATTCCGCAAACGTAATGTAATTTCCATGTACGTCATTCTTGTGTCTCTATAGAATCGAGGTCCCTACTGGGTATTGTTATACTCACCAATGCACAGGCATCACCCGCACAATGTTGTGTCTTGTGCAGACAACGGACAGCTTTGACAAAGGATAGGGAGATAGGTACATATGGTGAAAAGAGGTTACCGGTTGATGTGGAGAGCTATATATATGAGATGTACCTACCCTTTAGGTTGAATCCTTGGTGGAAAACCTCAGGAGCTGTTTTTCCTTTTTGTTATATCTCTTTTACTTAGGATTCTATACATACCCCTTTACATTATGTTCCCACATCTAATTTCAGAAGTCATACTTTGTGGTTTTTTATTATTGTGTACCAGGTCTGTGTGGTTTCTAGTTTAAAAGAAATGCCTTCATTTTTCTGGGATATGTCTTTTTGGTCCTAGTCTCTAACCCCTGACCTATGGAATGCAGGATTGAGGTAGTCACGACATAGGCCCTAGAGGAAGGGTTATGAAAAGGTGGTATCAAAGGGAGGTCGGTTCCACCGAATAACTAATAATCTGATATTTTTAATGGATAAATGTTGTTAATTATCTTGAGTTAAGTGTTTAGTCCAAAAATTATAATGCTTTTGTGGCATCCGACATATCCATATACCAAGACCCTATATTCTGATTTCTGAATCGGTACAGGAAAACACTGATTGCATCTGTTTTTGAAATGTTTTTCATTCGATCTATTTTGAGTTAGATCACCAGGTATAACATATTGACAGTGGAACGTCTATTTCATTATTGGATGATCCAGCTTAGACAACCATCCTGGATTCCCGAGAGAGTTCACAATGATAGCCCACCGAGCGATAATGCTTTAGTGCATGGCCCTCTTCCAACAATACTACCTTCGGGAGGTGTAAAAGCTACACCACCACCTACAACGTAGTAGTGTCCACCATCCCCACTATTTGAATATGCATATAGATTGAGCAAGTTTCAGGAGTCTGAGAGACAAAGGCCTCCAAGTTCTTGAGGCGAGACTGGTCTTTAGGCTACTGAGGACTAGCTGGAAAATGTGGCATGAGTTTTCCGCCTAATTGGGACACCAGCATACCTGATGGTAATCCTTTCTACTAGTCTCTTTCAGGTAACAACAAGGAGATGCTAGATCCTGATGTTGTTGTTTCACAATTAGGCGACCCTCACCTAGTTGGACTTCTAGAGATTATTCTTGGAGGAGTTCATTCCAGTGACTCTATGCAATTTGTTTATTTTGTAGCTTATACACTAACAACATGGTTTCCTGAAGGTGGCCTAATAATCAATGAGATCCACTAATCTCTCTTAATACTCCACTGACATAGAATTTGACTGTTTTTTCAGGGCCCGAACGTTTGAGTAGGGTCTCTTATGGGAGATCAGAGCCTCAATGATATCACTCAATATCTCAATGTTAGCAGGAGTTCTTGAGTGAGAGATATTGGTGGAGAACTTCCACGCTGAGTATGCATAGATGGTGAGATCCCTCACCATATGACAAGTAGATTAATAATCTGCAAACCGGAATTTGGGAGATGACACAAAGGTCCAAGAGGACCATAACTTTTTATGGATTACCCCAGGACGTAGGGCCATAGGTGCAGAGCTCGACAGGTAGAGGAGGTCATTGCAAGACTAGTGTCTGTTAAACTTGTCAAGTAAAGGGGCACATGGCTTGAGACTGTCCAACATCACGTGTGGATGATAAGCAGATGGTCAAGGGACCAATGGGGAAGAGGTATAGATTCAAGAGAGTATCTTCGTAGGCTGGAAAATGTGGTAAAGGAGTAAAACGTGCATCAGGCGATATGAGATAGTTTTAGGTTCTACAGAAACCTCCTCCAGGTAGTCCACCCCGACCTCAGGGAGTATGTGGAAAGGGATGAGCATTGATTTAGGAAGTTGGGTCCTAAAACCATGACACTCTGTAAATGATTCTATGTACGATCTGTGTCAAATACACCCTAGATGAAATTTTTATAAACACAGGTGTTAGTCACACTTTTATTTCCAAAGATCTCGTCCAGAACAATAGGATTGTGGTAGAACTATTGGCTCGATTCTTATGATTAAACACTCATACGGGATGGGATTTCATGATTTCATACAATTCCATGTAGTGTGAGATTACTCTAGGAGGCAAGATCTTGGACTGGGATCTACTAATACCATTTTCAAGGCCTTAGGATGTCATATTGGGTATGTACTGGTTATCCACAGTCCATGGTCAGATTAGCTAATTTAGGTTAAATGTGTTGTATGACCGTGAGTATGGAACCAGGATTTCCAACACTAGTGGGAAGGAAACCCTTGCAGCTCAATATGGATATTCTTGTGGGAGGGTGCATCTTATTACTCATTCATTGGCCAACCTCACCCCCGGAGTAATTGACGAGGGGAGTCCGAGTTATCATATAGTGGTGGACCATTATGATGATGTCTTTCTTGAGTATGTTCTGGGACAACCTTTTAACGTAATGGTAGACATGTACATTATCATTTACCCCGGAATGACACCAATATCTAGAACACCATATCAGATAGCTCATGCATAGCTTCATGAGTTGAGGGTAAATTTTGAAGACTTACAGGATAAGGTCTTAATAAGTCTTACTATTTCTCCATGGGCAGACACAATTTTGGAATCGAATAAGGAAAATGAATGTTTGAGGCTTCTGGTGGACTATCAGTTCCTGAATTAGGAGACTATGAAAAAAAATGTATCAACTCTTGAATATTGATGATCTATTTGATTAGCTGAAGGGTGCTCGATGGTTTTCGAAGATAGAACTCTGATCATGCTATCATCAGCTTCGGGTAAGGAATGAAGACATACTGAAGATGACATTCAGCTATAGGTATAGATACTATGTGTTATTGGTGATTCCTTATTGTATGACCAACGCCCCAGCAGTGTTCATGGGACTCATGTACAGGATCTTTCATCATTATCTCAATCGCTTGGAGGTGGACTTCATTGATGAAATCTTGGTGTACTCAGCATTGGATTAGGATCACACCACTCATCTATAAATATTTCTGGATACACTCATAGAGAACCATCTATATGGAATGCTCTAGGTGTTCTAGTTCTAGATACATGAGGTCCATTTTCTAGGACACGTTATCTCTGAGCTTTTAGTGGTGGTGGATTCGGCCGAGATAGAGGAAGTGCTTTCTTGGGAGCCACCAAGGAGTGTGATCGAGGTGCAGAGTTTCCTGGGGTTCTCTAGGTACTATCAAAGATTCATACCTAACTTTCCCAGACATTCAACACCATTTTTATCTTTTATAACTAATGGAGAACCATTCTTGTGGATACAGAGATGCTTTTATTTCCATGAGTAGAGGTGGAGACGGGCATGTGCCCCCATCTTGAAGCTACTATAAGAGGGGTATTAGATTTTACTCTACTATAACACATCAGGGACATGAATAGGATGTTTCATCATGTGGGAGAAAGTGATGATCATCTATGACTCCCAATAATTGAGACAGAACGAGCTGAACTATGCTACAAAGGACTTGGTGTTAGTTGTACCGGTCCATGTCGTAAAGTAAAGGTGGTACAACTTGATGGGTGAACGGTTTAATATCTTCTCTGATCACCAGAGGCTCTGGTATATCTTTACACAAAAAGAAATAAACCTAAGACATTGACAATAGATGGAGTTCCTCTAAGACTATGGCTTTGAGATAGTCTACACTCTTTGGAAGGGGAATGTGCTGGAAGACTCACACAACAAGAGGCTTGGGTTACAATTGCTGAGTGAGGTGACATAATAGGTAGTTGTATAATAGTAATCCTCAATAGATAGATATGACGTATAATACCTTCATTTTATGACTATCACTCCCATACTCATTCAGTGAGTACAGAAGTCCCTACATTGGAACACTGACTATGAGGCCCGATATGCTCAGATATCCTTAGGACGGGTTTATGAAAGATTTTATGAAGGTGGGGAGCACCTCATCATTTTCAGAGGATGTACCATGGTACCTATTATTCTATGATAGGAGTTATTGAGGGAGTTCCAAAAATACCCTTTGGCGGTACATCCCGGCGTGGAAAGGATGTACTAGAACCTCCAACATCACTATTGGTGGCCAGGGATGAAGAAAGTAGTGGCAGATTTTGTTTCACGATTTCTCACATACCGGCATGTGAAGGATGAGCCCCATGTTCTAGCAGGAATGACTCAGTCACTTGAGGATCCAGAGTGGAAGTGGGATGGCATCTTTGTATACATCTTGACAGTGCTACCACCTATGTCTAGGGGCCACGATTCCATCTGGGTGATTATTGAATGACTCCACAAGTCCGCCCACATCCTACCCATCCAAGAAAAGAGATCAGTAGAGGGATTGTGGACTATCTACATTTTGGATATAGTACAACTTCATGGTGTTCCATCAATGATTGCTTCAAATAACGATGCTCATTTTACACCTTGGTTGTGGAAGGTATTATAGGAGGCATTCGAGACTCATCAATACTTGGGAACTTCCTTTCATACTTAGATATATGGTCATATAGAGTGGACAATTCAGACACTTGAGGACATTCTTGGTGCTTATGTCCTTGATTGTGGACACAGTTGGGAGGACCACTTGGAACTGGTGGATTTTGCATACAATAATAGTTAACACCCTACTATCTGAATAGTGTTATTTGAGTCTTTTTATGGAAAAACATGGAGGTCACATCTATATTGTACAAACCATGGGGAGTTAACACTAATTGGTCCAGATTTGGTATGGGGTACCACTAAGAATGTGATGATCATCCAGAATCAGATGAAGACTGCACAGAGCTGGCAGATGTCTTATGCTGACAAGATATGGAAACCTTTAGAGTTTATGGAGGGAGACCATGTCTTATTACAGGTCTCACCCCGAACATGATTTTAGAGATTTGGCAAGGGCTTCATGCTATCTTCAAGGTTCATAATAACTTTCTAGATCCATAGTAGAGTAGGCGATGTGGTGTACCACCTACCTCTACCCCCATAGATGCAGTGGTGGATAATTATTTCGATTTGTCATAATTTAGGATGTACATGAATGATCCATCACACATTATTGAATGGGAAATCTAGACCATAATGATTGGACAATGTTTGTGGTGTTCTTGATGAAGATTTAGTGTCTACATTAGCGAGTACTTCATGGGCATTCGATTTCTATGGTGTGAGATCGGTGGTAGCATGAGAATATACAAAATATCACATGGGAGAGGGAGTATCAGAAACATGCTCAGTACCCACATTTGATTCTATAGTTTGTTTTGGATTTGGGGATTTAAATCCTTTAGGTGGGGAGATTGTAAATACCTATATTTTTTGTATAAATTTTTATAATTATTTGGTGTTTATTGCATGTTTTAAAAAATTGACTGCACATGATTCCAAGGCCCGGAGAGCCCGAAAAACATTTTTATCATTTTTATGGTACATTGAGTAAAAGTGTGAGCATCATTTTCTATTTTTTGAACCGATGATAATATTAAAAATACTAGGGTACTGTATAATTTTATGTTCTGATATTATCTTATAAGAAGCTTCACATTGTTCGAAAAAAGTTGGATGGAAAATATAATTTTGAATCATTTGAAATAAAGTAATAGAAAAATAAAATAACTAAAATATATTTTATATTCCAAATTTTCAACCATTCAGTGGTGGTGGTGGGACCATATTGAAACATCAGACATTAAATAAGAGAATTTTAATGTCTTGAACCACTCGTTTCTTTGGTTATGTAATAACAAGACTTGTGTGTTTAATTGACTCATTAATTATGGTTAATTATTGTATCATCATATTAAACAAAATGAGGGATATATTTCACTTATTTAATCAAATATTGGGAATGGGTTTTGGTCACTCACGAGGGGAACCTATGACGAAGTGTCTGCGATGAGTTCCACTAATGTTGAAGTGAGGTTGGACGACCGTTGGAGGATTCGAACTAGACAACGACGAGCAACGAAGGACACCTTCGAACGTGGGTTCATCCCCTTCATCTGAAAATAAATCCACAAAATTCACGGAAGGGGATTTTATTGAATTATATAAAATATTTTTATGAATTCATGTTCTCTTGATGATATTTGAACACTCTCCATTTTATAACGCTAACGTAGAGGGCGTGGGCCAAACCAAACAAGGCCCAGACCCTCCAATATTTGGTCATTGGTAGTGTTTTTAATGGGAAACCGAAAAATATGGTGGTATGATGAATGAAAGAGCCACGTAGTGATGAAATAATCCTAGGAGGACTGTAGGCATATTGGGAAAAGAAAACGGACCTCTGGAGATTCCCTAGAGGCTCACAGAAGCTCCGTTGGCGCGGCGTCGCCAGTGAACGAAGGAGGTGATGGTCGGATCTCACCTTTCGTGAATAGAAGGCAGCACCAGAAGGTGCTACAAAAGACAGAGGTGGCCAGCCGACACCTACCATGGTGATGGTGAAGGTGCGCCATGACCGAATGTCATGGAGGAGGGCCATGGATCCGAGCTGCAGAGGAGGGTCACAACATCGAGCCACAGAAGAGGTTAGTAGCTCCGAGACATAGATGAGGGCCACAGATATGAGCCGTGATGGAGGACGGACCCATGCCCATGGTTCTGCTGTCGATAGGTCCACGTGGATCATCCAGCTAGACCAACACTAACTGGTGCTGCTGATGGAGGAACTTGAATGGGTAGACCATTTGGAAGGGGATTCGACCCATGCGCTCAGCTAGTGGGTCTTGTAAGTCCAACGAACTGGCGGGCAGCACCCATCAAAGTGGGCTAGGCCAATCCCGCAGCCCAGATCCTTCAAGCTGGGCCCAGTAAAACTGAGGCGAGCCTAGGACTATCGGATTGATTCCAACATGTTGGGTTGGGTAGGTCTGACTGGCTCTAGCTAAACCTAGACCCACTTACAGCCCAGTTTCGATTATAAGAAATATCTCATAAACTGGACATCTGTTTGATGAAATGTACGTGTCAATATAACCCTTAAGAAGAGGCAGCCATTATGAGAAAATTCATGTGGTCATTAGAGAATGTTTGAGTATGGTCAGGCTGGATCAGACTCAAATCCAACTGGGCCACCGACACTAAAATTCCTATAACTTATAGATGGTGCATCTGATTGGTGGGACACTAGTTGCGTTGGAAACCTTATGTAATGTAGGTAAATATAATAAAATCATAGTGGGACATTGTGGCCTTTGTGGTTTGAATGATGGATTAAGAGTAGAATCCTTCCAGAATCATGCATGCTTAGTGTGGGAATACAGTAGCTATATATGATGTGATGAAGGAATAGCGATCATCTGTGGTTCATCACCTGGAGATCCTCCATGGGTCTGAAATTAGAAATCCTCTATGGGTCAGTACCAAGTTATATTCTTTGGGTCAACACCTAGCGATCCTCTATGGGTAAGTATTGATTGATACTTTGTGGGTCAGCACTCAAAAATCCTTTATTCTTCAACACATAGTGATCCTCTATGGGTCAGCACATAGAAAACCTTCAGGGGTCAGCAACTAGCGATTCATTGTGGGTTGTCCCTTAGTGATCCTCCACAGGGTCAGCACCTAGATATCCTCTAAGGGGTAGCACCTATAGATCCTCTATGGTTCAGCACCAATCGACCATCTGCAATTCAGGAACAAAATCCACTTGATAGAATAAGTTGATCAAGCTTTATGAATAATCACATGTATTCTTATTATTTATTTTTTATACTTGGTTTGAGATGAGTCATTACTTGTGCTTTGTGATTGGGATCATTCTTTGTGGTTTGTTCCATTGTGGAATTACGGGTGGCCTTCCGGTGTCTCATGGTCCCTACTGGGTATTGTTATACTCACCCCAACATGCGTTTCTCCCACACCTTTTTGTTTCCTTTGCAGACAACATACAACTTTAACAGAGGTTAGGGAGTTAGGAACATATGGGTCACATAGGTGACCGGTTGACGTGGAGATCCGTAGAGATGAGATACACCTACCTTTTATGTAGGATCCTTGGGGAACAATCTCAGGAGGTATTTTTAATTTATTCTGTATCTATTTCTATTGGGCTTGAATACTAACTCGTTTACATTAAGTGAACACATTTACTTTTATCAGACATACTATGTGGTTTGTTATTTCTTGTACCTAGTCTCTGTGGTGGTGGGATTAAAGGCAATTCCATCCCATTTTTAAAGATATTCCTTTCTAGTGCTTGTCTCCAACCCATGGCCTGTTCAAGGCAAGATTGGGGTAGCCATGACATAGTCCCTGAGGGATGGGTCGTGACACCTAGGATCAGTTTTTTGTCTTGATGATGGAGATACATATGGGTGATGATTCGAAGAGAACTACCTAGAATTTTCTTTATTGTACCCAAGATGTATTCAAATTTTCTATCTTGTATATGTCACTCGATTTAACTTGGAAGAGTAATAAATAAAATTAATTGGGTGTGGTAGGGTCCACATTATTTATGTAATCACTCAGGGTCCCTAACATGTACCTCTAAAAAAAACTAGTAAGTTAGGTCTCTTATAAATAAATGTCCATTGAGGGATATATAATATAAGCCCAAAAAGTTTCATAGATGATTAATTAATATATAAGAAAAAATTACCTAACGAAATGGAACATGCTTTTTGTACATAGATAAATTATTCTTAATACATAAATCGGCAGGGAAACCCAAAAATCTATGATAAATAGGCTATCTAGTGTGTGTTCTTATGAAACAATTTATTTATTTTGGTTGTTCAAAAATATTCTAGTATTCCTTTAAGATGTTCAGGAATACATTATATGGTGTCCCACATTTTTATTAGATAATATTGCAATACGTTCTCAAATTAGAGCATATTTTAATGTTTGGTTTCTTTGAATTAAGTTACATAATCCATGAAAATATTTAAATTTTATTCATTTCCAGTCTAAAATCTTCATAATTGGTTCACCCTGAGTACATTAAATGCATCTCCTAACTTGGGGACAGACATCTAATTAATGGGTGAGCATAAGGCAAAGAAAGGGAAATCATGGAGAACATATAACATGTGTTCATGATATATATATATAAGAACATGAGAAATATCATAATGGAATTTACAAAGGAAAAAATAGAGTATATTTACAAAATGAGTTGTACTAATAACATAGAAATGTGGCTAAATCATATAAATGAGGGATTCATAATCATATCACCATGTTTTCACACTGATATGTAAAAAAATTACAATGTATATTTACAATGCTATCATAAAGCATATCATTTGTAGGGATTTAATTCATTACCCAATGAATTGAAGCACTATCAAGACACACCCATAATATGTAAAAAATAATGGGACCCACATCGATCAAAATAAAACATCTTATAAATAACCATTAGAGAAAAAATAAAACTGGTTTCATATAAAATTTGTGGCGTTTGAAAAAAATATTTTATAGGAAAATATCATTACATTGTTTTTACTAAGAGAAAAAATAGGTGTTTAATGCATGTTTACCCATGAATAAAATTAATCATTTTTATATATAGTTTAATATCACTTGAAATTAAATAGGTATTTTCATTCAATAAATGAAAAAAAAAATTATATTTTCTTAAAGAAATAAATAAATTTTTAGATGTTAATTATTCAACATAATGGGAATGAATAATGTTTTTAGAAAATGGTAAAAAATGAGGGAAAATGGGAATACAATTAGAAAAACATAATTTGTATGTAAGTTGATTTATAAAAATAAAAATAGTAGATAGTGTCCATAAAAATCATAATTGATGTACCAAAAGTGGTTCTTGATGCCAATAGAAATGAAGGATATTTTCCTTACCATGAAGAGTAAAAACTAAAACATGATGGTAGTGACATTGGAGGCCTTAAAACACTTTAGGAGGACTCCATTTTAGGTAACACTTCCGTAAAATTATATGGTAATAATTTAGAGTGAAATAATATAAGGAAAAGGGTGTGTATTTATAGAAAATGTGGAGGAATTGATTATTAATTTCAACACAAAGGCCATGAACACCTAGGTAGTGGTAATTGAAAACCCATGGGCATTCCCATGGTATTTTATGATGGTATTGGAATCATGGGACCCCTATTATATTATTTTCATATAATAAAGTCGAACATAAATTTAAATTAGATATTTTTATTTGGGAAATTTATTATTTAAACAAAATAACAATTTTATAGTTAACATTTCTATTTTAGTATTTGGAAAGTATATTATATATTTTGAAATCGATTAAATTAAAATAAAATAAATGATATTAATTGAATAATAAATTTTAATTTATGTTTTTTGGTTAATTAGTTATTAAATAACATTTATATAATTATTATTTCATTAAAATACGGTAAAACTAAAACTGCATTATTACTATTCATAAAAATAATATATTTTAGAAAATTATCATAAATTCAGCCTAATTTTATTAACATGATGATTAAAAAAATGATATTTATTTTATCATAATAATTATCTAAATATAATAATATTATCGTTTAAATAAAAAACACTTTATTTATAGGGAATAATAGAAGATTAAAAATTCTTAATAAATTTTTTGACACTTGAATTTTTTTTCATTTATAATTAAATAAAATTATTTTTTCGTAATATTCCCAAAATTAAAATTTATAAATAATAGATTATTATATTAAAATAATATTCATCTTCCTAAATAGTATAATTTTTTCAAATAATCAATTTATGAAAAAATATTCTTAAAACAGAATTGATGGAAAAACAATTTTATTTATATCAAGGAATTACACTTTTTGAAAATAGTGCATCAACAAATATCCTCTTATAACACCCAAATAAGGCATATGGGTAAGGTGTTAAATGGTTATAATGTCATGTACAAATTTGGATAACATTGATTGTGTGGTAATTTATACCAACCTGTACTTCCTCCATAGGTGATTCCATTAAAATTACAATTGTTCAAACTCAACTTGGGCATTTTCATGAGCGAAAATAAATTATGCTACCTCCATCCCATCCTCTAAAATATGGGATTTAAATTCCCTATCTATACTATTTTATTCCATAAACACTTCTTTCTGTATTAAATAATCTTTATCAAATTTTAATTATAAATATAAATTATATCATAAAAATTTATTATAAAGAGTAATGTTTCCAACAATCCTATAAATCAACAGTCATAATTGACCCACAATCATTTAATGGTCAATTTAAGAGGGTCACATATAACTTCATATTTCAAAAAATTTTAAAAATATAGTTTTTTTTCGGTATAATATAGTCTAAAAAACATTTTTGAAGGATAAAAATAGTATTCCAAATGTCTAGGTCATTGTATTATTTACCATGAAAATATTTCACACCAATTTTTTTTTTAAACTTGATCAAATAGTGTTGAAGTGATTTTGGTACTTATGACCCATTGTCTCATCTGGTTACCACATTACTTATTCACATTTATCGTCCCTCCACGATATTTTTGATGAGGTTGTATGTCTTGTTGTGTATAACCTTGTCTCTATTGTCCAATATCACTACTGGCTACTCAACAAAAGAGAGGAAATACCCAAGAGTTAACTCATTAATATTTGGTATATATGAATAGTCATGTATGCATTTCCTCAATATAATATATTGAATACACCAAGAATGTTATCTAGATTTGGAGGAAGGTATAGATGATAGGCCACTTCCCCTAAGCGATAAAAAATTCTATTAGGGTCAATGTACATAGGGATAAGAATCTATTTATTTTGAAACATCAAGAATCACTTAAATGGTGATATTATAAGAAAAAAATTATCTTCAACAATAATATCAAAGTAACATAAGTGATTATCATCATTACTCTTCTTATGACTCTAGGAATCCATTATGTGAATTTAAATAAAATGAAACTCTTCTTTTATGTCTGACAAAAGATCAGGCCCAATTACCATTATCCCAATAACTTCATCCCAAAATTTTATTGTTCTGCATCTCTCCCTATATAGATCTTAATTAGGTTCCATTTTAATACTTGAATGGATGATATTTTTTGTATGAGAACTCATATAATGGGAGATGATGATCCCTTTCACCGTTAAATTTCATTAAGAATGTTCTCATAATTTCCTCAAGTCTCTAAATAATCCGTTTATATTTTCTATAATATTTTAGGTGATAGGCCCTATTGAAATTTAAATCATTATTCTGAGCATGTTAAATAATTATATATATTTTTAACATGAACTGTGGATCATGATCAAAAATTATTTGAAGTGTAAATCATTGCAACATCACCACATAATTTATGTATATTAGGATTTTTTATTTAAGAGATAAATATTAACATATGTTCACATATTTATTGTATTTTCATTGAAAAGACGGACATAGAACTAAACTCAAACAGTGTACATTCTATCGTTGATAGAATAACGAGAATACCTTCTACCACATAATCTGGAGAATCAACATCCACCATTCAAATTGAAAAATCATCGTCTATCTCCCATGTCCTATGATTATTTTGATGGTGATTCCCCTCCACTATTATAGGATTTTAACATTGTTTGTGAAAGTTCACATGTAATCCAGACTTGTTGCATTTGAATTTCGACTGCCCCTTCAGTGATTATCATTTTCCAATAGTGTTGGGATGTTGAAGCTTCACCTCACTATGATATTTCCGATAAATATGAACATATTTTACATACTATTAACATTTACCACTATAGATAATGTAGTTACATGAAATATTCTTCCACCATTTGATACATGTTCGATGTTTCATTTGATTTTATCCTTGTCCATGATAAAAGATCTTTCCCATGTTTGGCTCAAATGATCTCATCCATTTATAAAATCTACGAGACCATTGCTTCCCTTTGAACTCCAGTTCAACATTTATTTCACTTCATACTATCTTCTAATAGTATTCATAGTCTATGTTTTCTATATTCTTCTAGATATACGGTCTTAGTCCACTAATGAATATATCAACCATTCCATTATTGTTCATGATACTGCTAGTGGTGTAGCAATAAATCCTTGTAATATTCATCTCATAGCTTCCCAAAAACTCATTTTCCTTCTACTTCAGCTCTAATATATCATTATCAACTTTTTTTTTAAATTAAACACATGAAATAATTTCATTGAAAGGTTCCCCTAAACATTTACCACTACATAGAAATAATATTCCTTCATAGAATCATGTTTTTAACCAATTTCAACATCTTATCAACCTATCTATGTAAGAGATACATCATTAGGGTTACATTCTCTTTCTCTAAACAATGGTGAATAGAAAATACATTTTTTTATAGATCATATCCATTTTTTAACAATCAATCAGTCGGTATATCTGTTGAAAGAGGGTGTTCATTGACCCATAAAGGACTCAATGAAAAAATTATCAATTTGAGGTGAATTTGGTCTCTTGGAATGATTCATGTTATTTCTCATATCGTGAGCCAGTTGATTCATTATTCTCCAATAGTTATCTTTTCTGGATTTCATTAGAGTGTCATCTGTGTTGCACTAACCATTTAAACGGGTCCTCATATTTCTCATTATATTCTAAAAAACACAATGAGAAACATATTTATTTTAAGTATATTATAATTCTAGTGGAATTAAATGGATTAAAAAATCATTATTAAATATGTTATTCTTTCAATAAAATTACCTTTTATATAAATTCTTCATAATGATTCGTAAATTTTATCTGATTGACCAAACATATCCACTAGGTGTGTCAAACGATGAGTTCCGAAAATCCTATTATCATGCACTATTTCCCATTAAATTCTCTCTCGAAGAATTATTTTCATGGTTTTGACCCTAGATACATATATACTATTTCGACATCCACTTGTTCATATCCAGACATGGATTTATGTTCTCAAAAACCACTACATTAAAACTTCACCTAAATAAAAAGATGTTTTCATTTATTTTAACATGTCCATAAGTTTCGTTCAAAATATTTCAAATCAATATTTCCAAAAATATCTAAACTATCCTTTGATATAAATCATGGAATCCCACATTTTAATTTCATATCATTACATTAAAATGAACAAACAATAGATATTTTAATTTTTGGTTTCATGTAAGTAAGGTATATTGTAATGACCTATAATTTCCATGTAATTTTTTTATTAAATGGAAATTTTACGAGTCTGTGAAAACTGACTGCACATGATTCTGAGGCCTGGAGTTTGAACCGGTGCTCAGAATGGAAATCTGAGTGCACCGTTGAACTCGCAGTGCCAGTATTATCGTAAGGATACTTTCACCTCGACGACAGTTGGTCGAGAGTGAAAGATAATTTTTGTGTTTTTCTTGAAAGAATAAAATCAAATAAATGTTTCATAAAATTTTATTTTATTTTTTCCTTAGTATATCCCATGTGAATGTTGAGAGGTGGGGACCACCTGAACAAAAACCTATCTATATATGTTATGGTGGTGGGGAGAACCCAAGACTAACCTCCCATGTGGGTTATGGTGGTGTGGACCACCTGATAATTTAACCTCTTGAACTCCCATTTTACCTGTTAGAAACCTCTTGAACTCCCTTATTAGGTGTGAGAAACATTTTGAGCTCCCCCGCATAATTGTGTCAACCCCACTAATTAATTAAGAAACCCAAAAAAAATTAATTAAGCTAATTTGTATTTATTCCAACAACTTAATAGATAACACAATATTTTATTTTGGATATCTCTTGATTTTGGTGGGATTGGTAGGTAGGAGCCTTGGGAGAAAAGCTCTCCAACGAAGAATGATGACTTTGAATTCGACTTCTTCCTTAGGACATCCATTGATGAGGAATGTCTTTATCATCAACGAACTGACTATTGAGGGAACACCGACATCACCGACATCCATCTATCCCCAACAATGTCATTTTCTTCCTCGTGACCTCCGTTGATGAATCAAACATGGTAGAGAGGGTGTTTGAATTATTTCCCTAACCCATTCTTGATATTCTTGTGATTCATGTATTATAGCATCTTGTTACCACTCTAATGTGGATCCTACGATCCATAAAAAACCTGGAATGTCCTCTCCTAATTTCTTGGGACAATTCTTTTGTTCTTCGTGATGGAGGATAGTTTCTATCAACCACGGTGGGGCCTGAGAACAACGTCTGGCACCATCGCCGGCCGCAACGAAGGTGACAACGCCACATCACCGCCTCGCAGCCACCGCCGCCTGCGGCCTCCGCCTCCTACACCCTTCATGCCTCACAGCCCCGCTATCCGTGACTGAGTCACCCTGCGCCCTCGTGGTGCCCCCGCAGCCGAGCCACCCCGTGGCCTCGTGCCGTCTGTGGCCAAGTCGTCCTGCAGTCTCACGACACCCCATCGGCTGAGCTGCCCCACAACATCATGCCATCGGTGGGAAAACTACCCCATGGACTAGCACCCCCGTGGTAATGCACTTCCCTCGCGACCCGACAAACTCCACACCATCGCTCCATAGCACCTGCGACCTCGCACCGCCTTCGTGGATCATGTTGCCCTCTACGGTCCCTCGTGGCCCTCACGACCTTCTGGACCGCCCAACGAGCCGGGCGAGACTCATCGGGTCTGGCAGGGTCGGTCCTTCCTAGTTGGACCATACCCAGATAAGCTATGAGCTTTTCACTCTAACGTCTATAACTTTAGCAAATCCAACAGGGCCCTGGGACTAAAAGGCTAATAACACACAGACCAGGCATTCGATTGATGTGCCGTCTGTTGAATTGATACTCCTATGATGAGGAAGACCATTGAGATAATTCTTTGTGGGTCTTTGTGGTAGTTGGATTATCGACCAGGGTCTTGTGGAGCGGACCCTCCCGGAGACAGGAGAGAATAGTGTTGGAACCCAGTAGTTGGTTGTGACGCGATGAATGAAGAGTGATCTTGTATGGTACAACACTGAGCGATCCTATGTGGATAAACACCTAGCGATCTTGTGTAGGTCATCACCGAGTGATCCTGTATGGGTAAAAAAATAGCGATCATGTGTGGGTCAGCACCTAGCGATCCTGTGAGGGTCAGCACCGAGGGATCCTGTGTGGGTGAGCACCTAGAAATCATGTGTGGATCAGCACCGAGAAATCCTTTGTGGGTCAGCACCGAGCTATCCTATGTGGGTATGCCTCTTAATAGAGTAAGATGATTCAGTAGTTACATATAATAAACTATACTATTGTACTTAAGTTATACCTAGTGTGAGCTGAGTTTGTACCTGTGTGGTACTTTCTTTCCTGGTAATACCTCAGTTATATTCTTTTGTGTGGCATACCTGGGAGGTATTTCCCTGTATGGTGTTGCTTCTAACGTGGAATAGTTGATATTTGAGTTTTTGGGTTGGACCCTATGTTTTCTCAGAATTGTGATGGGTATACATGTTAACTTTGGTATATGTATGGGTATATACCTAAGTAGGGTTGACAGTTGACTTCATTATTTGAGTTTTATTCTTTGTGGATTTTTTAAGACCCTGAGTGTCTCAGGGTCCCTACTGAGTATCATTATGCTCAACCATGCACAGGCTATGACTGTACCTTGTTGAGTTTGGTGAAGATGAAAAATAGTGTTGATCGAGACTGGGGGTACTGGGACTAGATGGTGCCTGGAGGATGACCTTTTGGCGAGTCGGTACATAGAGGATATGAATGGACAAGGATTCATGAGTAGGTGATCTATACCTACACATCAAGTAGGAATCTCGGAGGACAACCCAGCAACTATCTCCCTTTTTAATCCATTTTAATTGTACTTTCAGTTTCTTGTAAATTCTAGATGGGTATGTATTCTGGCCCCTTTTAATTACTTTACTCACACAGATTACTCTTAAATTTACATGTCTTCGTATAATGTTGTGTTTTGGGTTGTGAGTGATTAGATGATATAAAAGTAATGCCTTCCTAGTAATATTGAATACACCTTTGGTTCTAGTCGCTAGCCTCTGACCTATGGAAGGCGAGATCGGGGTAGTAACGGCAGGAGCCCGAGGGGACGGGTCGTGACAAATTGGTATCAGAGGAGTCAGTTCTATTGTATAATGTAGGACTATAATCTTTTTAATAGAAATAGTTCTACATGTATTGAGTGTGGTTATCAGTTTAGGGAATCAACTGTTGGTGCGGCATCCAACATATCCATACACCAGGACCCTGACTTCTGATTTCTGACTCAGTGCAAGAAAACACTGATTGCATGAGTGTTCTCAAGAGTCTTCTTTGTGAAATCTTTGATTCAGCTCACCATGTATAACTTATTGACCGCGGAAAAACAATTTTTTTCTAGATTCCCCCATGAAGACAACCATCTAGGGTTCTGAGAGATATATGCACTGATAGCCCACCGAGCAATGAGGCCTCGGTGTAGGTCCCTCTTTTAGAATAGGCACCAGTGGAGGCATCAGTGGTACTATTACATATTGGTCCACTGATGCCACCAACCCCAGTAGCAGAGCGTGTAGACTGCTTGGGCATGTGGCATGAGTTCCAGTGCTAGAGGCCCCTTAGGTTTAGGGTAGATATTGACATACATGCAGATGAGGATTGGATGGATGTCGTGGTGAGAGTTTTTTGTCTGGTAGGGACACCATCTGATCTCTTGGTGATCCTTGCCGCCAGCCTTCTACAAGAAGTAGTAGGCAGATGGTGGAGAATGATGCTCCAATTTCATGATGAGCTAATGTATCTCTAGGAAGACATAGAGATCCCTTCTCATGTAGATTGTGTCCAAGTTACTCTTCACGCTATGCGCATATAGGAGCTACATCATCTGCAGTAGAGTACCATGACTCTGGATCAGTACCTGGGAGATCCACCGACCTCTCACACCACTTCACTAATATGGTGCGAGACCCATTTTTCAGGGCCTGGACCTTCGAGCAGGGGCTTAGGTGGGAGATCAGGGCTTCGATGATCTCACTCAGTATCCTGACGTAGGCTTGAGTGTTAGAGGGAGAACTCTTTTTGTATATTATCCTTACTGAGAACTCACCAACAATGAGACACACTACCAGTCATCACGTAGCGGTGTTTTCTGCAGTTGGCAGCAGACATATGTCGCCGAGGTTCAAGAGGACCAAACTTACTGGTGGAAGACCGCATGACTCAGGATCGGTTGTGCCAGGATCCTGAGGCAGATACAGTCATTCCAGGAGAGGTCAGTGTTACGTATGTGGTAAGAAGGGTCACATCGCTCGTGACTATCCATCCCACCGTATGGATGATCAGAAAGTGGTCAAATGACTTCTTGGGCAGAGACAGAGGTTCGACTAAGGAGGTCCACAAGGAGCATGTAGGCGTGGTAGAGGAGCTGACTGTACAACTAGCAGTGGGAGACAATTCGAGATGTTACCGCCACTCCCACCAGGAGGTCAACCCAGACTGCAGGAAGCAGGTGGACATGGGTTAGCTCATCTCCAGGTAGTTGACGACTATGATCATGGTGCTCCATAGATGATATGAGTTACGATCTGTGTCTAATCCTCCTTATCTACAACACTTATAGAAAATGGTACCAGTCATTCTTTTATTTCCACATTCCTTGTTTGGAGCTCATAGATTCTGACGGAGCCGCCGGCTTGATCCTTACGGCTGGAGACTCCTATGGGAGTTGATTCGACTATTACGCACTGGTGCTGGCAATGTGAGCTTACTCTATGAGGCAAGAGCTTCGACTGGGATCTCCTAGTAGTGGTGTCGAGGCCTTATGATGTCATATTGGGTATGAACTGGTTATCTAAAGTCCATGCACATATTTACTATAGTAGGTGCAATGTGAGATGTGTCTGCATGGATGGGACCAAGTTTACCTTCACCGGCGAGTCACTACAGGAATTCTAGCTTTTACCAACTGTTCTGAACCATTTCGAAAGGCCTAGAAACTATTTGTATATTATATACCAACGGTTTTTCAAACCGTGGACATGTAAGCTCTGGGTAATGTCTTATACCAACGGTTTTATGTAAAACATTGGTATAGGTGTTAATGTAAGAGATATAACAATGTTTTCACAAACCATTGGTATATGTACCCTTATACCAATGGTTCTAAACCTTTGGTATATAGTTTACAATATTCATAGACAACATATACCAATAGTTTTTAAAAACGTTGGTACAAGTTTATACTAATGGTTATAACAAAACAATTGGTATAATATACATCAAAATGCTATACCAATTGTATTGAAAATCATTAGTATACATATGTTGCAGCTCCACAATAACCAACAGCCCCCTCCAACCTGCAACTCTCCATGACCTGCAAGATCACATACACATCCAGAACCAAAAATCCCAAAAGGGATGTTTAAAATTCACTCGGAATTCATATATTTAGAAACATAAATTTCATTCATCACTCAAACTACAACACAGGAGAAAAATCCAGAATCCAATACATCCACAATCCAATACATCCAGAATTGAAATGCAATAACACCCATAACACCAATACAAAATTAAAATCCAATACATCAAGAATCCAATACACATAATAGAATTTACAATTTAGAATTCATTACCAATAAAGCTAGAATCCAATACATCAAAAATTAATAAATTTAGAATTGAAAAGCAATAAATCCCATAATAGTATTAAAAATTTATAATTCACTCCTCACTCAAACCAAAACACTAATTCACACAATAGAAAAAGGCTACATGTTATAGGAAGCACATGGGATGTTTATTGATGGTCTTTGGATGACTATCTTAAAACCAATAGATAAACGAGGGTAGAGTGGGCATGGATAATGATACCCATAAGATAGAAAATGGTAGAGGTCTTGTGATAATACTTAAGATGAGTTATAGGAAGCACATGGGATGTTTATATTCCTCTAATGACTATGTACTCATGTATAAATGGTACCTGATGTGTTAGTTGGAAACATTGGCCAATCTCAACATATGAGATGGGGTACCAGAATAGCCTACATGTTTTTCAAACTTTTCAATTATAATAAGGAGGTATGTAGGTAATTTGAATTTGGTCTCCATGGTGTGATGTGAGATGAATACCCATTTTGGGTAGTGGGTATGAGTATTCAATTATTTCATTGGTATTGGGTTCCCAAAGGGACTTTGGTTTGGTCCTTGAACCACTCATTGAGGAGGAGATTGGCGTATTAAATGTCATGTATTTTAGAATAGGGGTTGGAGTTCCTCACATGAATAGTGGATTGTGTGAGGGTGGATCATGGATCCTTATATTATATTATCAACAAAATCTGAATACGTTTGGTCAGTTTTCCATATGCCAATAGTTTTCACATAAAATGTTGTCCATTTTAAAAAAATGACTGACACATCAAGTGATTCCGTCCACACTGTTCCTCAGATTGAGGAGGGGTTATGTTTTACACGTTACATATGAGACATGGATCATTTTCCTAAATTATCATGACAATCTGAATGTGTTTGGTCGGTTTTACATAAGATAGTTGTTGTTTTCACCTAAAATGATGTCTATTTCATAAAAAAGTGAGACACTTTGAGTGTTACCCGTCACATAATGCCTCATATTGAGGCAGAGTTGACTCAATCATATCACAAATGACCCATTGATCGTTGTTCGAATGTATTAACACAATCCAAATACGTTTTGTTGGTTTTACATATACCAATTGATTTTACATAAAAGTGTATCCATTTAAAATAAATGAAAAACGCATTGAGTGCTACAGGACACACCATGCCTCGGATTGAGGTGGGGATGACTCATACACATAAAAAATGATCCATGGATCCTTTTCATAAGTATCAACAGAATCCAAATGTGTTTGTTCAGTTTTCTATATGCCAGTTGTTTTCACTTAAAATGTTGTCCATTTAAAATAAAAGTGAGACACTTGTGAGTGGAACTGGCCACGTCATGCCTAAGATTGAGGAAAGGATGACTCGTACACGTCACAAATTACCCATGGATCGTTGTGCTAAAGTATCAACACAATATGAATCTGTTTGGTCAGTTTTCCATATGTTAGTTGTTTGTTTCACTTCAAATGTTTTCCATCTCAAATAAAAGTGACACATGTTGAGTGGTACCAGCCACACCGTACCTCGGATTGAGGCTGAGATGACTCTTTCATGTCACAAATGACCCATGGATATTTTTCCTAATTTATAAAGAGAATCTGAATGAATTTGGTCAGTTTTCATGTATGCCAGTTGTTGTTTTCACTTAAAATTTTGTCCATTTTAAATAAAGGTGAGACACTTTGAGTGGTACTAGCTACACCATGCCTCAGATTTGAGGCAAGGTTGACTCATACATGTCAAAAATGACCCATGAATCATTTCTATAAAGTATCAACACAATCCTAACATATTTTGTTGTTTTTTATTTTAACATTTGTTGTTTTCACTTAAAATGCTATCCATTGAAAATAAAAGTGAGACACTTTGAGTGGTACTGAACACATCGTGCCTTAGATTGTGGCGGGGATGACTCGTACATGTCACAAATGACTCATGGATCATTTTTCTAAAGTATCAACACAATTAAAATACATTTTGTTGGTTTTTCATATGACAATTTTATTTACATAAAAGAGTATCCATTTCAAATAAAAGTGTTACACTTTCTGTGGTACCAGAAACACCGCGCCTCAGAGTTAGGAAGGGTTGACTCATACATATCATTAGTGACAAATGGATCCTTTTCCTAATGTATCAACATAATCCAAATGCGTTTGGTCAGTTCTTCATATGCCAGTTATTGTTTTCTCTTAAAATTTTCTACATTTCGACTAAAAGTGAGACAGTTTGAGTTGTTCTGGCCACACCGTGCCTCAGACTGAGGCGGGTTTGACTTTTACACATCACAAATGACCCATGGAACCTTTTCCAAAAGTATAAAGAGAATTTTAATGCGTTTGGTCGGTTTTTTGTATTCCTTTTTTTTCACTTAAAATGATGCCCATTTCAAATAAAAGTGAGACACTTTAAGTGGTAATGGCCACTCTGTGCCTTAGATTGAGGAGATATTGACTCTTACAAGTCCAAAATGACCCATGGATCATTTTTGTAATTTATAAACATAATCAGAATTCCTTTGGTCAGTTTTTTGTATGCAAGTTTTTGTTTTCACTTAAAATGTTGTCTATTTAACATAAAAGTGAGACACTTTAAGTGGTACCAGGTACCCCACGCCTCGGATTGAAGCAGGGTTGACTTTTACATGTCCCAAATGACACATGGATCATTGTGAAAATGTATAAACACAATTAGAATCTATTTGGTCAGTTTTTTATATTCCAATTGTTGTTTTCACTTAAAAAGTTGTCCATTTCAAATAAAAGTGAGAAACATTGAGTTGTATCGGCCACACCGTGCCTCAGATTGAGTTGGGGATTACTCATACAAGTCACTTGGGAATTTTTAATTCCATCATGTGAGGATTGATTATCCAGGTGAGTCAAATACTCTTCTTCATTCCTCTTTTCGATTAGGGTTGTCACTCTTCTCTCATCTTCTTCCGATGCTCTAGATCACTATTTTCCATTGGGATTTAGGTTGAATCTTGAGGAAAGTGTAGATTGTGATCTGAGATGCCGAATTAATAGTGTGATTTTCTCTAGAATCAAGGTAGGTGGTCACTGCTTGGTAATGAAGTTATAGTAATGGAATGTTAATTAGATTGCGATTTATGGTGAATATTAAAGAGAATATAGATTGGGCCCAGTTACCTAATGATGTAGTGATTGTTGTGATGATTTCGGTGTTACACAGTTATGTGAGGTACTCAGTGGAGGATGAGGATATATGCGGCGGGGGTTATGCATGGTAAGAGGAGGGTGGGGGATATCCAGGGTCCAGGGAGGATGTTGGGGGAGCTGTCTGTGGGGTTGTCCGGGGGGTTGTCCGTGGTCTATGGAGGAGGGTGGGGGGTTGTTCGGGGGGCTGTCTGTGGGAATGTCCATGGTCTACGGAGGAGGGTGGTGGGGGGGGGGGGTATTCAGGGGGGATTTCTGGGGAGCTATCCGGGGGGTTTTCTGAGTCTAGGGAAGAGGGTGGGGGCTGTCCGTGGGGCTGTCCGTGGGGCTGCCCGGGGGGCTGTCCGTGGGGCTTTCCGGGGGGTTGTCTGTGTGGATATCCCAAGTTCATGGGATGGTATTTACATATTTTTTAATCCAATAATTTCATGTTTAAAAAAATAATTTCATTATATTAACTTCTAATCACACCCCCAGTTTTCTAAATTCCACTAAATATTACAATTTCAGTAAAATAGAGGGATGTTAGTACAAATCATCAAATGAAGTTTTATTATTTATAGATAAAAAGAATAAATATAATGTGACCTACCTAATAAAACATATATTAAGGAACAACAAATCAATAAACTTCAAAGGTCAGTAAAATCATTCAAAAATGTAATGGATCAATCTGTCCCTCATCACCATCACTATCATCACCATCATCCTTAACCTCACCATCACCCTCACCCTCATCGTCTTCCCCATCATCATCCCCACCCTCCTCACCCTCGTACTCATCCTCAGCCTCCCCATCTCCCTCCTCCTCCACCTCAGCCTCATCCTCAGACTCCTCCTCCTCCATCTTAGCCTCCTCCTCGCCGTCATCTTGACCACCACTAGAACTTCCACGTAGTTCACTACATATGGAACACATCGATGAAATATATTCCTTACAAGCAGTGCTGAACTATGGTGGACGTGTTGGATGTAAATCTTCCATCAGTTTCATAATTTTTGAGTTTTCCATAACAGACTGTGATTCCATCTCTATGGACCTTTTTTCAGCCAGTTCTGCCTGTGCCTTTACTAGCTGCAACATGGTGGAACTACAACTCATACCTGAGGAGATACAATACATCTTTAGAACTATACTCTTCCCAGGCTGGCATCATAGTCTACCAAGGTGCTCATCTCCCAACACCTTATGTAAGTGATCATTTAGCTCAAAATTTCCAGGTTCCTAGGCATCTGGAGCCTCTAAAGAAGACTATTACAAATATAAATAGATTATCAAGTTAAAAAATAGAGATTAAAATTTTAAATCTACAATGTAAAACTTACAATCTGCTGCTGAGTCGGTTCATTACTACACTTCCCTCTTTCTTCTTTCAACTCAAGAAAAATAGTGTTTCTCGAGGCACACATCCTTCTATATGAAATATATGCCTCTAAAATGTCATTGAATGTAGGAAACCACAATTAAAAATAGGGTACCAAAAAATATTAATTTCATAACTGAAATTATATAACAACTTTAGCAATCAAATAAATTACATAGGAAATAATAGAAAGTGCAAGTCATAAAGAAAGATTATAAACTATCATGCTAGTTGTATCTCATGATCTGGCATCGTATTACGTCCTAATGTGTGTATGTATTTCTTAGCATCAATTTTTTTCCTTCTTGATGAATCCTAAATAAAATTCAATAATTAGTATTAATGAAAAACATGAAATTTTTTTTATATACTTCTAATTTGATTAATACAATAAATTGGAAAGTCACCCAATGAGTAATCATATTTCTATACTATTCTAATGGAAAATCATCCATAATAGAGACCACCTCTAACACTGTTCCCACTCTATCATACCAGGCAATGTAAAAATCGTGCTTATAAGATCTCCAAAGATCGCCTAAATCCCTTAGACGTGTGGACCTTGCACCCTCACCATCGGATAAATTAACCCACATTTGAAACCAAAATATTATTTCATAAAAAAACAAAAATTAATATATTTAATTAAATACAGCTGATTTTTTTACCCATATCTTATCCCAGAATTTATCCTTGACTTCTTTTGACAGGTGTCTCAATGAGACTCGGCTGACCGGAATTATTTCAGAGTATTTGGAAAGCGTCTGCAAAAAACTCCAACATTGCTACCCTAATTTTTCAATCATCTAACTATCTTCATTGTATTCCACCATCAACTGTGTGCAGAGGATCCACACCGAACGGATGCATGTACACCCCCACCCACGCCTCCTATTCATAGATGTATCTGTTATAGAAAAACAAATATTTTATCAATAAACGTTATAATGAAAATAAATAATGGTGTAACAATTTTTTAGGGTTGTATAAGTACACTTGCGGTAGTCTGATCATTGGGCGCCACTGGATTCGTAGAAACTGATGGAACACCCTGTACAGATGGAGTGGATCCCAAATTATGCTCCGCCGTAACAGACTCTGGTGGAGTAGTAGTCAAAGAAGATGGAATATAAAATACCATAGAGATCGAAGCAGTAGTAAAAGAAGATGAAAATGATGGCTAGCCAAATGCTGTATGGGGAGTGGGAATCATCATGGGATATGATACAGGTGGTTGAGGAGGGTCATATATAAATGGTGGTGAAAACATGGGAGGACTAAATATCCTGTCTGTCCCTAATGGCACACCAGGAACAAAATTTGGGATGGATGGTATGTTAGTTGGAAGGGAAAGGTCTAATCGGGAACTCCAACTAGATTGTCTAGGTCTCGTACCACCCCCCCCCCTTCGTACGAACACCCCCAGTACTGGGACCACTACTCGGATGTTCCTCAAATAACTATCACCTTAAAGATGGATCAAGAAAAATGATAAAAAAATTAATCACATGACAATATATGTAATTTAAATAAATATTTATGAAATAAAATACTCACTATAGGCACTAGTGGTGGAATTACCAGCTCGTTCATGCGATGATTGTTGTCCATATTCTGTTTCTATCTCCTCTCTTCACTTGGTTTCATTTCCTGAATTTGAAAACAAATATTGAAGTAAATAGAAAAGGATAACTAATGTGTAACCCCAAAAACAACACAAATGAGAGGGCATAGGGGGATTTATGAATAATTTAACTAAAAATTTATTTAGGTGAGCTTGAACAAATATATAATAAAGTCAATAAATCATACAAGATGTAAAAAAGAAATATAAATTTTAGTAGGATGATTATTTACTATGTGTCATCAGTCTATTAAAACCATGGAACATTGATTCTACAAGATTAATAAGCGGAAAAACAGTTTTCACAATTAAGGAAAAAATTTAATTTCTTTAGCTTAGGTAGATGATGCAGGTTTCAATATTAAATAAATTTGAATAGATGCAACCTTAACAACCCAAATCGAGGTAAACAAAATTAATTTAGAACACTAGTGGATGATTTTATATATTTTCCACCACAAATTCAGGTTCACAGTCAACATTAAAAATTGAGCTATTGGAGTCATCAAAATAAATAAATGGATTGGTTCCAATGGAAGTATGGATGGTGTCAATTACATAATCACCGTTGTCAAAAATATATCTTCGAATTACTTCATCTATGACACTAAATTCATGTCGAAGTTTGTCTTTGACATAAAAATCTTGGTTAGCCGTTTATTCTAATACATATGGTTCTTTGGTAGTAAGAGTGCGAGTCAAATTAATTACTCGAAATACAAAATCATCAATAAATGTGATATGTATCTTCATTCAATCAAACTAGTGGAATTTCATCATTGTGACTTGTCCATGTGAGTAATAATCCAAAATTATTATATTTTCAACGACTCCATTATTACCCACATTTTCAAATCGTGGTCTATTATCTGATTCACTAGAATAATAATCTGTTGTGGTAGTAACCATAGCACCATTATGTTGTGTTCTCATCTTCTTTAATTTTTCAGTGACAATAAATTTGTACCCATTGATAACAATTGATTTACAGTCATGAACCACTATATTTGGACCAAAAGACAAAGCTATTATTTCCTCAGAGACAGAGTTAGTCAGAAAACTCAATAACTACAATATAAATGAATATTAATCTTAATTAAATATTGATTTATTTATTTTAAAGGGTATTATTTTTACCTTCAATTTTAACCAAGAAGAAAACCTTTTTCTATTCAAAGTCCCCCTCCCTCTCAAAGAAAAAAAATGATTCTTTTTATTTATCATTATTTTATGTTCCTTGTAAATAATAAATATGAATAGTTTAGCATATATATATATGTAAGACATAAATAATCAATTTAGTTACCTGATGTAGCCATCGAGAAAATCACAGTTGAACAAAACTATGTGATGTTACATCTCCCACTCTTCGAGGCTTAATGTCATCAATGTATATGATCAGAAGTTCTTCTTATTGAGGAAGTGATGGAAAAATGGGTTCAATTTTCTCATACTATTCTTATTCATTTATCATCTATCCGTTCATTCTTGTAGTAAGATCAGAAAAATACATTAAGCAGAAATCCATACATTCTTGAGGCAAGTAACTGTTCAAGATAGAACCTTTAGGATGATTCTTTTCCTAGACATAAGAGTTTAATGTGTATATGTTTCATTCAGTTGGATACATCCAACTAAAAGAAACAGGTCCTCCAATAAGTATTTTAGTGGGAATATGGAGAGTCAGATGCAACATGCATGTGAAAAATGATGTAGGAAATATTTTCTCCAAGTCTCACAAAATTAATGGGGCATCTGTCAACATTTTTTGCAAGAACTACATGGAAATATTCATACCACAAAGATATCTAAACAAATGGAACAACTGAATAAAAGTCACTATTACATTATTGGACAAAAGATGACCGATTTCTATTGGAATCAACTCATGCAGACGAATGTGTTAATCATGAGTCTTCAATGATTTAATCTTCAACTCTCTTCTATTTACCCGTTTAGATATGTTTCATGAATAGCCATCACGAACTCTATTAGTCTCTATTACTTCTAGAATTTTTTTTTCAATAGGTGTCATCACATAAGAAGAAAATGGAACTTGCCATTTATTTTCCCAAATATGCACATAATGCAATTATGGTCTGATACCCCAATCCACCAAGTCACGGTGAGACTATAAATCATCTTTAGTCACTCCCTTAACATTTAGAAGTATCACAAGAAACATTTCAAATATATTCTTTTCAATGCGCATTACTTCTTAGCAATGACATAACAAATTGAATGCCAAATAAGTCAAATAAAAAAGTATACTCCACTTTCTCCAATTGTAACAGGTTTTAGTGGAAAAATTCTTTCTCTTTCGGGATTTCATTTGACCTTTATTGAATGAAAAAGAAAAATCTTTCAATTCATTAAGCACATCATTTCTAGACATACGCTGAGGTGGATCCTCGGTCTCTGTGGTATTTTCAAATATTCGATAACTATTTCTATATGGAACGTCAATTGGAAAGAATAATCGATGTACCATAATATTGAAACTACCATGATGTTTCAGTCTTTTGGATCATATATTCTTCATAGAAACTGGACATGATAGTTTTCCCTTCGTACTCCATCCATTCATCATTGCAAAAGCCATAAAATCATTGATTGTCCACATAAGTGTATCACACATCTGAAATATGTCTTTTGAATATGCATCGTATGTGTGCACAACCACATCCCAATGAAGTTTCAACTTTTTTATTAATGGTTTCATGTATACTTCAATATTAATGCCAGGATCAGAAGGGCCATATATGAGTATACTCATGGAAGTGAAACGTTTTTTATTACATAAGCATAGGGTAATATTATAAATGCTTATAAAAACAGGCCATGTGTGGTGCAAAGTAAGAATCTCCCCAAACAAGTTAAAACCATCACATGAATGACCCACCCTCACATTACCCACATCTGTTGCTAAATTAGTATATCTAGCATCAAATATCTGCCCTGAAAATCCATCTGTAGGGTGAACCAACTCATCATAAGTCTTCTTTCTCTCTGTATCATGCCATCTAATTTTTATTGATATTTAATCAGACATAAAAGGATTCTAGAATCTGGGGATCAATGGAAAGTGCCACATTACATTCTATGGCATGGTGGATGGTGTTCCCTTAGATTTTTTACATCTATCCTGATCTACCACATTTTATTCAATCATTTCATTCATCGGTTTCCTCCGTAAATAAACTACAATCTTTCAGGAAAGCATGAATTTTCTTTCTTGAATATCCAAGTTCCTCAACTAACATTCATGCAATATAGTGGTTTGATTGAATATCTACATCATCTGGATGTAAATCCTTCAATAAGGTAAGAATTTAATTGACTGCTGTATTAGAAATCCCATACATAGTTTTCACATGAAATAATCGTATTAAAAATTACAGCACTTTCACTTTATCAAACTATTGATATACTGGAGTCATGGCAGCGTCATTCAATTTTTTCACACTTACAACTTCATCATTTTAAGTAGACGCATCACGTGTTATCAAATCAAAGTATTCTTTGGTTGGAATCCTTTCCTTTTCTTGATGATGAATTAACCATAACTGGTCATATAACTAATTCTCCACTCCAGTCCTCTCGTTTAAATCATCATCAATTTGAGATTTAATTTTCTCCCCATTGTGAGACCACACATAGTAGTTTTCATGAAAACTATATTTGGTTTTGTGGTAGCTGACTTCTTCACGACTCAACCATGGTATTCCAACACAATTGGAACATGGGAAGTGTACTCAAGAACTATCTAAAGCATTGTGAAATGAAAAATCTAAAAAACTCTCAAAATTGTTTTGAAAATAGCTTGAAATTCGATCAGTTTCATACATCCAACTTCTATACATTCTATAAAAAATTAATTGTTACACTTAATTTTGTCAAAAGAAATTAAATATGATCGATGTTTCATCAAAAATATATTTAAGTAAATGAGATTTTTTCACTTTATATGAAACCATTACTAAAACACTACTCTATATGAAAATCATAATATAAAAAAAAATTCAATATTTATAACCAAAGGTCTTTGAAGGACTATACATGAGTGTACAATATCAAGATAACTTATTGAGGAGAATTATTCAAGGGGTGCCTAAATTTTAGATCAAAGAAAAATTATATTTTAGTAGATAATTTGAGTGATCAAATACATTGGCTAAGGGGGAGGGAGTGCCGAGGGGGTGTAGGGTGTCCAAGGGGGTGGCAGGGCTATCAAGGGGGGTTGGAGGTATCCAGGGGGTGGGGGTTGTCTAGGTGGGTAGGGTGTCTAGGTGGGCAGGCTGTCAACGGGGGTGGTTAGGATGTCCAAGGGGGTAGGGGGTGTCAAGGGGTAGGGGTTGCCTAGGTGGTGGGTGTGCTATCCAAGGGGGTGAGCATGGTGTCCAGGGGGTGGGTGGTGCTTTCTAGAGGTCATGAGGTGTCCATGGGTGGGCAGGCTGTCCATGGGGGTGGCGGGGCTGTCCAGGGGGGCTATGGGGTGTCCAGGTTGGTGGGGGGCTGTCCAGGGGGTGGGCGAGCTGTCCACAGAGGGTAGTCAGGCTATCCACGGGGGTGGCAAGGCTGCCCAGTGGGGTTGGGGGCGTCAAGGGGGTAGGGGGTCTTTCCATGGGGTAGGGTTTCTGGGGGGATGGGTGTGTTCGGGGGGGGGGGGGGTGTCTAAGGGGGTACTAGCTGTTTATTGGGGTGGGCGGGCTATCCATGGGGGTGGAGGGGCTGTCTAGGTGGGTCGGTACAATCTAGGGTTGGGGGGGGGGATTTCTAGGGGTTGTACATGGGGTTCGAGGTGTCCAATGATTGGGCGGGCTATCCAGGGGTGTGGTGGGATGTCCTAGAAGGTATGAGATGTTCAGGCGGTGGGCGGGTAGTCCATGGGGGGGTGTTCAGGGGGTTGGGGTGTTTAGGGGTGGGGGGGGGGGTTGTCCATGGGGTATGGGGTGTATAGGGGACGGGAGGGGTGGCGGGGCTGTCCAGGGGGTACGGGGTGTCCAGGGGGAGGGTGGGATGTCCACAGGGGGTGGGGGATATCCACAGGGGGAGGGGTGTCCAGGGGGTAGGCGGGGCTATGTAGGGGGTACGGGGTGGGTGGGCGGGCTATCCACGATGGTTGAAAGGGTGTCCAGGGGTAAAATGTGTCTAGGGTGGTGTGTGGGCTATCAACGGGGGTGGGGGAGGGGCTGTCTAGGGAGGCACAGGGTGTCCAAGGAGGAGGGCGGGCGGTCTATGAGGGTATTGGAGCTGTCCAGGGGGGTCGGGGGGTCCAGGGTGGTGGGGGCGAGATTTCCAGGGGTGGTGGTGTCCAAGGGGTACGAGGTGTATAAGGGGATGGGTGGGCTATCCAACAGGGTGGGCGGGCTGTCCAGGGGGTGGTGGGATGTCCTGGGGTTGGCGGGCTGTCCAGGGGGTACGAGGTGTCCAAGGGGTGGGCGGGCTATCCACGAGGGTGGATGGGCTGTCTAGGGGGGTCGGGGGGTGTCCAGGGGAGATTTTAAGGGGGGGGGGGTGTCCAATGGTATGAGGTGTTCAATGGGTGGGCGGGATGTTTAGGGGTGTGGGGGGCTGTCTAGGTGGGTACGAGGTGTCTGTGTGTGGGTGTGCTATCCATGGGGGTGGGGGGCTATCCATGGGTGGAGGGGTGTCCAGGGGGTGGGCGGGGCTGTCCAGGGGGTATATTGTGGGTGTGAAGGCTGTCCACGGGGGTGGCGAGGCTGTCCAGGGGGGTATAGGGTGTCCAGTGGGTGGGCAGGCTATCCACAGGGGGGTTTCCATGCGGTACGGGGATTCCAGGGGGGCTGGCTATCCACGAGGGTGGTGGGGATGTACTAGGGGTCGAGGGTCCAGGGGGTAGGGAGCATTCCAGGGGTGGGGGTGTGTCCAGTGGGTACGATGTGTCTAGGATAGCCCACCCCAACCCCCCTTGGATAGCCCACACCACCCAACTAGACATCACCCACTAGACAGCCACCCCCCTCCTTGGATAGCCCATACCCCCTCCCTAACCAGGAGAGCCCCCCCCCCCCCAAGGATAAACCATCCCCTCCCAGTACACCCTACACCCCTCTCTACCTCCCCCCCCACACCCACCAAGACAGCCACCACCCACCACCCACCCGGATAGCCCAGCACCCTCCCTTGACACGGTACACCCCCTCCCCCACCTGGACACCCTACCCTGTCCCCCCTGGACAGCCCACACCACTCATTGGGGCAGCCCATAGCCTCCTCCCCAACACCCCTATTTACCCCCCTAGAGCCTCCCTATCCCTAGGACAACCCACCCCCACCTGGACATCCCCCCACACCTAGACAACACCCCACACCCGGACATCCCCTACCCCTCCTACACCACCATAGTTTATTTTTATTTTAAATCATTTTATTCGTTATGAAATCTAATCTATCATGAATTATCCATTTCACCATACAAAAAACATAAAACCCCACTAAACATAATACATATAACCCCACTAAACAAAAAACATAAAACAATCATAAAATAAACATAAAACAAATATTACAAAACCCATTACCCCACTAAACAAAAACATAAAAAACCCATTACCCCTGAAATAATCCAACCCCACCAAATAGACCATTTAGGATATATGAAGTGTAGAAAAAAATCATAAAACAAACAATGGGTTTTGTACACCAACTGCACTAATTATAATTTACCCGAAATAAAAATGTCAAAAAATAAAAATAAAAATATGAAGAATAGTAAATCTAACATACTAATTTGAATGGTAGAAATAAGAGTTTGTTTGGTTGATGATGGATCTTTGACTGGAAGGTGTTTCAAGGACAAGAAGACTTCAGGAGGATGTATGGATTAGGTCATCATTCAGGCATACCGGGTGCTGGGCACTGGGTATTTGGGGGAAAACATTTACAACATTTTTTAAAAACCATTGGGAAAGCCTATCTTTACCAACCGTTTATGAAAACCTTTGGTATATGTTAGAGGAACTGAATCCTTCCATATAGTTCTATCAAACCGTTTGGAATTCCTAACTATTTTTTTGAATTTACCAATGGTTCGAGAAATCTATTGGAAAAAGTGACTTTTTTACAGTATACCAACTATTTCATCAAACCATTGATATATATCCATTCTGAAAACCACCATTTCCTGTAATATGAAGGGATCATTTGTAGCACATGATAGACTTACCTGGAGGAGAGTGCAGCCGATCACTCATCAGTTGGCTGGCCTTACCCTCGGAGAAGTTGATGTGGAGAGTCTGAGTTATCCTATAGTGGTGGACCAATATGCGTATGTCTTCCGTGATGATGTTCGGGGTCTACCTCCTCACATAGAGGTGGACTTTTACATTGACATGTACCCCGGGATGGCACTGATTTCTACACCAGCATATCGGTTGGCTCCCATGGAGCTTCATGAGCAACGGGTACGGTTGGAGGGCTTACAAGGTAAAGGGTGCATTTGTACCAGTGTTTCTCCTTGGGAAGCTTTGATTTTGTTTTCCAAGAAGGCAGATGGGAGCTTGAGACTTTGTGTCAACAATCAGCGCCTGAATCATGTGACCTTGAAGAACAAGTACCCACTCCTAGGGATTGATGACCTATTTGATCAGCTGAAGGAAGCACGATGGTTCTCGAAGATATACCTCAGATCAGACTATCACCATCTCAGAGTACAAGATGAGGATGTGCACAAGAGGGCCATATGATGTCAGTAAGACCATTACGAGTTCCTGGTTATTCCCTTCAGCATAAACAATGCACCAACAGTGTTCATGGGACTCATGAACATGATATTTCATCCATACATTGATCTCTTTGTAGTAGTCTTCATCAACGACATTCTAATTAACTCGACTACTGAGGGGGATCATGCTTATCATTTACGATAATTACTGGAAACACCCTGAGAGAACCAACATTATGATATGCTTTAAAAGCTCAAGTTCTAGTTCTGATAGGTTTACTTTCTATGACATGTCATATTTGAGGCTGGAGTTTTAGTGGATCTAGTGAAGATTGATGTGGTACTTTCTTGGAAGCCATCCAAAAGTATGGCGGAGGTACGAAGTTTTGGGGGTTTGGCTAGATACTACCGGAGGTTTGTGACAGATTTCTCTACAATTGCAGCACCTCTACCAGTGTTTACAAAGAAGGGTAAACCCTTAGTGTGGTTAGAGAGATTCCAGTAATGTTTTTAAGATCTGAGACAAAGGCTGACTAGTGACCCTATATTGAGGATTCCAGAGGAGTGCGTATGGTAAGTAGTCTACTGCGACTCCCCAAGGACGGGGTATGGATGTTTCCTGATGCAGGAGTGAGAAATGATTGTATATGGTTCTAGATAGTTGAGATTGTATCATCATAACTACGCTACCCATGACATTGAGATTGCAATAGTGGTATTCACCTTGAAGATGTGGCGGCACTATCTTATGGGAGAACGTTTTACAGTCTACTCGAATCACATGAGTCACAAGTATATCTTCTCTCGAAAGGACCTGAACTTGGGACAACATCATTTTCTTGAGTTCATCCAAGACTATGACTTAAATATAGTCTATACTCATGGAAAAGGGAATATTGTAGCAGATTCACTCAACAGGAGGTCTGGTATATAGCTGCTAGGCAGAGCGATGGAGCATCTGGATGCTTTGTAGATATACTTTGTGGATAGAGAGGTAGAAGATTTTCATTAGTCTCTTAAAATCACCCCACATCTTCTTCAGTGAGTCATGGAGGCGAATCATGGGGACATGATTGCGAGACATGATGTTCTCATATATCCATAGGACATGCACCTGATGGATATTCTGAAGGTGGAGAGAACGTCATCCTCTTCAGAGGACATTCCATGGTACGAGTGTCTCTTCGAAAGGAAGTGTTGAGGGAGTTACACACATCCCCTCTAGCGGTTCAAATAGGAGTGTAAAAGATATACCAGGATCTACGATGAAAGCACTGGTGGATGGGAATGAACAAATCAATAATATAGGTTGTCTCTCGATTACTCACTTGTCAGCTAGTGACAGCGGAGCATCAGGTACTAAAAGGATTGGTTCAGCCATTTGAGGTCCCAGAGTGAAAGTAGGATGGGATATCCATGGACTTCGTGACAATAATTCCACGTATATCAAGAGGTCATGAATCCATCTGAGTGATCGTCAACCGACTCACCAAGTCGTCCCACTTCCTACTGATTAGAGAGATGGTTTCAGTAGTGAGCTTGGGAATCCTCTTTGTGTAGGAGATTGTGTGGCCACATGGAGTACCCAAGATGATGTCCTCTGATCGTGATTTTCATTTTAATTCCAGAATATAGAAGGGGTTTCATGAGGCTTTCGATATGTATCTTTGTTTGATCACCGCCTTTCATCCTCAGACAAATGGCCAGACTGAGCAGACCATTCAGACGTTCAATGACATACTGCATGCTTGTGTCCTTGACTTCGGTCGTAGCTGAGAGGATCACTTTCCTTTAGTGTATTTTTCATACCACTACAGTTATCACTCCATCATTGGGATGGAACCATTCCAGGAGTTCTACCGGAGACCGTGCAGATCACCATTGTGCTGGACTGACCCTGGTAAATCAGCACTAGTGGGACCAGAGATGGTACAGACTACCACAGTGAAAGTGGAGATCAACCAAGAGTAGATGATGACTACACAGAGTAGGAAAACGTCTTATGCCGATAGGAAACAGAGACCTCTAGAGTTCGAGGATGGTGACCAAATCTTTCTACAAGTCTCACTTATATGAGATTTGTGGAGATTTGGATGAGGCAGAAAGTTAACTATGTGGTTCATCGGACCTTTTCAGGTCCTTAGTAGAGTTGGAGAGGTGGCTTACCACTTAGCACTTCCACCTCAGTTGCATCGGGTGCATGATATCTTTCATGTATTCTAGCTGAGGAGATATGTGTATGACCCTTCTCACATCATCGACCATGGCGAGTTGTACATCAATGATGGGGTGAATTTTACAAAGGTTCCCATAGATATTGAGGATCGATAGGAGCGGGTCCTTCATGGACGGTCGATAAATCTGTTTCATGTTCGCTGGCAGCACATGAACCTCCCGGAAAACACAATGGAGTGGGAGGATCAGATGCATACTCAGTACCCCCACTTGTTCCATTAGATTGAGTTATGTCTTACAAGGATGTAAAGACATGTGGTGGGAGAATGTAAAGAGTTTCAATTTCTATGTAATTTTTTTAAATGGTAATTTTTGGAGTACTCAAAAATTAAGGTTGCGTGATTCCGAGACCCGGAGTGCCAGGAATGAATTTATGATATTTTTATAGTATGTTCAGTAGAAGTACGAATGGGTCTTTGTAACCTTTGAACCAGTGAGAATAATTGAAATCTGAGGGCACCTTTGAACTCGCAACACCGATATTATTTTAAGGAGACTTTATCCTCGATGACAGTTAGTCGAGAGTGAATGATATTTTGTTTGTTTTCTATGAAGGAATAAAATAAAATAAATATTGTGTAACATTTTATATTATTTTTTCTTTAAGATTACCCATGTGGATGTTGAGAGGTGGGGACCACCTGAACTAAAAACTCTCAACATAGGTTATGGTAGTGGGGACCACCCTAGCCTATCCTCCCATGTGGGTTATGATGGTGGGGACCTCCCGAGACATAATCCTCTTGAACTCCCCTCTTCAGTGAGATAAACCTCTTGAGAGCCCCCATATTATTGTGCCAACCATCCCCTTAATTAATTAATATAATCCTTCAAATAATTTATTATACTAATTTTAATTTATCCCAACCACTTAATAGATTGTATAATCTATTATTTTGGCCATCTCTTCATTTTGGTTGGATTTGGGGGAAAGAGAATTGGGTGAAAATCTTTCCAATGAAGAACTCCAATGAAGAACACTGACTTCGACGTAAATTTCTTCCTTAGTATATTATTTGACATGGAATGTCTTCAACGTCAACAAACTGACAATCGAGGGAACATCAACGTCACCGACGTCCGTCTATCCCCAACAACATCGTCTCCTTCCTCGTGACCTCCATCGATGAAACAAACTATTTAGGGAGTGAGTTGAATTATTTACCTTAACTGTTCTTGATATTATTGTGATTCAAGTATTATAGCCGTTTGCAACCACACTCATGCAGATAGTGCGGGACAAACAATCATTTCATGTCCTCTTCGAATTTCATGGGATAATTCTTGTGTATTAGACGATAGAGGAGGATGACTATCAACCACGGTGGGGCACAAGAATGGCAGTCGTAACCACTACCGTCCATGATTACGGTTCCGGCGCCACGGCGCCGCACCGCGGCCACTGCTGCCTATAGCCTCCACTGCCGACGGCGACCTCCGCCTGTCGCCTCTGAGCCCCACGGCACCGCCATCCGCGGAAGATCCACCACATGGCTATGAAACCTTTCAACCTAACGACACCCCTACGGCCTCGCACCGTTTACCGCTGAGCTGCCCCGTTCTCCTATGTCACCCCCATGACCAAGCTGTCCTACGGCCTCATGTCGTCAGTGGTCGAGCCGTCTCGCGCCCCATGCAGCACCCCGCGGCCTCGTGTTGCCCGCGACCGAACCGCCCCACAACCTCATGGGCCACGCATTTATGTGCCACCCACATGTCCCCACGACCTCCGCATCACCACTCCATGTCCCCTGCTACCTCACACCTCCTTCACATCCCTTGCATCCCTCTACGGCCCTCCGTGGCCCCTCATAGCCCTCACGGCCTGCCGGACCACCCAATGGGCTGGGCGGGATCTCTGACGTTATAAAGTGGTATCAGAGGAGTTTAATTTCAATGACATACTATTTTGAGCCTATAGTCTGGGATATGACGAAATTGGTAGTTGGTAATCATTTTTTCCAGGGAGTAGCTAACTCGGGTATAGGGAAAAGCCAATTTACTTTGTGTTGCAATTCTACCGATTTTTCACTTTTACGGTTGATTTGATTTCACTATTGGTTGATTCACTTGTGTGAGCTGTTTATATTTCTATAATGGGTGATATTTAGTTTCAACCTGATGATATTAGGGTATTCCATCAATGTTTCATTTAGGAACATGTTAGAATCACATGCCATGCATAGTTTCCATGCCATGTTGGTGCATTTGAAATTGCATGTTGTTGTGGTAGTGGATGTGTTAGAAAATGCCTGATGTTGTGATACGCTCCAAGATAGATTCACCTATAGTTCAAAGGGTATTGGTTCGAGTTACAGTTGGGTTTATGGATGCTAAAAATTGGTTCCTAAAAAGTATGGGCTCTCTTGGACCGGAATTTAGTGGATCATGACTTAGCTTTTCATTGTTTTATGAACTATAAAGTAAATTATTGGGTGTTAAACATTGATTTACAGGGAGTATGGGCCCCCACGGATATGAAATTGCCATATTGATGCTTGAAATTAAATGAAAAGGGGATCCAGAGTAGTTTCTGAGGTGTACTATTTGGAAACCCAGACAACACGGCATCTGCTTCTATGAACACATGCCACGTACTCTTCTATTCAGGAGGAAAATAATTTTTTTATGTAAACTATATTTACCCTATGTACACACCGTATAGTCTCTAACTTTTTCATAGGCTATGTGGGAAGAGATATGGGATTGGGATGTTCTAGAGGGAACACGTCGTGTACTAGTTGTACACATTGTGCATGTTGACCTTGTGTTTGCCCGTGTAACTAACAACATGGACGAAGGAAATCATCATTTATACAGGTCGTGTCAATGCCTAACATGTTGTGTAGTGTAACCTAGAAATCCTGTTGTGTAACTAACAAACATGGGTCGATATAATCCTTTTTTGTACACACTGTGTCCATCTGAAACACGTCATGTAGTGCAAGCTGTGTGTCCGACCATGTCACTGAAAACACGGGTCAGTGAAGCTTGTCTAGTAATTCCCGTGTACCTGAGGGACACCCTGTGTAGTATTTACTGGGGAATTTCCATGTGGACATGGACCTGTGGCTGGGGAAACGGGGTGGTTTACACACTATGTGTGGGTGTCACAAACCGTGTAGTTTTATCCGAGTAGCCGGTAGTGTCACTAACAACATGTTCAGTTGGAATTGAATTCATACACGCTGTGTCAATGTAGAACACGCTGTGTAGTTTGAGCAGTGTACTAGGCCCTGTCATGGAAGACACGGGTTAGTGAAGCCTATACAGTACACACCATGTAGATCTTATACATGCCGTGTAGTATCGTTTAATGGAGAGCCGAGTGGCTAATCCGTGAAGAAGGACTCGGGCATTGGAAGAAAATTTAAGTACATGTCGTGTGTGTGGACAACACACCGTTTGTTTGGGGTGTTACACAACATGTTGTGCAAAAAGTACATGACCATGTAAAAGACATGAGGAAACAATTCTTGTTGTTATTATACATGCCGTGTAGTATTGTTTTGTAAAACTAGAATGTTTTCTTTCTCATGTTCCCTTCTTGCACTTCCAGTTATTAGTCCTTGATGATCTTAATCTAAGGCATGTGTTTGACCTTGTAGAATCTTTCCACCGAGATGACCTCGAGATCTTATCCAAGAGAGAGGACACAAGAATACCTTTGAGATGGTAGGCCACACTCTACCGATGGATCCTCCATCAGAGCCAGATGTAGTGCCATCCGTTATACCAGACACAGGCGTGGATGCATAGTTCTGTGAAGGCTTCATGCAGTTCATGCAGACCTTATATGGAGCACCACCGGCTGCCACATCTATGGTAGAGCTGACGCGTATATTCTAGCAGCAGCATCCGCCTACGTTTTCAGGGGATAGAAGACCATAGGCTGCAGAGTCCTGTATGGTTTCTATGCATACTATCTTTGAGCATCTAGAGAAGCCCCGTGGGAGGAGGTCCAATTTCACTACTTACATACTGTGTGATTCCACCAAGAGATGGTGGGATGTTACCACCCAGACGGAGCATCATCGGGACATGGTAAAAGGAATATTTTCAGAGAGTATTCTATGATATTTTCATTCAAGAGATCCTTAGGTAAGATCGATCTTGAGAGTTCATGAATCTGCAGTAGGGATACCTATTAGTGATGGATTATTCTTCTTTCTTCCCCAAGCTACAAAGTTTTGCACCTATTCTAGTGGGTGACGAGATGTTAGGGGCTCGATGCATTGAGTATGGTCATTAATATGACATCATATCCCTGGTTAACGATTTCAGTTTTCCTACAGTGCATGATATTGTGAAACAGGCACTGATTAATGAGTGGAACCAACGAGAAGCTAGTGGTGCGATCCAGGGCGGTTCAACACCAGTCTTTGGTAATATTTCGACTGATAAAAGGATGAGGTAGAAGGATTTCTCTCACGGTGGCGTACTAGCCAAAATAATTCTATAGGTGGCTCGGTTATGTGCAACCAGTGTGTTATGGAAAGGTACAAGAGACCCCAGTGTCCACGTGACCCAGTAGAGTGTCGATCTTGTGTCAAGATGGGTCATCTGTACTGTTTTTGCAGGGTGTTTCAATGAGTGTCTAGTGAGAGGGGTTCTGTGTAGACTCCACGTGATGGAGTAGGACCAGAAGATTCTTACCAGTAAAGGAATTGGAATACGTCAGGATGTTAAGGCATAGGTTGTGGTCATGGTCAGGGTAGCCAGACAACGGGATCTCAGAGATAGCAGGGCGGGTTAGCTCTTGTTATCTAGGCTATGTCATAGTGTCGCGACACTGGGTAGGCATATGCAGTCCAACAAACCCAACAGGAGAAGGATCCCAAACCATCCACTGTCAGATGTACTATTCTATTTGCTTTTGTTTTTTCTATAGTACTTTTCTATACCAGTACTACTCATAGCGTTATATATGTGCCCATTTTGGGGCACCATGTACTCTTTCTTTCTTCTACATCTAATTATATGATGTTAGACACTCCGTTGGGAACTAGAATGATAGATTTTCATCAGTGTACGGAGTACACCCTTGAGGTTGGTGGGTGCCACTTTATATGGGACCTCTATATCTTAGAGATGAAAAACTATGATGTCATTCTAGGGATTTACTGGTTGGTACCCTTTCGAGAATTTGTAGATGGCTATCATCGTAGGGTGAGTTTCACGTCACTAGAGGGTGGAGTGTTTCTATACCAGGGAGAATGGGATGTCCATGAAAGCCGAGATGGACCCAAGAATCATGGGCTAGGTGGAGTGACAACTGATATTTTGAGTTTGTATCCGGATGTCTAGGGAACTTTTCAGAAGGATTTCCCTCCAGTGGTTGATCATTTCAGGGATGTATTCCCGGATGACTATTCATGTCTTCCTTTAGTGGGAGAGTAGGATTTCTCTATTGATTATGTTCCAGGAGAAGCACCATTGTCTATTACTCCTTATAGAATGACTACACCATAGTTGCATGAGCTCAAGAGGAGGTTAGAGGAGTTTCAGGCAAATGGTTTCATCCGGCTAAGTACTTCTCCCTGGGATTTGCCTCTCCTATTTGCGAAGAAGGCGGATGGTACCCTTAGACATTGTGTGGATTATCGGAGGCTGAACTAGTTGACGGTCAAGAACTGATATCCATTTCCCAGGATTGATGATCTTTTTGATCATATTTGACGAGCATATGTGTTCTCGTAGATTGACTTGAGATCCAGATATCATCAGTTATGCATTAGACCATCGAACATACCACTTATAACTTTTCGAAGCAGATATGGTCTATACGAGTACATGGTCATGCCGTTCGGACTCACGAACACGACAGTAGTTTTCTTGGATCTGATGAACCATGTCTTACACCCATATCTGGATTATTTTGTGGTAGTCTTCATGGATGATATCCTGGTGTACTGCCACACTCGACATGACTATGCTACCCATCATGAGATCATTTTGTGTACACTGAGATAGCATCTTCTATATGCTATGCTCTCCAAGTGCCACTTTTAGATGGACCAGGTACACTTCCTGGGACATATTTCCTCAGAGACAGGAGTTATGGTAGACCCAGAGAAAGTGAGAGAAGTAGTTTCCTAGGAGCAATCGTAAGAAAGTGTTTGAGATATGGGGTTTCTTTGGGCGATATGGTTACTAATTTCACTTTATATTGGACTTCTCCCACGTAGCAGCGCCGTTGATGGGTTTGAATAAGAAGGTTTTGAAGTACGTTTGGTCAGAAACTTGTTACACAACCTTTCAGGAGATGAAGAGAAGGTTTACATCGGCACCAGTCCCGATACTTCTAGAACAAGGGAAGAGCTATACAGTTTACTGTGATGCATCAGGTGTTGGGCTGGAAGAATTGTTGACGCATGGAGATCGAGTAGTTGTGTACGGGTCTCGGTAGTTGATGCCACATGAGAAGAATTACCCAACACATGATCTTGAGTTGGCCTCAGTTGTTCATGAATTATTCTATTGGAGACATTATATCTTGGGAAAACATTATGTAGTGTATATGGACCAAAAAAGTCTCATGTACATAGTCACACAACGTAACTTGAATCTGAGACATCGAAGGTGGGTTGAATACCTTCAGTCCATCAACTCCAAACTTGCCTATACACTTCGTATGGTTAATGCAGTTTCTAATGTACTGAGTCGGAGGACTCAAATACATGCAGTACAAGAGGCCAGTAGTGAGTGGAAGCTCGTGGTTTTGTTCTCTGAGATGCATTAGAAGGTTTATGACTCTCAGGGGAAACCTATATTTCATCCTTATCTATGACTTCTACCCTCTTTGATAGATTATGGATGATACAACTATTTGATTAGGAATGGTTAGTTCTACAAGAGTTGGTGGCAAGTGAGGATCCCCTTCCTGGTTGGATGATAGGTGATGACAAGGTACTGCGTATCCATGGACTAGTGAGGGTTCCAAGGGATATACGTGAGGAGTTGATGCAGTAGTTTAATGGTACAGCTTGGGCAGTGCATCCCGGAGCTACAAAAATGTATCTTGAATTGAGACATCAATATTGGTGGTGGGTTATGAAATGAGGGGTAGTTCGTTTTTTTGCGAGAGGTTGAAACTGTCAGCAGGTGAAGGCAGAGAATCCGAGGCTAGCTGGACTGTTACAACAGTTACCCATTCTGGAGTAAAAATGGGATGATGTCAGAATGGACTTCATGACTGAGTTGTTGAGGTCACCCTGAGGAAATGATGTTGTATGGGTTGTTGTGGACAGACATACGAAGGTAGATCATTTTTTCCAATCAAGGAGACCTTCAGTGTTGATGAGCTCAAAATGTTGTATATCATAGAGGTGGTAAGTCTTCATGGGGTTCCTCTTTCTATCATTTAAGATAGGTATTCCTACTTTATGTCTCTTTTTTGGCAGAGTTTTCAGAGGGAACTGGGTACAAAAGTGCTTCTGAGCACAACATACCACCCTCAGACCGATTTCTATTTAGAGCGTACGATACAGGTGCTTGAGGACATGTTGTGTGCATGCATCTTGGACTTTGGGGGCTCTTGGGAGAAGCACATACCCCTAGTCGAGTTTGGATACAATAACAGTTTTCTAGAAACTATTGATATGGCACCTTGTGAGGATTTATATAGTAGGCTATGTCGATCACCCTTGTGCTGGATGAAGGCAGGTGAGGTAGCTTTACTGGGACCAAATCTTGTGCAGGAGACCTTGGAGCAGGTCCAGTTGATTTAGATGTGGATGGCTACTACACAGTATCATCAGAAATATTATACTGATCACTGCAGATGACCCTTGTATTTCATGGTCGGGGATCAAGTTTTCTTGGGTGTTTCACTGAGGTTGAGACACAGGAGGATCAAGAGGCAGGGTAAAATTTCACCAAGGTATGTGGGGCCGTTTGAGAGTATGGAGAGATTCAGGCTGGTTGCCTATCGGTTCCCGTTACCATAGAGGTACCAGTCCATACAAAATGTCTTCCACATATCTCATCTACGCCGTTATCACTCAGACTCATCTCACGTCTTTCAGCCCGAGGAGGTTGAACATCACGTTGATGCATCCTTTGAAGAGAATCTGATTTGTATTGTTGATACAAGCACAAAGGTTCCCCGAGGTTGGTCAGTTCCTATCGTACGGGTCCTATGGCAGTATGGCCGAGTTCAGGACGAATCCTAGGAGTGGGAATCCAACGTATGTGCTTAGTGGATGGAGTAGTTCACAAAATTATCTTTACCACCCTTGGAAGGGCAATTTGGGGACGAGTTTCATTAAAGGGGGATGTTTGTAAGAACCAGGTTATTGATCTTAAGGAACAGATTCCTTCTTTTCCATTTTCCATATGTTTTTTAAAAATTAGTGAAATGGGGAAAATTCCCAGAATTTGTGGGTACACGTAATATACTTTTCCACATGCTACGTACATTGGTTGTGTGGGATGAGTACACAAGGCGTTTAGGCCTTTCGGCGATGAAGGGTGTAAGAACTGACTACATACCTTATACATAGTATATACACGTAGTGTCATCAGTCGGTAGGTTAACAGTAAGGTAGTGGGAGTAGCCTCCAGCAGAACAATAGTACACACCGTGTACTTGGAAATACACGTCGTGTAATCATGTTGACAGATGAACAGTGAGGCGGTGGAAAGTGGGCGACAGAGGAACAAATAAACAATGGAAAGTACATTCCGTGTTCTTGAAAGTATACACCGTGTAGTCATAATTTGTTTTGATTAAAACAGGTAGTAGCCTCTTTATTCCACAGAGAAGGCAGTAAGCTCGTTTAGAGCTCGGGAGAAGAGGCCGGATCATGGAGGAGCTCATGATCAAACACCCTGAATTGGTTTCTTCCGCCATCATTCTTGTTTGAACCATACATGTATGACCTTCCTTCTACTTGAGACATTCTTATCAATTCATTACCAAGTAGATGTTATTTACATTTGAATGAAGAAATTTTTATCCCAGATCTACGCCATTCTCGGTTGTTTCAGAATGCATCGTTTACCTATATCCATCAGAGTCCATCAAGGTATGTTTTCTTGTGTTTATTTCCAACTATCATGTTGTTTTTGTGTATCGTTCAACATCATGCCCATGTTTGTGGTGTTTTATGGATGAGGCCTTGATTTTTTAGTAATCAAGAACTACATAGATAATAAATGACAAATATAAAATGCATATTGGGATCATTGCCTTGATGGAGGGTCACCACGTGGGTGAGTTTCCCTTATTTATCCATTTGGCCAAGATCCTCGAAGGTTTACCGTGATTATAAGAATGTTTAGAGTTTTCTTGAGAGGAGAAATATTTATTTCTTACTTATGTGTTGGGCTTGGCCTTGTTATTTGTTTAGCCTAAGGGTAGTGTTTTGATTAGCCTAAGGGCAGTGTTTTGCAAGCCTAGGGGCAGTGTTTTGTTTAGCCTGAGGGTAGTATTATGATTCACCTGAGGGAAAGTTATTGATTCTCCATAGGGAAAAGTTTTTTATGCCCGAAGGAAGAATCTTCAATGACTAAGGAAAATATCTCATATTCCTGAGGGAAATATTAATTTTTCCTGAGGGAAATCACAAGATGTTTTTGATTCAGATTACCTAAGGGTAAGGTTTTACATTACTGAGGACATGGTTATTTAGAATATTCACTATGGTGATTTTCTTTGGTTATACCTTCCAACATAAAGCACGTGATTGTCATTGTTAAATGAATATTATAATGGAAATGAAATTGGATGTGATATTTACTTTTGAGTACTTACTAGTTTACTGCATTTTATTGTTACACACTGTAGTTGCACACCTTCACTGATAGTTTGGCATTGTTCTTTGGTGGTTTCCAACATGGATTTATTTCTCACACCCTATTTGGGTCATGTTTTGGGCCCAAATAAATTTTATTTTTGCAGTTGTTGATAAGGGAAAGGGACCCTATATAGGTACCTGATTGTTGTAGAGGAGTAGGAGACCATGGGACCGAGCGTAGGCTAGCGATGTTGTAGAGTTCCTGCTACAGTGTTTTGTTTTTCTTTTTTATACTTGTCCCTTGTAGTGTATTTTATTTGATTGTAGTGTATTATGTTTTGGATTCATTCATATACATAGATTCATATTGCACCATCATATACATATGACTGTCGTTAGCTTTTACTTCTGTACTATTATCCATTTAAGTTTGGTATTGTTTACTACTTCCTCTTTTGGTATGCTTGTATTTTGTTCCTCTATGTTACACTTTTACAAATGAGGGCATAGTTTCCCCACTATCAGACCTAGGCCCTCGCTGGTAGTCTTCAGCCTCTGTAGTTTAGGGAAATGCACCAGAGTTCATTTGACCAACCGGGTTCGGGGAACCCGCCGAGTGGCACCCGGATCCAGGACATTACAAGAGGGTTGTCCACCAGGGTGGTGGGACTTTCCAGGTGGTAAGGGGTGTCGAAGGGGTGGGTGGGATGTCCATGGGGGTGTGGGTCTGTTCAAGGGGCACGAGGTGTCTAGGGGGCTGGGTGGGCTGTCCACGAGGGTGGCGGGGCAATCCATGGAGGTAAGGGGTCCATGGGGTGGGGGGATTTCTAGGCGTTTCCAGGGTGTACAAGGTGTCCAGGGGGGTGGGTTGGATGTCCACAGGGTGGGAGTGCTGTCTAGGGGGTGGAGGGCTGTCTAGGGGGTGGAGGGTTATCCAGCAATGGCGGGCTGTCCAGGGGGTATGAGGTGTCCAGGGGGTGGGTGGGTGGTCCAGGGTGGTCGGAGGTGTCCAAGGATGGGGGCTTTCCAAGTGGTGGGAGTAGGGGTGGGGTGTTGTCCATGTGTAGAAGTTGTTCATGGGGTAGGTGCATTGTCCATAGGTTGGAGGGGGTTGTCCAGGGTGGTATGAGGTGTCCTGGGGGGGTGGGTGGGTGGGCTAACCATGGGGATGGGGGGCTGTCCATAGGGGGTGTCTAGGGGGTGGGTGGGGATGTCCAAGGAAGTATGGGGTGGGTGGGTGGGCTGTACACGGGGGTGGAGCGGCCTTCCAGGGGGTACAGGGTGTCAAGGGGGTGGGCGGGCTGTCCCTAGGGGGGCTGTCCAGGGGGTAAGGGGTGTCCAGGCGGTCGGCGGGCTATCCATGAGGGTTGAAAGGCTGACCCGGGGGGTCGGTGGTGGGCTTTCTAGGGTGGGGATTGGTGTCCAGGGGTACTAGGTGTCTAGGACAGCCCACCCCACCCCCTTGGACATCCCACAACCTCCACTGGAAAACCCCCTGGACATCCTATACCCCCTCCCCACCTGGATAACCCCCCCCCCCCCCCCCCCCAAGACAACCCACCCCCTCCCTAGACACCCCACACCCCTCCCCTACAACCCCCCCCACCTGGACAACCCACCCCCGCCCCCACCTCGACATCCCCCCACCAGGACAGCCACCACCCCCAACCTAGATAGCTCACCCCCTCCCTTGACACCTCCCCACCTGGACCCCCACTGAACCCCTTGGACATCTTATATCCCTCCTTGGGGAAGCCCATACCCCCTCCCCCACACCCCTATAACCCCCCCTAGATCCCCCTACCCCCTGGTCAACCCACCGCCACCTAGACAATCCCCACACCTGGACCACACCCTACACCCGAACGGCCGCCTACCCCTCATGCACCGAACATAGGGTATTTTTATTTAAAATAATTTTATTCATTAAGAAATACAAACATTCGTGAACTAGACACTGCACTATACAAAAAATATAAAACCCCACTAAACAGAAAACATAAACTAAACATAAAACAAACATAAAACAAACATAAAACAAACATAAAACATACCCTTTACCCTACTAAAGAAAAACCTAAAACAAACCCTTTACCCATTTACTAAACAAACACCAGTAAATAGAACATTTAGGATGTATGGAGTGTAGAAAAAAAATAATAAAACAAACAAAGTGTTCTGTACTCCAATATCACTATTTCTAATTTACCTGAAATCAAAACATCAAACATAAAATAAAATTAGGAAGAACAGTAAAAATAACTTACAAATTTCAAATGTAGAAACAAAAATTTGTTTGATTAAAGATGGTTCTTAGTCTGGAAGTTGTTTCAAGTCCGAGAATAATTCTAGAGGAGGTATGGATTATGTCTGTAGTCGGGCGTTCTGGGAGCTGGGGTGTGGGGTATTTGGGGGAAAACATTTCAAACAGTTTTTAAAAATTGTTGTGAAATCCTCTCATTACCGATGGATTATTAAAATAGTTGGAATTTGTTAGAGGAACTAAATAGTTTCCAACAGTTATGCCAAACCATTGGGAATGATTAACTATTTTAACAAATTTACCAATGGTTTGAGAAAACCATTGGATAATGTGGGTTTTTTACACAATATCAATGGTTTCTTCAAACCATTGGTGTATATCCAGTGGGAAAACCACCATTTCCAGTAGTGAAAAAGGAGCCTTTGCATCATAGGATGGACTTACCCGGAGGAGAGTGCAGTTGACCACTCATCAGTTGGCTAGCCATACCCTCAGAGAAGTTGATGTGGAGAGTCTGAGTTATCCTATAGTGGTGGACCAATATGCAAATGTCTTCCCTGATGATGTTTCAGATCAACCTCATCATAGAGAGGTGGAATTTTACATTGACTTGTACCCCTGAACGACACCGATATCTACACCATTATATTGGATGGATCCTGTGGATCTAATTCAGCTGTGGGTACAACTTGGGGTCTCATAGGAGAAATGCTTCATTTGGCTCAGTGTTTCTCCTTAGGAATCCCCGATTTTGTTCGCCAAGAAGGAGAATAGGATCTCGAGACATTGTGATGAATATCATTTCCTGAATAAGGTGACCATGAAGAAAAAGTACCCACTACAAAGGATTGATGACCTCTTTCATCAGACGAAGGGAGCACAATGGTTCTCGAAGACAGTCTATAGATCATGTTATCACCATCTTAGTGTAGTATACGAGGATATGTACAATATGACCATCAGATGTTGGTACGACCATTACGAGTTCTTGTTTATGCTATTCGGAATAACCAGTACTCTAGAAGTGTTCATGGGACTAATTAAAATGATATTTCATCCATACCTTGATCTCTTTGTAGTATTTTTCATCGACGTCATTCGGATCTACTTGACCACTGAGGAGGAGCATGCCAATCATTTTCAGGTAGTGATGGACACACTCATAGAGCACCAAATTTATGGTAAGCTCTCGAAGTTCATGTTCTGGATCCAAGAGATTAACTTTCTTGGACATGTCATATTGGAGGCTGGAGTTGTAGTGGATCTAGTGAATATTGATGTGATACTTGATTTTGATCCACCGAGATGTGTGGCAGAGGTATGAATTTTCTTGGGTATGGATGGATACTACTGGAGGTTTGTGATATATTTTTTCTAGAGTTTCAACACCTCTATTAGCATTAAAAAATAAGAGGAAACCCTTCGTGTGGTTGAAGAGATTCCATCAGAGTTTTCAGGAGCTATGGAAAAGGATGCCTACTGCCCCCCTCTTGAGGCTTCCAGAGGAGGGCGTAGGGTACGTAGTCTACTATGATGCATCAGAGACTGGGCATGGATGTGTCCTTATGTAGAAGCGAGAAGTGATCACATATGGTTCTTGATATCTAAGATACCATGAGCAGAACTACGCTACCCATGACCTGGATATAGAAGCAGTGGTGTTCGCCTTGAAGATGTGGTGGCACTATCTGATGGGATAACGTTTTAATGACTCATCAGATCAAAAGAGTCTTAGGTATATCTTCTCAACGATGGACTTGAACCTGGGAAAACATTGTTGTCTTGAGTTCCTCTAGGAATATGACCAAAATATAGTCTATACTCATGGGAAAGGGAAAATTGTAGCAGATGAACACATCAGGATGTGTGTTATATAGCTGCTAGGTGAGGCGACGGAGCAGCTGGCTGCATTGCAGATATCCTTTCTAGGTAGAGATGTAGAGAATTTTCTTCAGTCTCTTACAGTCACCCCCCCACATACTCTACGAGTTAGGGAGGCACAATGCGTGGACGTTTACTAAGAGGCATGATGTGCTAAGATATCCAAAGGACAGGAACCTGATGGATTTTTTGAAGGTAGAGAGAACGACATCCTTTTTAGAGGACATAACATGGTTCCAGTGTCTCTTCAGGAGTAGGTGTTGAAGGGGTTCCACACATCCCCTTCCGCGGTACATCCAAGAGTGTCAAAAATGTACCGGGATCTTCGAAGACAACACTGGTGTCCGGGAATGAAGAAATTTGTAGCAGAGTTTGTCTCTCGATGCCTCACTTGTCATCTAGTGAAGGCAGAGAATCAGGTACCAGCAGGCTTTGTTCATCCTTTAGAGGTCCTAGAGTGGAAGTGGTATGGGATATCCATGGAAATCGTGACAGGAATTTTACGTACTTCTAAAGGTCATGAATTGATCTGGGTGATCGTCAACCGACACACCATGTCGGCCCACTTTATACCAATCAGAGAGTAGGGTTCAGTATTGAGCTTGGGACGCCTCTATGTGTAGGATACTGTGTGGATACAGGGAGTACCCAAGATTATTGTCTTCGATCGTGATGCACGTTTTACTTACAGGATATAGAAGGGGTTGCAGGAGGCTTTCGAGATGAAACTTAGTTTGAGAACTGCCTTCTATCCTCAGACGGATGGTCAAACTAAGAGGACCATTCAGACCCTCAAGGACATTCTGCGTGCTTGTGTCCATGACTTCAGTCACAGATAGGAGGATAACGTTTATTTAGTGGGGTTTTCATAAAAAAACAAGTATCACTCCACCATTGGGATGACACCTTTCGAGGTGTTGTATGGGAAAACGTATAGATCACCTTTGTGTAGGACTGACTCAGGGGAGTCAGCACTAGTGGGACCCGAGATGGTATGAACTACCACAAAGAAAGTGTAGATTATCTTGGAGCGGATGAAGACTGCACAGAGTAGGAAAAAATCTTATGCCGACAAGAGACGGAGACCACTAGAGTTCAAGGATGGGGACCCAAAATTTCTATGGGTCTCATATCGATGAGGTTTGTGGAGATTTGGCCGAGGCGAAAAGTTATCACTATGGTTCATCGGACATTTTCAGGTCCTTAGAAAAGTGGGTGAGGTTTCTTTCCGCTTAGCCTTTCCCCCTCTATTGCACCAGGTGGATGATGTCATCCAGGTATCCCAGCTGAGGAGATATGTGCACGACCCTTATCACATCATTTATAATGGTGAGCTGAATTTCAATGATGGGGAGACTTTTATAGAGGTTCCAGTGTATATTGAGGATCGACAGGAGCGGGTCCTTCATGCATGGTCGATACCTCTGGTGTGCGTTCTCTGGCAGCACGAGAACCTCTCGAAGAGCACATGGGAGTGGGAGGATTAGATGTGGGATCCGTACCCCCACTTGATCCATTAGGTTGAGATGAGGCTTAAGAGGACAATATACCCTAAGGTGGGTAGAATGTAAAGACTCGTAATTTCAATGTAATTGTTTTTATTAAATGAGAATTTTAGGAGTCCGTGAAAATTGTGGGTTTGTGATTCTGAGGCCCGGAGTTCCTGGAATGAATTTCTGAAATATTTTAGGGTACGTTTAGTAAATGTACGAGCAGATGTTTGTAAATTTTGAATAGGTTCTCAAAATTGAAATTTTAGGGCAGCGTTGAAATCGTGTCATCGAAATTCACTTAAGGAGACATTCACCTCGACTCCATTTAGTCGAGAGTGAAATATATTTTTTGGGTTTTTTTTTGTGAAAGAATAATATAAAATAAAAGTTGTGTAAAATTTTATTTTATTTTTTCTTTAGGATCTCTCATGTGGATGTGACAGGTGGGGACCACCTGAACTAAAACCTCTCAACATAGGTTATGGTGGTGGGGACCACCCAAGCCTAACCTCACTTGTTGATTATGGTGGTGGGTACCACCCGAGACGTAATCCTATTGAAATCCCCTCTTATGTTTGAGAAACCCCTTATGCTCCCCCACTATATTGTCCCAATCCTCCACTTAATTAATTAATGAAACCCATCAAATAATAAATTATGCTACTTATAATTTATGCCAACAAGATAATATATAGCATAATATATTATTTTGGATATCTCTTCATTTTGGTCGGATTGGGAGGAAGGACCCTTGTGAGAAATTCCCACCAATGAAGAATTCCAATGAAAAATGCTGACTTTGACTTTGATTTCTTCCTCGGTATTTTCATTGACAGGGAATGTCTACAAATTCAATGAAATGATGATCTAGAGAAATCTGAAATCACCGTCGTCCATCTATCCCCAACAACATCGTCTCCTTCCTTGTGACCTTAATCAATGAATCAAACTATGTAGGGAGGGTGATTGAATTATTTCCCTTACCCGTTCTTGATATTCTTGTGATTCATGTATTATAGCAGCCTGAAACCACTATAATGCAGAGAGTGCGGGAAAAACAAACATTGTCGGTCCTCTTCGAATTTCTGGGGATAATTATTGTGTATTTCGCAATGGAGGAGGATGACTATAAACCATGGTTGTCCACGAGAACGGCAGCTCACACCACTGATAGCCATGATGAAGGAAAAGGCGCAACAGCGCCACCCCGAGGCCACACCCACCCGCGGCCACCACTGCACAGGACCACCGCTGCCTGCGGCCACCACCACTCATAGCCTCCATGCCTCGTAGCACCATCATCTGTGGCTGAGCCGCACTACGACCGAGATACCTTGTGCCCTCTCGGTAACCACCGCGACCTCGCACAGATCGCGACCGAGATGCCCTGCGCCCCCGCGTCACCCCAATGGCCGAGCTCCCCCGCGACATCGTGTCGTCAGTGGTCGAGCCGTCCTGTGCCCTCATGGCACCTCACGACCAAGCTGTCCTGTGGCCTAGCAATTTCCTCCACCGAACCACCCCACGAACTCTTGGCCTCTGCGGAAATGCACCGCCCTCATGTCCCCACAGCCTCCGCGTCACCGCTCTGTGGCCCCCACGGCTTCGCACCGCCTTCATGGCCCCTGTGTCCCTCTACGGCCCTCTGCTGCCCCTTGAAGCACTCACCGCCTGCCGGAATTCCAAGCGTGTTCGGCCAAACCTAGAAGGTCGGGCCGGGTCAACCAGGACTGGGTCGGTCCAGGCCGAGTTGGGTCGAGTCGGTCGGACCTGGTCGAACCTGACCCAGACTAGCTATGAGATTTTTGCTCTAATGACCATAACTCCGGCACCAAGCATTCATTTGAAAAACCATCAACGGAATTGTAATCCTTGGAGCGAGACAATACCATTTCTATAACTCTACTAGATTTTTGTGTTATTTTGAGTTACGTTTGGGTTGGATTGAGCACGAATCCAACTGGGCCCCTGGGACTAAAAGTCTAATAACTCACAGACCAGACATTCGATTGACATGATGCCTCTTGCGTTGAGGCCCCTATGATGTGGCGGACCATTGAGATACTTTTTCATGGGACTCTGTGGCTATTGGAGTATCAACTGGAAGCTTGTGGAGAAGACCCTCCTAGAGAGAAGCAACCATAGTGTGGGAACCCTATAGTTGGACGTGATGTGAAGAATGAAAATAGATCTTGTGTGGGTCAGCACCAAGGGATCTTGTGTGGGTCAGCACCTAGCGATCATGTGAGGGTCAGTAATGAGTGATCCTTTCTGAGTTAACCCCTAGTGATCCTTTGTGGTTCATCACCTAGCGATCTTGTGTGCGCCAGTACCAAGTGATCTTGTGTGGGTCAACACATAGTGATCCTGTGTGGGTTAGCCCTGAGGGATCATGTGGGGGTCAGTGCCGAGTGATCCTTTGTGGGTATTCCTCTTAATAGGGTAATATGATTCAGTATTTACATCTAATCATCTCATCTACTATACTTAATCAATACCTAGGGTGAGCTGATTTTCTAACTGTGTGGTACATTCCATCGCAGTAATACCTTGGTGGTATGATTATGTTTGGCATAACTTTGTGGTACTTTCCTTGGTGGGTTTCCATCTTTTTTAGAACAGTTGTGCTTTGAGATTTTGGGTTGGAACCTATGTTTCCTCATGATTGATATGGGTATACATGATAACTTAGGTATCTGTATGGGCATATAACTTAGAAGGATTGACAGTTGACTTCGTGCTTTGAGGTTTATCCTTTGTGGATTTTGTGAGACCATAAGGGTCTCGGGGTCCCTACTGAGTATCGCTATACTCACACATGAATTGGCTATTCCCACTCCTTGTTGTGTTTGGTGTAGACAACAGACATTGTTGATTGAGACTAAGGGTACCATGACAGGATGGTGCCCATTGGAGGACCTTATGACGAGTCAGTACATGGAGGAGACAGACGGACGTTGAGTGCTGAAGAGGCGATCTGAACCTACCCTCCAGATAGGAATCGCGAAGGATGACCTAACAACTATCATCCATTTTTTCTCTAGTTTAATTGTACATTAAGTTTCTTGTACTTTTTAGTTGGTCTTGTATTATAGCCCCTTTTATTTACTATAATCACATTGTTCACTATTTAGCTTACTTGTGTTTATTTCATTCTATGTGCTTGGTTGCGTGCGATTACAGCTTATAGAGGCAATGCTTTCTAGTTATAAGGAATACACCTTCAGTGATAGTCACCAGCCCATGTCCTATGGAATTTGGTCTAGGGGTAGTAATGGCACGAGCCATGGGGGACAGGTCTTGAAAAACATATTACATGAAATCAATAAAAAACTATTATATTAAAATTTAAATTATTCATTGTAGGTTCATCCTATGTCAATTTAAAAATCTATTATCCTCGTGACTAACATCAAAGGAAATGGTGAGCAGAAGGCCCTATATGGGAAAGCATGAGAAACAATTTATATATGTTCATGATAGATATAGAAAATAAATAGAGGAATATCATAATGGAATTGGATATTGAAAAAAGGAATATGCTAATAAAAATAAAATAAATCATAACATTGAAATTTGACTACAATATTTAAATGATATATTCATGGTCATATCATGAATACTCTCAACTGAGGTTTCATAAAAATTACCATGGTTATTCACTAAGGTATCATAATACAGGTCATATTTAAATAATATATTCATTACCAAATGCATTGGAATGATATCAAGGAGGACCATTAATATGTATTAATTAATTTGATTCAAATATATCACAATTAAATATATCATAAATACCCAATGAAGTTATAAATAATCCTGTTTTTATTCAAAGTCATGTTGTTTTAAAAAAATCTATTAAAGACAAGATCATTATGGAATTTTTGAACCATGGTAATGAAATGAGGGTTTCATGTATGTTAATACGGAAATGAAATCGATAATTTTGACATATATATCAATACCACTAGAAAATAAATAGTTTTGGATGTTAGTAAAAAGAAAAGAAAAATGGATTTTAAAACAAATTAGATAATGTTTGCGAAGAGATTTCGGTAGCAAGACATGTATGAACCATTATTTAAAAAAATGGTAAAAAGGGAGAGAATTAGGAAATAAAATATATTAAAAATATTTTATATGTAATATAATTAATAAAAATAAAAAATATGGATATACCATTACTTTTAGAAGCCATAATTAAAAAGAGATTATTGAGAAAAAAAGAGAATAATGATAATTCCCTTTCCATGAAGTGTAGCTCTAGAAAAATGAGTATAGGGACAATGGGGGGATTGAGGACAAAATGGGAGGTAAAAATATTATCTATTCATGGGATATTAATTGGGAGTGAATATAAATGGAAAAATTGGTATGTATTTATATGAAAAGAGGACAATTTTTTTATTATTTATAAAATAATGGCCTTCGAGAATTTGGTAGTGGTAAATGAAAACTCATGGGCATTAACATGCTATTTTCCAATGGTATTGGTCACATTGAAAATAAATTATTATTTTTATTCCACAAGCTTCGAGCATAAATTAATATTACTTATTTTGGAAAAAAAATTAATGCATTCAAAAATTAAAAATTTTAATGTTAATGTTTACATTTTAGAAATTGGAAAGTAAATAATATATTAGAAAATTTATTAAAATATATTAAAATAATTTATAGTTGTAAAAAATATATTTTATTTCTTTTATTATGGTTAATTAGTTATTACATCATTATAAAATATTTATTATGTCATTAACATACCGAAAATCTAAAACTGTATTTTTACTATTAACAAAAAAGTAATGTATTTTATTAAATTATGATAAATTCAACATATAAATATTTTTCAGTTCACATTAAAAATTCATTTTTCATAATAATAATTACATAAACATAAGAATTTATTTTTTAAATATAAAAAATCTTTATTATTAAAAATGAATGTTGATGGAAAAATCCTAGTAAATTTCCTGACACAAGAAAAAAGTTATTATTCATAATTAAATAAGATTATTCTTATCATAATATTTAATTAAAAAAATTATTAATAATAAAATAGTTTATTATTGTAATTCCTATCTTTTTAAAAAGAACACTTTTTATAAATAAATAATTTTATCAAACAATATACTTTAAATAGAATTGATAGAAAAAAAACATAAAAAAAAAACAAAATTACACATTAATAAACTAATTCCTTTACACATAACCTCATAAAAAAACCATGTACAACCTATGGGTATGGTGTGTGATGATGATATAATAACATGGTGGTTCGGATAACATAAAACAGGTGCTAATTTCCCCAATCATTATCTTCTCCGATAAGCGATTTTGTTTAAGCATAACTTATTGAAGTATATCTACTGATTTCTCAAGAGTGAATCCAATTGAGGCTATTATCCTCTGAAACTCTAAAAAATGGGCTTCAAAATGCACGACTCAACTAGTAGGGTCCGGTGAATTCTCTTTCTTTATGAATTTTACTTTTTCCAATTTTACTCATAAATAGTTATTATAACATTAAAAATTATTATAAACAGTACACTTTCAAATTGACATATTGAACAACGATCATATAACAGTTGAATTTAGAGGGTCATATTTATCTTTTTATTTTATTTTGTATTAATGATATATTTTATTTTTGTGTATAATATAATATAACACACATTTTTTCATGAGAGAAATATTATACAAAAATTCATTAACGTTACACTCCAATCTCCAAAAAATATATGACCATTGATGTATATAATTCATTCATTATAATGGAATGCTCTCTGATAGTTGAATTTAGGAGACTATTGGATTGAAAAAGTGATTCCCAGTTAATTAGGGTTTTCTATTAATTAACTTTATACCTTACTAGTTTTTTTGATCTCGACCTTTTTCTATGACTGTGTCATTGATCATCAAAACATTTTACATCATTGTATTTTCTAATGTCTAGAAAATTCATCTGGAATATAATGTTCAATAGTAGTTAGAAATTGATTTATAGTAGAATATTTTTCCAAATCTTAATTCATGTATGATTCGAGGAATATAGGAAAAAAATAGAAATAATTAATGTTAGAAAATATAAAATCTATCTCTAATACCAATGTGACAGTGTTTTTGTTAATACATGGATACAAAATATAAAGATTCTCTCTATATAGGATCAATCAGTTTAGTGGTATTTTAAAACTAGATACTTACATATGTTACATAAAAATCCATAAATATAAATCCCATTAACAAAAAAACATTCTTGAATCCTTGATAATATTTATAATATAATCCATTTTATTATTGGGAATGAATCACAAAAAAGTGTGATTCAAAATAATTAGTTACCATTTTTTAAAATAGAATTCATATAGGATAAATTAGGAATAATAAAAAGGGCATATGAATTAATTGAAAAAAAACTATATTTAATAAATAAAAAGAGTATAAAATTAATTTATAGAAATTATCAATGATGTAATCTCGGGGATAACGAAAACTAAATTCGGAATAAAAGAAATTATAAATGATATATTTCACAATATGAAAAAAATTAAAAAATATCCATCAAAATCATATTCTTGGATTGATTAAATTATGTAAATGTATACACCCAAAACCCACTTTATAAGGCAAGCTAACTCATTTTTCTTATGATAAATGATGATACATTCGGTTATATCAACAAATTGGCCCCACAGATAACAAATTTTTCAAGGAAGTTCCCATAACATTAATAGTAAATTAAGTTTATAAACAATATCCCAATTTAATAAATATTCATATTGAATTAGAAATATTGAATACTAAGATGTCACCATCCCATCAAATAACAATCATAGTAAAACACAACATATCGAAATGGTAAACATTATAAAAAATATGAATTTCTATTTATAATGAATATGTATATATATGATAAAATTAATGTCCAATGAAATATAATCATATGAACTTGAATAGTTCAATATAAATTAAATGTAATCAAAATTAATAGGATAAAAAAGAATACCATGAAATCACAAGAAAGTTATGATTTTTAATATATTATTTTTCATTATATAATAGATAAAATGTAATTGAAATAATTAAGTATTTATCAATTAGTTATTTGTTTTAAAATATCCAATGAAAAAATGATAAATAATTATAGTGTATCAAATTTTTATGTTATTAGGTAAATAAATTAATTTCATATACATTAAAAATAAAAATTACTTTTTTATTTTTATATATAATGTAAAAAATAACCAGTTAATGAAAAATTGATATAAAATATTGAAACCTCAAAAAATTCAATGCTAACGTAATATTTTCATGATAAAAAATTTGAGTAACTAAAAACCGTTTTTTAATTTTTTTTAGAAAAATAAAGACAAGGAAAAAAAATATATCTCATCAAAATGACATATGACATCTTATTTTTTTAAAACTATCTATAATATTCATGTTTTAAGGAGAACAAATACTGACTAAAAACATGTAAACCCCATAAATTTTAATATTAGAAGATAATTTACTCATTTTCTGAAGGATAGATTATAATATTACGTTACTGGGAAATATAAGAAAACCCAAAATATATGATATTATTAAATAAAATATCAGCTCTTTAATAGGATTTATATTAAATCCCAATGTATAATTAATGATTATTGAAAAATTACTCATTATGAAAAAAATAAATTATTTCACAATAAATGAATGGGGTTGTATATAAAAAATATAAAAATTAATTTGTTCATAATACTAAATATGTCTTAATAGAGAGGAAATTGAGATTAAATCCCATCCTTAGATTATATCATTAATGTCAGAATTTATAAATTTTATGATTATGTATAAAAAATAAAAAACCATAATTTTATTTAAAATAAAACAGAATTAAATAAGAAAATGTTTCACCCATACACATTGTATAATAGTATTAATAATGTAGAGGTATAATCCAATGAATTGAAATTTAGTTATGAACCCCTTACTGCAGGTTTAACTTTTACCATAATCTCTTCTATCATTAGGTATAATAAATAAATATTTATGAAAAATGAATAATATTATAATATATGAATATTTACTATCATATATGATAAATTTATTCCATATTACCACCTATTTTGTTAGAATACTATATTTCTATCACTATTTTAATTTTTTACTGCATTTCTTTTCATTGTTATTTTTGTTGAATAGTTCTGGTACCTATAAATTTTTTATGGTTACCACTACTATGGAATGATAATAATGATATAAATATCATAAATATTTAATATATATATATATATATATATTCCTAAAACATAGATATTGAAAGTTTAAAAACACCATTAATGAACATCATAGGTCGTATGTACATGTGAATATAGTTATAACACATTAATGAACAAAAAAATATTTAAAAAATAATAAACCATCATAGTATCAATTTTATATAATAAATATCGCATATATTAATTAAAACATTCATTATTATTATCCTTTTAAATAGTAAATGAAAGCATGTATCACATCTCATTATAGAGAAGGTATTCCACCCATATGGATGATCTATGTTGTAGTTTTCCAATTTATTGGATTGTAATAAGGTGGATGTTATATTTTTTACCAAAGATTAATATTTTAATAAATTAAAAATATAGTTATTACATAAATCATTATAATCATAAAAATAAATTGAGTATGCAGAATACTTAAAATCCTATATGGAGACTTTAGGTAGTATATATGATAGGGCAATGTTTTCATTTTTCCTTGGATGGAATGGAAAATTAAAATGGAAATGCCTTAATCATATTAGAATCACCATAAAAAATATATTGGATTTATTATTTTAATAATTTTGATAAATAATTAGTAGATATAGAAAATGAAATATACATGAAAGATCCTATAAAGACAATAACCTTCTCTATAGTAGTCTTACCTTATATACCTTCTTAAGAACCATTGAAATGGTATTTTTATAAGACTATTACCCCTAAATTATGCCTTAATATTATAACAATAAAATTTGTTAGTTGTTGTTTGTGATATATGGTTAAATTTTGTGTAATAAAATTAGAAAAGGGGCTCTATTTTATAAATGAGGGGATGAGAACTCTATTAAATTAACTAAATATTAAAATATCATAATGCTGCATTCATGGCCTAGTGGTTCAAATATTTCTTGTATATGATGAAATGAAGTGTATTTTCCAAATATAATTGGATAATAAAATTTATAATGGTTTATATATCATGTCAAACCACATCATTTTAAATAATTATTCATTAATGATTTTAATTGTTAACTACTATAACAAATAATTCAAAATTACACGGTTGTAATATTATATAAAAGGTAAATATTGTATAATAAATTTAAATGGTATGAAATTTAATATTGTATAATATCCATCTATTTTTTTATTGAAGTGATTTTTTCTATCTGATTAATATAAAAAATCATACATTCATAGAATCTAATTAATTTATATATTGACACAAATAATTTTAATTGATAACAAACTCATCAAGAATGAAATGGAATTTGAGTAACAATTTTAACAAATCTATTAATTTTTATTCTTATCTATAAAATTTTCGAGTTACTAATATTGTTTCATAAATTATTACGTTTATAGTTTTTAAAATCATTTACATTTTTTCAACACCTTCCATAAGAACTATGTTTTCATTGTGTGAGAATTTTTTGTAGTAATTTCATTACAAAAAAGTAGAAAAATATAACCATGATAAATAAATTCTTTTATGTTAAAAATAACCTTGTATAACTGATTATATATATCCTTCATCCATAATATATATAAATATATAAATAAATAAAGTGAAATTTTGGACTTTACTCATTGTTGAAAAATAATACAAAAGAAAAAATCAACGATAAATAGAAATAAAAGGCCATATTATCATTGTTTGGATGATTATGTAGGAAATATAATTATCAAATGAAATAACTATAGGTGTTCAAATAAATTTTAAGACTTATCAAATTACCTTTGAAGCATGATTTCTTTATTTAACTGTAACCATGGGAATAAATTTTACGTCTTTTAATATTTTTAATAACAAAACAAATGGTAATATTTTCTAAATTGGAAGCTAATAATATTAAAAATGGAATAAAATTTATCAAATAAAATTACTATAATTTTTAAAATTTAATTTAAAAATAAACCTATAAAATGTGAAGAAAATAGTTTTTCATAAAAATGTGTTCTAATGCCTAAATATTGAGTTATATCAATATATTGTAAAATATTTATCATAAATTAAATCAAATGGAACTTATGTACATTCAATATGAATTAAAAAATTTAATTAGACATTTATATTACCTCATTTAATGTAAACAATTGTGTGTTTACATATTTATTTATTTTAACTATTCAATAATAATTTAGTCTTTTAGAAACATACCAATAAATTTTACATAAGTTAATAATGGCACGATGATTTCAACAATTATATAACTAACTCATAATTATATTTTAATAATTTTTATGGTTCTTCTATCCTTGGGGTTTTTCAAGTAATTGATCAAAAATAGGTTTATTTAGTGAACAATATATCATAAAACCATTGTTTGTTACATTCTACCCATTCTAAAAATTTCCCACAAAAAATTATATAAATTGAATAAAAACCCAAGGATACTTTTTCCTTATCACATCCTGAGGGTGCCATGTGGGTTCCTCAAACATGTGGAAATATAATAAAAATTTCACAAAATTAGATGTCTTCTTTCCATGTAATTTATATTTATGACTGAGAGTCTCCACCTATTGTTTCTCATAATAATGATCTTGGACCAACTATTCAACCATGGATTATTTATTTTGTGAATTATTTGGTATTTAATATCTCATTTTGGATACATTTAATATTATTATAATGTGATAAATACTCAAGTGATGTTCCATGTAATAAGATATCATCCCAAAAATGATTAATTATTTAGAAGAGATTGATATATATATTGGGAGCATCTTTCACTTCATTCGATATTTGTATCCTTCACCCCAAGAGATATTCATAGGAATAAATTATCAATTTCATTGATATATATATATATATATAACAAATAATTATGTGGATACATTTATATTGACAGTGAGATTTCATTTTGTGCTGATTAATAGATCAAGCATTCTATACTGTTTCGTTAGATTGATCATGTACCAGTAAAATTATTCCCCTTATTTAATTATAACATATTGTATTTAATAACATAAATATATATATAGATTAATAATATTTAATATGTATTCATGAGTAAATGATATAATTTTAATACAATTCTACCAAAAAATTGTGGTGATCCCTAAAACCATTAAAATCATAAGAGAAATAACATAACATGTTTTATAGAGTTTGAATGGTTCACTTAGAGTAACCATCATTCAAAATTTGAAACATAGTACCAAAACACAAATCTGTATCCATTTACAATAGAACAATTCTCTAGAATTTTTTTTTAAACCATAGATCTCTATTAGATTCAATTTAGAGCGGTCCTTCATTTAATCAATCAATATCCATTAAGTACAATAGATTATGTTTATGAATATTGAAGTCCTATGATGTAGTGATAAAACTTTTCTAATTAATTATTTGACTTAATATATATATATATAGTTTTTAAGTTTTTATATTATGGGGTTTGTTAAGGGGAAGTCAGTGGTAATGTTTTTCACACTTCAATTCTGGCATGGGTAATGGTTGTGACATCCCATTACCTTCTTGTATGTTATACATAACTTGTTAACACGACAGAAATCCAGATGAAAACTCTACAATATGAATTTAATTAATATACCACATGAAATACTCTTTTATATCTCTATATAAGTAAAATATTTGAGAGAAAATAAGGATTTATTAATTATGTGAAACATATAACAACTCATATTTCTAGTCTAGTATAGATAGACCACATACTAAGTTTCAAATCCTTATCATTATAATTTTTTGGTAGATGAACACAAGAACATAGCTCACCGTTATCTATAGTTCAAAATATCTTTTTGTACATTCATAATCCTCTCATGAATGGATGGTTGAAAATTTTTCATGGTGATATAAAATTTCTAGACATTTCATTAAATTTTGGTATCCAACTCATTTTAATTGATAATTAATTGATTTATTTCAATCCAAATCATAGAAAACTAAAATTTTCTACTAACTCCAAGAATAATCCACATTATTTTATTTTCATTTTTTATATTATTTATATAGTAATAATCATTGATCATATTTGAGCATATACATTGGTTCATATTCAAATAAATCAATGAAATTAAATACTTTAAGCATTTGTAATATATATATATATATATATAACATTTAACCATATAGATATTTATTGGATTTCATCAATGAAAAACATACAACTCCTAGATCTAAATAATTAATGAGGTAACTTATATAATAAATTATTAGGTGGTGTCATGTATAAACTATCACCATGTCATCATGGAAAATGATGCATCACAATCCATTAATTTTTCTGTAAATATAAGATCAAAAATTGGTATCCAATACAGCGTAGTCTAATCACATGTGTGATGACTAACCTCCATGTAAGTTATTTAAAATTCTATCTTCATTCACCTATATATTAGAATATAACCTCTAATCAAGTGAACATGGTTAGTAGTTTAGATATTCAATTCAAATGTCTCACAATGTGTCAGTAATATGTAGCCAACCTAATAACACTATAAATATTAGTAATCATGTTTATTTCTAATCTATATTCAAATAACATCTATCATTAATGTATCCATATAATTCCCCCAAATATGGTTTTATATTGAATGCACTAGACATTCTGATACAAAAAATCACACTATGTAAATTTGCCAGATATCTTTTCCTTATATATATATATTCTCACCTATAGAATCCTTAAGTGTTCTTGAGGAACATACATGCTCTTTGAATATATCATAATATGATATATAAATACATAAAAAATTAATCAAGGTAATGTTTCAGGACTCTATTCATTATAACAAGGAAGAAATATATAGAATTTTTTTCCCAAATAAATTTACAAGAAATTAATAATGAGAATAGATTTTATATATGGTTTTTGTGTTTTTATTTTCATTTATAACCATTATCTGATAAAATTTAGATTAAAGATAAAAAATTGAAAAATATTTTTATCATATATATTAATTATAAATTTATCAACATGAGGTATTTGGTAATTATTCATGATATATATTTTTATATTCTTAATAATCAATTAAAATATGAAATGATTCATCATTATTATTAAAAAATCAAAAGTTGCACCCCTTAGTGAATCACTCGGATTATAAAATCATATATTTATATTTTCCTAGAGTTTCTTTTAATATCATATAACTTAATTTGAAAAATTTTACAAGAAATGATGGAAATAAATGTAGCACCATGTATGAGTTCTATTGAACTTAATCTTGATGATTTGGGGAATGACTAGTCCACTCTACAAGAAAGATATCAATGAACTCTCGTAAAATACACATTTATTTAATATTTATTCCCCCAACCATCTATGATAAATATCACTTATGAATTGGTAATAAAAACAATACGATAGATGTAATTTTCATCAGGATTTAAAATTCCTCATTGAATTGATAGGTGAAGAATAATATTATTTCCTAGAAAAACATTCACCAAATAATTTATTAGTGTGGAGCTATATACATGATATACGGTCTTACGACCATTATGTTATACCACCGCTATGTGAACACACAACAATTAAAGCAGTGATTTGATTCCCTTGGATTTTTTTGATATAATTGAATAATTAGAATATGATTTAAATATAATATTTCAAAATACACCTTGTATGATAAGTTTACTATTCACCAATTTTCATGTAACTTCTTCTTCAGTGTTAGTAACTCTATAAAATATTTCCACTCCATTGGGAATATTTTATTCTTTTTTTCATTAATGCTTTGCGAACAGGTTTGAATAGTTCCTAATCTCTTTATAGTTGAATCCATAGATATCAGATGTTTATTTATATACTATGATGTCAATATATATATGAACCTTATATATTCTCATATAATGAAATATATATTACCTTAGACTTTTTTATTTTCTATTTTATTCACACAATTATACATGATAGAAATTGCATCATTCCATTTTTTTCATTGATGAGTTCCCTTTTTCATTGTCCTTAATTGGCATCTTCATCTCATTATTTATATTTATGGTATAGTATATAGATTATTATTTTAATATATTAATGGAACTTGATATTATATAATCCTATTAATTTTTTTGGAAACTAGTTACCTTCAAGGACATAGATTATTACCCTAAATAAAATATAAAATCATGATTTTTTTTGATAATGTTAGTTTTCTGAAACTGCGATAGATGATCATATAATGTTTTCCTCAAACACTTATATATTTTAATCTTTATTTTTTATTTAAATTAGGAAATTTATATCGACTTTATATAGTTTTTCTTCAGGGTTGTATTTATTTTATTATATTACATACACAATTCTATATTATATTCTTTCTATTACATCAAATGATTTAGTGTTCTTTTTCAATGGCCATCATTTATCAAAACATCCTATCAAATAATAAAATGAAATAAAAACCATTTAACCATAATTACATTCCAAATCTTGGAATATCTTTTTATGATACCAAATTCGTTGTTCATATACTAATAGATTGGTGGTTCCCTTAATGGATAAAGGCTTCTGTTTCATAAAAAAATGCAACATATTTGAATAAAACTATTCATCAAGAAGTTTCCCCTTACAAGAATGGTTCATCATCAAAAACTAAGTCCACACCACTAATATGGATTTTATTTTATCATTCATAGCGATCGTTGTATTTTACAGCTCATCATGCTAATAAATACATTGTATATGGTTGTAGATTACCTTTCATTAGTTAGGTTCTAACATTATGTAATGTAACACACATTGTTATATGATAACCATCATGAATATTGGAACATAAAATAAAAATCCATGTCCATGTAAAAATTCTCAAATACTATAAGATATTATCACAATTAAAATGTTGGATGTGTTCATTTAGAATTGAGTTATCATAGTTTCTAAAAAACATTGTCTTACACTGATTATAGAAACATCATCACTGAAATCATAGAGCCAGTTTCCTATTTATTTAATTGGTACAGTTTATATAGGATCTCACCCTAAAAGATATATCAGTTTATCATTTTTTGAATAACCATTTACATAGATGATTAACATATTACATTAGAAATATAAAATACATATTATAAGAAACAATATTTTATCTTTGATATTTTTCATATTATACTTCTTCATGTTTCATACAATTGAACCAATCATGGTATGCTCAAATGTTCGGTATGGGTTAAATAAAATATAATCTGTGATTAATAAAAAATGTATAATAAACATGGAATTGTAAATAACTAAAAAATATAATGTAGTTCATAATATGAGCATGAAATTCATAAATGGGTAATATGAATACTATAATATCATATATAATAATTATAAAATTCCAAATGATGTAAATTATGAATTTTGGATTTCATGGCCTTAGTTATCATGATATAATTATAGTAAAAATGTATAATCTATGAATGATTATTATTTTGGTAGGTATGTATTAGATACCCATTGAATAAGGTTGTCCAACTAAATTTCCCCATGAAACATGTTGATCTATATAAGGGATATCTATAACTATGCCCCACCCTTTACTAATAGTCCAATGCATTCATTATATATTTGACGAAAATATAATTAGAGAAATTTTTTATATAAAATTTATTTTTATTAAATAAATATTACTAAATATATTGATTTTCCAGTCAATAATATAACAATTAAAGTAAACCAATATATAGAAAATAGCAATAGTTTTGGAAAAAAATATCTGTGAAACAAATAATAATTATATTTTAGATGAATGTAATTTATAATGAAATATGATAATAATAATAATGTTAATGTTTCAAGATAGTTTCCATGAGAACAAATTAAATAAGAGATAAAATATAATGATTAATTAAATATAAACAGATGATATATAATGAATTCATGTCTTCTAGAGAATAATATAAAATAAGAGATAAGAATTAAAATAACATTCCATTAAATAATTTTTTGAACATTGAAAACAGATAGATAAATGTAAGCAGTGTTAAACTTTTATGATTGATAGAAATTTTTTTAACACTATATATTTTGAAAGTAGTCATTCATTTTACCTTTTTTTAATGTAGGATGAAAAGAACCATTTTGGAAAACATTAATGATTTTTTAAAATAATTAATAAAAATTCAAGGGAGAATTAACCTTTAATTCATAAAACATGTAAAAAATAAAATACATTTCCAATTCAACATTGAAGAATTAGAAAGTGGAAGAAAAATAGATCTATTCAAAAAGAGTTATAATATTTTATTTCATTTTAAACATTTATTTATGCGACTCGTGCTTCAATGAATTCTAAAGTTAAAAGAAAATTGGTAAAATCTATACATATATTTAGGATATATATTTTTTTAGAGAAGGATATATTAGAATAATCCCTAAATTAGAAATATAATAAATCCCTAAAGGTAAGGATATAATACAATAAATTCAAACATATTTGGTAGCTTTTATATTTTAAACATTTGGAAGGGTAAATATGAATTAAAACTATAAAAATTAGGAATTAAAATATATTAATGAAAAAAACTTAATGGGATAAGATATATATAAGATAAGATATATAGGTTCATATTACTAAATATGTCTTAATGATTGGTAATTTCGGTTGAAATCCCTTACAAAGATCGTATCATATATGTGGGAATTAATAAAAGTAATGATCATATATAAAAAATTAAATCCACAAAAATTATTTTAAAAAATAATTTAATACAATCAAATTATTTTTCACACATAATACTAGAGAAAATAGTCAATAATGTTGAAGTGTCTCCTAATTAATCTATATTGAACTAAGAAACCCCTTACCCAAGTTCGACATTCCATGTATGTTCATTGAAAGAAATATACAGTAAATAAAAATTTAGTATAATTATACACCAGAGTAGAATAAAAATATATTATGTTACAAATGATCCATTTATAATATCCTATAACCGTTTTATCAAAATCAATTATTATAATAATTTTTTCAGGTGTTAACTACTTCATTTTTCATGTGAATATTGTTTCGATAGTTTTGGTACATAAAAATAGATTATGGTTCGATTAAATCTATAATATAAATAACAATATTAATAAAATATACATGACACACATATATATATATTATAATCTATAAGAGGAATTTTTATGAAAATGAATTAACCTGTTCCAAGGTATTGTAGGATGTATGGATGAATAAACACTATTTTCACTTTTCAGAAGATTGAAGGAATGAAAGTAAAAAAATATTTAACCATTAATGAATCATTATTGTATCATTAAATTTGTATATATTTATTTTATTTATAAAAATTCGAATACATGTATATCAAACATGAAAAAAGTTTCACATCAATTGAAATAGGTGGTAGTCCACACATTAGTAGGAGTATCATAATTATTATCCAATGGATTAGAGGGAAAAGATTATATATATATTAGGATTATAATTAAATTTTTTTGATATAAATATAATAAATATTCATTAGTTCTACATTTATAACCATAAAAATAATGCAATGATGAAAAATGATTATATCTCTATATGGAGATAAAAATACTTACATAAGAAATAGTTACATTTTAATTTTTCATACGATGGAAAAGAGATGTAGAATGGATTTCACAAATTAATAATATTATATTAGTATATTTAAAATTCTCAAGTAAATATTACATGATGTACTCAATATATTTACAGTATTTTTAATAACAATTAAAAATGAAATCTTGAAAAAATATAGTTACATATTTTTTGGTAGACTTACATTACATGTCTTCTTATTGAATCCTATAATCATTTTTGAAGAAGACCATTACAACTAATTTGAATATATAAATGTATATATGATAATTTAATAATGGTTTCTCAGCTAGGTGGAACATTTTAGTGTAATTAAAAAAGATAATAGTTTTACATGTATATGTGAGGGCAGGAGAAATCATGTAATATTTCAAAATATTAAAATATAATAAACTTTCATTCTTGGAGAGGTTTTTCGATAATGACATGTATTAAAATAAAGGGTGAGTGTAGATCAAATATAATCCTAAAATAAAATTTTCATAGTATTATTTATCATTTTACAAAATAACATTTTTCCCCATTGTTATGTATTTTTAACCCTAATTGTAGTAAAAACTATTTAAGTATTATAGATTTTCAATTTACTTATAAGGTGGCTATTTCCCCATAAATTCTCAGATATTTTAATTTTTGACCATATAATATCCCCCTTTTCCTATTTTAACATTTTAATGATTTGTAATTTTTTTAATAATATATTATTTCCTGAAAATTTCATTACATTAATTTTGATATTTTTTTGTTAATTTTATATTAATGTCATAATGAAAACTATTGATTTAATATATAAAAACATCGAACCTCGATAATTTTTTATTTTTACCAATAAAAAATTCATCAATGTTAAAATAATGAGGAAAATATTATGTTTATCATTTTTAAAATAATTTTCAATATTTTTCTATATCTTTCAGAAGAACCGTGTCACCTTTTGTATGAATTTATAGTAATTAATTCCAAGAAAAAAATAAAAAAATGATTAAAATAATTAAATTATAATTTTTGTAACAACATATACAACTAAACTTTTGTTTCTTTTATCCCTATTACAAAAATTACTTTTATTAAATGAAAGAGAGTGACATTTTTAATTTTTCTCATTACTCGAATATTATGATGGGGAAAAAATGAAAATGTAAAAATATTATATTTATGATGGTTGAATGATAATAAATGAAATAGACTCATAAATTAATTTAAATTCAAGTGTTTAAATTAATTTAATTATTTTCTATATTAGTTTTTAGCATAAATTTCATAATTTACCCTTAACTGATCTGATAAATTTTAAAACTATTTTTAATAATATCAAAAAATAATAAATAAATATTTAAAAAATTAACCTATAATTTCCAAAATATAAAATCCATTTTATAATATTTTGTTTCTATAATTTCATTAAATAATCTTTATTATAAAACAACAAAATTTTCCATACAATGGTTTTCTTGAATATTAGGGTTTTAAGAATCCAAACTAACTTATATAAAAAACATGTAAAATGTTGATCATTGTGTGAAAATAATAAATCATATATCACATAAATAATAAATAAAATATGTAATGATACTTTCATATGAGATTATTTAAATAAAAGAAATTACAGATTCATAAAATACTTTAGTTTTCACTATACCCTAAACATTCATATTTTTTATTTTTTTTAAAAAATATATATGATTATACTAACAAGCTATCATAAAAAATTATAAATTTATCCGACAATAATTTTACAAAATTAGTTTTTATTTGATAAACCTCACTGTTTGAAGTACTGAAATACATCAACGATATTAGATTTATTTAAAGGGGAATATATAATAAATACTCACAGTATGTGAATGTTCATCGATGTTCGAGGTAAATTTGGACACCAACCACATTTGTCGAAAATGTGAAAATACAAGGTATTGTGTCACAATGGATCAATACTATAATAAAATTATAATTATAATTATTCAGGTTTATAGCATGTTAATATCATAAATCCAAATTATAAGAATAATTTTTTACTAGAATATCAAATATTGTGGGGTAGAATTTATGAATAAAAAATCCATGCCATTTTTTAAGATGAATCACAAGAAAACAATTAGTTTACAATTATTTCATTGGAAACATCTATGAATTATATCATTGATTATGAGACCTATGGAATCTGATCTCCAATCAATGTAATTCCCCTCATGATCTTCATTTAATATTTATCCCATGTTGTATCTCCCTCTCTCATCATTTAATAATTTAGGGATATATGAATATCCATGAAATTTAGCAATAAATATTATTTATTTATAGTTTAATTACGTAGTGGGATAATTAAAAAACTACATCAACATAATAAGTTTATATAATCTTTTAATATATTTAGATCACTATGAATCGATGATATGTTTTATAAGTATATATCTTATATCATTGAAATGTAAAATATCTATTTCAAAATCAAATGGGGGTATTATATATGTTCAAAAGTAATTCCTTTATTGGAGAATTTTTCAATCTAGAAAATGTGCATGTGAGTAGTTTTTTATATTTAATATTTTTAATATATTGATGTTTGGGTCCTGTGACCACCAAAATTCAATGTTAACATTTATAAAAAACCAAATATAATATTTTAATGGATTTAAAGAAACATTAATAGAATTATTTTTAATTAATATTTCATAGAAATTATTTTTTCTTTATACATATACCAGAATCATTATCAATCATCACATCATCAAATAATAATTATAAGAAAAATTATTAAGCTCCAAACATGGCATTATCAAAAAAATTAATGCAAATAAAAATCAATATAAATCAAATCACTAGGAACCTATATTAATTTATCCCTCTTATGTACCCACATATAAGACACCATGAATCCACAACATATGAACCAAGGGAATTGTTCCTCCCAAATACACCATCTATAGAATATTCATGATCTCTACTCGTCTCTCAATTATTGTAACATCATGTTCAATATCTAGCTTGCCTCAATCACTGATGTTGCAGTCATCATGAAAATATACTAAATACAAGTACATATGAAAGATGTTGTGGATGTAATCTACCTATGGAAATACAACAAACCAGTACATAAAAATTACAACATGATTCATGTCCTCAAAAATCACAATGAACAGAGGATAATGATTTCTATTGCTGCTAGACCTGTACTGTCTCAATCGACAAGACTACCCCAAGAACAAGTAGCCTCCATCCTAAAACCCCATGGGGACCTGACTATGATAATAATATGCCTTCTGATTTTAACATTCCTCCCTCATTATCTCTTAGAAAATTTAGAACATCCCAGTGGTGCTATACACCATATCTTGAATGAGAAATGCTTACTCCCAAAACTCCATCCATTATAATTGAGATTGAAAACAATAATATATAATTAATCAAACAAATATACTCCAATGGATGAGTGATACCTATTTATATATGAATGGAAAACCAGTATAAGTTTACATAACCACGATCCACAAATGTAAAATTTCTATGCTCACAATATGTACTCAAATGTATGGATGGTTTTCTAGGTTTTCACCTATGTTTGATGGTGGAATGTAGTGCTAAGGATAAATTATGTGAAAAAAACATGAAATAAACTCATGAATAATGATTTGATATAAGAATCCAAATTAGATATTAAATTCTTTAGTACCTTTTGAATCATAAAAACATCATCCTAGTAATACATACCCAAAAATATCTATGACCATTGCTTCTCAGATCACTATAAAATACACTAAAATCAATTATTAGTCCAATATCAACACTAATAATTACAACCTATCAGTGATCTTGGTAAAAAATTAATAATCCATCAATATTTATTATAATATACACTTGAAAAAATACGTAAACATAACTTGACACCAAGGATATTGTGTTTTGTTTTAATCTGCTGAAAAAAAGACACACTTCTATAAAATTCTCCAATAATCATTTATCCATTATGATCAAATCTCCATCCTTATGCATAGATATATCTTTCTATCACCGGGATACACTACTATGTTGCATATATTAAACATATAAATAACTTATTCATAAAATTAGGAAAAAATAGACAACATCCCTTAAACAAGACCTTGTATTGACCATCCCTATGAAGTTTCACCATGAACAACATAGTTAGTCATCACCACGACCTTTATGTCTCCACATGGATACAAATCCACCAAAAACATCATAGATTAATCCACATTAATATGATGGAGACTAAATCAGATAATTTGTTCCCCTATATAAAGATGAATCACTCCCAGCTCCTATTACATTGTCGAAACATCATAGTTCTCTAAAACCCCATCCCATTAAAAAATCCCAATCAGTTCATCAGTAACAACATTATAATTCTATAGGGTCTAAGATATATCAAAATCATAATCCTAAAACACTCCATCAACCTATTATATTGTAGATAAAATACTTATATGAGAAAATTTTCTTCAGTAACATGTTCTACATAATGAAAAAATTGATTTTATCACATAGGTAATGCCACCACAACATCAGTTAGAACTCATCTGTCGGTAACTCTAAATTGTGGGTGTTACAAGACAAATGTAGGGAAATAACAACCTAAACTAATAATATATCACCACTTTCATTTTAATCATCATACCTGTAATTCCCAAATGGGACACACTGTAATGATTATAAGTCACCATAACCGCCTTATAAAACTGATGCAATGTATCACTAAATGACTTATACATTAGGTAATAGATTAATTTATATATTTAATAAATCATCCTAAAGTATTATTTATTGTTATGAAAAGTTATTAGTATGGATATAACTACAGAAAAAACATTCACAAACCTCTGAAAATATTATATGAGACCAAGGATACTATGAACCTATGCTACATTATTGGGACTCAATTTTGGATGGAACAATGGGGAAAACCCATAGAGACAACACATTTTCAAGAAAAAACACCACGACCTCATGAACTAAAAATTTTATAGGTCACAATAGATATAGTTTTGTTTAACTCTTTTTGAATTTTTCTATATATAATTGGTAAGATCCCCATTATAATTCGAGTAGGGGATGTTATTATCAATGAATATATTGATGAAAAAAATATAATAAATAATAGGTCATGAATTTCCCGACCACTATGAACAGGATTGTTTTTTTAACACTTAGAAACATGAATGTGAACAATAATTGACCTGAAAAGTACCAAAACAGAATATATTGGATATCCTCATCCTTTACCTTCAACTAGTGATTTCTATAATATATATTTATCATCAAAAACTAATTAGATACCATTAAGCATATGAAATTATTATCAATACTTTGAAGAGGGTATCAATTATTTTCCATCAACTGATTCAACCTCATATATCCTATAAACATCCTCATACAATCACCATCCATCTTGGTGATGAACAATGAGGAACCACGTGGTGAGACACTAGGTTGGATGAAACACATCGACATTATATCTTCCACCTAAAACCTTAACTATTGTATCTTATTATGTTACATTTTATATAGAGGCATCCAAATTTGATATGTGACAAGTTGAAACTATATTTACAGCTTAATTTCTTTATTAGGGGAGTATTATTTTAACTTCCTCATAGAAAAGTTACAATTAATACCCGAAAACGTTATGAAAATACTATCCTTAATTATCCATTAAAAACATTTCAAACTAAGAAAAACGAGGTTCCACTTGCCTACCAACCATCTGAAATCCTATATCACCAATGAATGAAACTGATTAAAACACCATATCAAAAAATGGAACAATTCATCAAAATAGTATATCGATGAATACCTAGAATATAGTAAGTGCTTTCCAAGTACAATATCATATGAATGTATGTTTAAAAGATATAAATATACCATTGATGGGTGATGAGAAATCACCAGTCTATATCCCCAGCACACTTATACCCATGTTTCATCACCCCTATCTATATTAGGTAACACCAGGGGAACTTGAAGGCCCTCCAAATATAGTATCATAGAACAATAAAAATTAAGAAGGTCAATGGAGGGTGATTCACCATTACAAATAAAACTTAATCGATACTATAATATATATTTATTTTAAATTAGAAAATATTTTTATTTTCTGGCGTTTCCACCCCTCAATGAGCATCTAACCACATGTAGCTACACCAGATCATTTCCATAAGACCCCATAACAATTCACTATCCTAGATTCCTACATATAAGGACCGTCATGTGGATTACCATTTATAACTCCATCATGTCTCTACTACTATAAAATAACATATGGTCTATGTGGAAAAATCTTATTTAGAAGAAAGTATATATTTTTCCAAAATAGGGAATTAACGATGAACTATAAATATACTTTGATTTTGATCATAAACATACCATAGTGGTTCCTTTGTCACTTTAAAACAGAACATGAAATATGAATTCCTTTATTAGGTGATCGGATGCCACCTTTCCCCCGAAATAATGAAACAAATCCTTGAATGCTGGTTCCCCACATTCCAAAACACAAACAACCTAAATAACCTTGGCCTACCTCCTAAAACTCTACTAATTGTGTTTATCTATTGGCTAACCTATATAATATCAATTCACAATTAATTAATATTATAAAAAAAATAATTTATTCTATAAATCAGGTAATTTAGAATGATAAAATGGGGTAACTATGTAACTGATAACATGGAATTAAACCTTTTCCAGATTTCATGAACTGTATATCTCATTTTTTTTAAAAAAATTATGGTGAATGAAAGGAGGTCTTTGAATAGGATCCCAATCCTCAACACACTCATACTCTCTATCTGAATATATAATAACACATCACATTGTGGCATTTTTGTTTAATGATATTAATTTTTAATGGAATTCTTTCTATAAGTCATGAAAAAAACATTTCCTCCCTTCATTGACCATGGTATAACATCATCCACTAATTAATATGTCCCTAAAATTACCTTAATACCATTGTTTGAGCACGAATTATGATGAAATAAGACTCAAGATCCTCCAACTTGTTCCCAATCTCAAAATTTGAAACACTACCGTCATATATTCCCAAACTCTTCCTCTAAAAGGGATATAAAGTAATATGTTATGCCTCATCCTAAAATATTGATTCAGCCCTCTGAAAATAAAATAGAGCATCCTGATGAACCAGATATACCTGAACCACTTTGTGATAATTCCCAAAATCCATTCCAAAAAATAAAGTGAAATATCATAATCCCAAAAGCCTTAAATTTTATCAATTATTTCAAAATTAATTAATTTATATTAGTATATATCAATAATCACCCACTTCATAGCGGGAAAAATGAAATCATGACTCGTGAACCTCTCCATGGTCTCTACCATGATAAAACGTCCACCTCAAGTGGTTATCTAATATGATTAGAGACCATACGTTGTACTACAGGGAGCCTAAAAATTAAGTTTCCCAGATAGTCATCCTTGTCCTATTTCTCGCACCAAGGTCTAATGTCATCATATCCTTACCTACCCATGATAAATGGTCATTTGATAAATATGAAATCTACTATATCTATAAAAATACTCTTATTCTACAGAGTCAAAACCTCGTCCCTCCTATGTAACCACTTATATGGTTCCATTGAAGGAATATAGTTAATATCCCACGAGTCCCTCCTTTAGTAGGACCACTATTGGGAAAACATTTATGGGTATAGAAATATCACACACCAAATGCATCACCTAAAAAAATATAGGATCAAGAGGTAGGGTAAAAACCGACAAAAATAATATTAGTATTTAATAAATACCCCTAGACCATCCCACAATGCATGATAAGTATCGGTAGATTGAAATAATCATCTCCAAAGTATAATACCATAAGATATGTCATAAAATAGAGACACTACTGAATATATAAAACCCAATCACTAAAATTTTATATCAATATAAAGAATCTACATAGATACCAGAAAAATAATACATATATATATATAGTGAGGATACATGTACAATTAGTAGGATCAAAGCCATGGTCTTAGGGGACCATGTGACAAGTGCATTATAATTTTCTTGTTGATAAATTATAGAACCAACAAGAACATTAACAGATTATCTAACCCAATCCCACCCCACCATAGCTCTCTCAAAAAATCTGGAATCTAATTCAGTAATATAAAATCAAGATCATATCAAATTTTGGTTTGCTACAACTTCTTTTCAATGGATGTTTCACTCTCATAAACCAACAACAAACATCATATTCTCCCATACCTTTTATGCATATCATATATCACATAACATATATAATGTGGGTTATGATGTATCCTTATTTACCAGAACCTCATAAGGATCACTATCCCATGCTAACATTAGGCATTATCAATCATATAACATATCTCATAATGTATCTTGAGACATCACATACAATCTCACCTAAAGACACTTAGTCCATAACAATAAAAACTAATCACATAACCATATTAGTATGGTATCATAAAAGTGATGGAAATAAACTTCCATTTATCCTCCAAACATGCATTAAATGTTACACATATCACAACACATTTCTTCCTCATAACATCACATCATGCCCGAAAATTCCATGCCCATTAATTTAAATATTTCTAGAACACACATAGGGAATCACTATTGAAAGAAGTGTTCTATAGAGGGGGTATCCAGCCATCTGTATCCCCACAATATTAAATTATGTGGATATATATGGAACCTAGAACCTCTACTAAATGGTATGGTGATACAACTCAGGGGGTGTATGGAAATAGAATAAATATTCATGATACATGAATAGCATATAGTACCCATCCTATGGGTGTACAACAACTACAATAGTGCACAACACCACCACTGATTCACTACACATCGTCATTCATAACAACTTCTCCCACTATATGACACACAACCCAAAACCACTACCTAATACACTCACTTCAACTATGATTTATATTTTTCAATATTTTTAAATATATAAATTTTCCACTAACCCTTATTACAATGAAATTTCATTCACACTTAAAGAACCTATTATTATTCACATATCAACCCCTTAGTTTTTTTATTTCAAATAAAATAAATAGTTATTCTATGTATAACTAGTAAAATAAACCAACAAAAACAAAATTGGTTCACCCACCAAACACAAAAATTTATACAATACCACATCGACTGTCATCACCACACCACATCTATTAACCCATCTCACCATAATATCCCCAAGCCTTAACCAGTTCCCATTAAATCCACCACACACCGAAATCAAATTCACACCATACTACAGTATATAACAACCAAAAAAACCAAACCCAATCTTCACCACAACCACTATGCACCATAAGACTTTTACAACCCAACCAATTCACAACACTATAACTACAAAACACATCTCACAACTTCTTAGATCACATCTATTAAAACCAACCGCCACATAATTTTAAAATACATATTAATGCCCATAAAATCACCTTCACAACCACATAACAACAAAAACAATATAAGGAAACTCAACCATCATATTCACACAAAAATAAACACATCCTCACATACATTACATATTCAAAGTTTTTATCCCATTAATTATTTATTTATAATGATTATTATCAAACAACACTATTTTTTGTGAAAATAATTTATTATCCACATTGGAAATCATCATTGTTTTATTATAGATGAAATAAAACAAAATATAGATATTGGTATCACAAAATATCATCTATAATGGAAAAATTCACCTAACAACTGTTATTCTGAGAATTAGAAACTAGAAGAAAAAAATCACATCCAAAAGATCATCAATGAATTAAAGGCTTATAATTACTACTCATCCACCCCCAAAAATGAGTTTATAAAATTTATTATCTCCATTAACCTACTTCTTATTATCCACCCAATAGAATAAAAACCATTTAGTCCTAACATATAACACATATAAATGGAGAAAACTATCATTACCTACCTCAAATGTGATTTTTGATCCCTCTATGCACCATTTGGTGAAAGTGAAACAACATAAAAACCATAAAAACACTATGAAACTCAATATCACTATAGACCTCACTAAGGGGTATTAAAATAATGCATCCCTAACCGAATCCATACTAAAATATCAATGCTATTGAAAAACCTATAAAAATAAGTCAATGATAAAATATTATAAAAGGGTAAGGAACTCACCATAAATTACCAATATAGACCCACCAAATAAAATAGTCAAACATAGAGAGATAGGGTCCATAACATCCCCAAAGCGACTAAGTATTGGCTAAAAATTAATAGTATGAACAATCGAGCGTGATAAATCCCATCCAAATAAAAGAATTTTAAAAGATAAAAGTTGACCATATTATTTAAAAAAAATCTTATTTACGACACACATTCCCAATTTAGAACATTTATTCCCTAAGGTCCAGGAGTTAAAAACCATCAAAACAATAATAAAAATAGTGAATTCATTTACTACTGATATTCATGGTGTCTAATAAAAAAATAAAAATAATTCATAAATTCATATTTTACTAAATAAATTCCAATCATTTTATTCTTATTTATGAACACAAGGGAATAATTATTAGCCATACATAACATAAACCAAACATTCATGACCTGAGTCACATATTTAATTCATGGATTTATGTACTACAACATAATTGAAACCCCAAATCCATTAAACTCTCTTAGAGGCTCATATAAAACTCCTACAACACCAAATCTTGGTAAATTAATAGGCTTTTATGGCACATGTTCTTACCACTGAGGTAGTATAAAATGATTGTTCCTCACACTGACATATATTTTATTGATGATCTAAAACCTTGATACCTTTAAATTCCACAACTATTTAAAATTATAACATTTTACTATTGGATAATCATTATTGATGTGGCCATTACCACATCACTTTTCATTGCAATAATGATCAAAATATCAAAATTTACCACTACGATAAAACGTTCTAGATCAAATAATATATTTACTATAATAATTTTAAACTGACATATAAAATTCTTGAATTTAATTTTTTATGGATCTATAAGTAATTGGTTTGTTACAATCCTTTTATTACCACATGTAAAACATTATATCATTATTTATATTAAAATAAAAAATTGTATCTCAACCTTTTCAGTATTTATAATGACATCCATCTATATTCAAACCTCATTTATAATAATATACCCTAATAAAGATTATTATAATCCTATGATAAGTCTATATATTTTATTATTATTTGGTAGAAATAAATTTAAAAACACCTTTCAGATCTATTAAAATTTTATTTATAGGTAGAAATAATTTATTCCTACTTATACATCAATTATATGAATTTAATTTTTATTCAAAGTTGAATAAAATTTAAAAAAATATTTGTCAAAGATATTATCATTGTATTTTTTCCACTCCAATTAATAAACATTACAATTCTCAACGGTATTTTTAATTAATGATCACAACCTGTTGGTTTGACCATCAAAATCGCAAATTGATTATATTAATTTATGAAGATCAAAAAATAATAAAACATCAAATATGTTCTCAAAATTATTCATAAACCCCTGAGATACAACTATGTTTTAAGATCTACTAAATCTTATATGCTTTTATCTCATGAAATATTCCACTACATATATGTTCTTCATTGGTAAATATGACCAGACACTAGAAATAAATCAAGCATTAATAGCTTTATTCAAAAGATATAACACAACAAGAAACTACTGAGATATAAATCCAATTCCCTATATAAAGATCCATTAATAATTGAAATGAGTAAATTTTTTAGTAAAAAATTCCTCATAATATATATAATGAAAATATAACATTAAATTATAATCTCATTCAATTTTTTATTAACATCACTCAAACTTCAATTGTTTTCTAATCCTTACCAATATACAAACTATACCACCCCATATCATAATAATCTCATAATTACATGATTTATGACAAGAGTTTCACTTCTTTAACGTTTTAGTATCATATAGTTTATGATGTTATGGTATTCCAAAAAATAATTACATAAAAATGTGGACATTCACACATAGTGTAATTTTTTTCTAAATATATCGATTTATATCATTATACTAAATATTAAATCATGAAAAGCTTACTTTATTGATGAGATGTATTAATTGATACTAAAAAAATTAAACAAACATCCATAGGTGATATGAAATAAATTTTAGAACATAGTATGAAAAAAAATTAATTCGAGGGATTTTAAAATAAATAAAACACCTTAGTCTATTTGAAAAGTGATTAAATATATAAGAAATTATATAATTATCTAAATTAAAATTTGGATTAAAAAAATAATTTAATTACCCATGGAATACATATTATAGACCATTTTTACCATAAAAATGTTTTTATATAGAAAAAAATGGAAAATCATGAACATAAATGTTTTTTTTGAAAACCTGATAAATCTTGAAAACTTTTTCCTTAAATGAAAAATTTTATTCATTAAACAATCAAAATTATTAATAAAATCATTTAATTACATCATAAAATTTGAGGATATACATTAAAAATAATATTAATCACATAAAAACTATAAACACATCTTTGTATATTATTCATATAATTACCGTCATAAAAACCATTATGTGAACCCCTATAGTGGAATGACATTCAATTTTTATTCCTCATGTTTTTTATTGATATAATATCCATGAATAATCTAGTATAGGGTTATAATGGACCCACCTATAATAATATAGCATTTTCAAGTACCATTAATGAAGATTGAATGTGGAATATTTCATTTTAATAATTAAACTCATGAAACATTTAATTGGATACAACACAAAGATGCACATTAATATATTTAAAAAAATAAGATGAAAGATAATATTACATTGAAAAAAGTGTAATCTAAAAATTTTCAAATTTTTTCCAATATATTCTTATTTAGAAAAAATTGAAAATTTTATAAGAAACATGATAAACAATAACAGTTATGACATGGAAGATTGTAATTCAATTGGTTAATGTTAAAAAAATAGTAACCTCCCACTATTTTAAAAAAATAAATAAATAATAACTCATTTGGGGATAATTTAATTGATTACATTATAAACCGTTGCAATAAAATTGAATTTTATTTGAAAATTAACATTAATAATTTTTATGAAGAATATTGAATATTCATTAAACATATTAAATATCATTGATATGTAAGTGAAATATAGTTAAATGAGAACATCATTACATGGCCTTAATGAAAACCACATGCCTCATTTCATGTCATGTCACATACGTCATTTACATTCCAATATAATGAAATTATATTAATTATTTATTCTTATAAGAATCATTTTCTTGAAAATTATGTTGAAATTATTCACATTATTTTATTTATTTACATTTTCTATTTATATACTATATTGGTTAAGTTCATGTTTGACATTTTATGGTTATTGGGTCAAAAATTTATTGGGTGTGGTTACAGTGGTTAAAGTCTTCATGGTTCCCTCAAATCCAAAATCCTAAAAAATTGTATATTTCTCAAAAAAATATTAAATATGATATAATAATAATATATATATATTTTAGAGAATAAGAATTATTTTCTTAATTTTATGCATGCAGTAGTCTGGAGGTGCACATGAGTGACAATTCCTTTTTTTGATAAAATCAATATAATTAATTTAAATAAATATTTTCAACAATAAAAAATAATTATAATATTAATGTAAAATTTATACCGTCATATATCCTTGTAACCATACATGTTATATAGAAATGGAAAACAAACTAAAACACTTCATAGAGGTGTTTTTCAACATGTTTCAATGTGTGACAATATCATCATCTAAGGGGTACAAGGATCAAATAGTAGATAATATCCTGTCATTGATAAATAATATTAATTTCAGATGAATAATATATTTTAATTAAATACATAAATATAATCATCCATGTGATGTGGTGATAAAAATACCAAACACATTTATTTTTGGAGGTAGTACTTCATAGGTACGCACACATAATTTTTTCATATCCCATATGATCTAAAATTCATAAAAAATGTCTCATCATCCTATATATATATATATTATATTTAAATATATAGATATTGTAATATATATATATATATGTATATTTAATATTTATTTGTGGTAAAATACTAAATTATCATGAAATAAATACATAAATCACCTCTTCATTATATATCTTATATTAGAATACACATTAAGCCTATTAGGATTGTTGTTTTTTTGTGAAAAGTAGACCTTTATGACATCAAGAGGACCTTTCTGGAGGTATTTTTTAAGATTTTGGTATGTCTATAATTCTCAACCTGTTTATAGAAAAGAGGTGATGAGATTCCCATTTTGAAGTGGGAGGAGTCACATCTTTATAAATATTGAGAATTTTAAAATTTCATATTTGGATTTCATAAATCATGTGACACAAAGGGAATCAAATTTCAGTGATGATAATTTTTCGGAACTAAATATAATAATTCCATATAATTTAGATATTTTTTAATGATATTTGATACATTTTATAATATTTTTACCCACATTGTTAACCCTTTTGTCCTTTTTAGTGGTAACAATGTTTTACTATAGTAGTGATTCATTTTTACTAAAAAAGAAATTAGCCCGAGTGAATAGTTTCAATTTTGTTTTTTCGTATATTTAATTCATTTTTAGGAATCTATTTTTAAAATAAGTTTTAATAAATTATAACCTTTATTCAAAGTTCAATGAAAAATCATTTTTTTAGAAACATTCTCTTTTTATGTGTAAAAATTATTTTTCGCTATAACATATTATAATTATTATTAAAAAATAATTAATAATAATCATAAAAATAAGATGACTCATATTTTAAATAAAGAAATTATAACCGAAATTAAACTTGTAGAAACATGACTAGTATTGAAAACAATCAATAAATTTTTTGGTAAATTAATTCTTACATTTAATAATTGTAAATCATATATTTTTTAGTTCTAAAATAAAATTTGAAAATAATTATATTACATATTAAATATATTGTTTCACTTAAAATATGGCTTCATAAAATTTAAATTCCATATTAAATCACGGTAATATCATAAATGTGACAGTATTTCTAAAAATTGTATTTTTCAATATTCATCTTGTAATCCACTATTTCTGAAAAATGTTATATATATTCATAAGAAAATATTGAAATAGTTATAGATGAAACTAATCACATTTAATAAAATTAAAATTCAAAATTATAATATTGAATATTTTTAATGAAATTATAAAATACATGGATAAAAATGTAAATATAATAAATATAATTTTTTCAAAAAAAATAGAAGAAAAACCTAAAGTGAATATGACTCCATCTAATTTAATATTGAATATCCATAAGAGAAAAGTACTATTATTATTAACATTAAATTTTCTTTTTCAAAACCACTAAATAATAAAAACCTATAACTTTCTCATCAATTGGATATTTTCCCCACCAAACGATTGATTATTATTTTATAATTACTATCAAACATCTAAAAAAAATTTCCCCACACATGATAGCCATACTAAAATATCATATATAATAAATGTCATTAAAACATTTAAAAATGAAACTTAAGATGCGTTAGATCTGATTCTCAATAACCTGTATCAAACTTTGAAATCAATAATGTAATTAAAAATGAATGAATAATATGTCATAATAAATTATAATCCAATTATGTCATATAATGATTAACAATAGCATTTAATATATACACTTATAACATAATAATTTAAACAATATCATGGAAAACACCAATTAATTTCATTGTGAAGGAAAACATAATTTTATACTTCATAAACATATAATCAAGCCTCTATTTCAAGATATAATACAAAAAACATGTACATAATACATGAAATAACAAATCAAGTGTATCTTATAAGTCATACTAATGAACAAAGGGACTAAATAAGTTTTACCCTACTAAACAGTAATTACCTCCATTAAATTAATCATTTTGAATATTTTTAAAATAATATAATACATAACAAACATTTATGAGTATTTAATAAACATAAATATATATTAAAATACAACTCTGTGAAATGTCAATATTTACCTCGAACGTTAATGTAACAATGTTTTTTGTAAGTAAGTTGAAAAATAAAAGAATATATATTAATTAATATTGGGTAATAAAAATAAAATAAAAAATAATATAGAAATTTTGGATGTTTTATATGATATAAATCTAAAAATAAAGATCATATTAAAGATAAATTTAACTAAATGTTTTGGTGAGACAAAAAAATATATATACAATCACCCTTAGGAACAAGGGGGAATAAATGATAAATTGATTAGCGCATCAAGAGGGTAAAACTAGAACATTCCACAAAAATGATATTTATTATTTATAGATTTATGTTATAATTGAATTGAGATTGATAAAATAAGATTTACAATGTTCTTATAATGAGGTATTATAATTAATTATAAAAGTCACCTCAAAATATACATATTTGAAAATATTGAATCATTGATATGAAATTATGTTATGGATATGAAATGTGTAGTGGTAGATAAAATCATACATAAGGTGAATGAAATCAAATTATATATTCTTATATCAATTAAATAATATTTGTTAACAATGTGAATAGATATTAATTTAGAAGACCCTAAAAACAATCATTGGTATCTAGATTACAAATTAAGGATATTATAGGCTATGAAATTATTTATATAGAAAAAGAAAGAAATTATTTTCCCACCATTATAAATTTAAAAAAAAATGAGTCGTCAAAGAATTAAGAATTTCTCCCCTTAATATGATTATCTGATGTAAAATATTGTGGAATATTACCTTAACAAATACTAGTATTATATATAATAATAATCTTTAATAATTATATAGTATATATACACAGAGGGGAAGGATTCCCCAGTAAAAGGAAAAGAGAAGTTTGTTTCCTTGTATAAGAATCATCTTGGGTGAATTTTAAACTAAATGTAATCAAATGATAAGAGGCAATGTACCACCCATAAATAAAAATATATAAATAAAATATATGAATTATTTTGTAAAATTAACACATAATTCCCTATGTTACCCATATAGACAAAAATAATAATGAAATTAATTTGATATTTGGGTAAAATGTTTTAATTTTATAAAAAATTAGGTCAATGGTCTATGAGAGAAAGAACATGAAATATAATCTAATTATCCATTTATATAGGTTATAATGATATGATATATCAAAGAGTATATATATACAACATATAAAATAAAATAGTTTCTCGAAATAGAATATATACCAAAAATAAAATTTTGAGATGAGAAAATCTTATGACTTTGGTATTGTTCAAATCAAAATAAAATGATGGATAGATCATTACATTATCATTAAAATACCATGGAATATAATAGTTTTATTATAATTCATACAATATTGCAGTTATTACACAATAAAATAGAATAAGTTTTCATATTATGAAACATGTCTAGATAATTTTTATTAAGAATAAATGCTGATCAATTTCAAAATTTTATTTCCAGATATTTTCACCTCATATATAGTAAAAATTTTCCAATTAAAACATTAATCCTTATGTGAATTACTTCCCATTAGTCATTCGTATATAATTATAATAATTGGTTTTTATTTACTACTTTATGAATAGAATATATATTGTATACATGACATCTTTTAAATGAATCTATTTTTCTTCAATTTAGAGATTTTGATTATTTTAAATTTTAAATTTGTGGATTAATTTTATTAAATATTGAAATAAATTATTATATATTCATATTAGGCAATCATCATTATTGTACCATTTAGGTAGTGAAAACTAAATCGATGATCACTTACTGATATAAAGATCAAACAACCCATTATCATGTATTATTAGAAATAAATAGAGTAATAGATAATATATGTAATTAATAAATTAAATTATATAATCCAGTATGATAGAAAAATTTATTTATTATTATTATATAAGAAATATATTATAAATATAGAAATATTGAAATTTATTTTGTGATAAAAAATAAGAAATAATGAAGAATAAATTAATATAATTGGTGTTACGTCTTCATTCATGATTTAAATTACTAATAAAGCCTTGATGGAATTGTTTTGGGTCACAGAAAAAAATATATAAGGGGAAATTGTGTTTCATGACAGGTGAAATATGATTTTTTTTCATTGTTCAGTGAATCAGAAATGGTTTTCTATGGGAAAATATATATAGGAATTTATACATGAGTAGTTGGGTATTTTTTGTTAACATATGTAAAATATTTATCATTTAGGCCTGTGATTCAAAAAATATATTTATTCAAAATAAATATGTAGGGTAATAATCAATAATATGTTGTTATTTTGATTCTATAAAATTAGAAAATATAAGTGAATATGTTAAATACTAATTTAAATGTAATGAATCAAAAATAGATTTTTATTAGAATAAAATATAACTTGGATAAAAAAATTATAAACCAAAGGATCAAATGTTCAATATATTATTTTATTACTAATATACATATTTTTTAATGAAATTAAATTCATATAATTTTATATAATTATTATATCATTATTATGTCATAAAAGATATGGTACTTGTAAAGTAATAGTTTTTTTTAGAATTCACTAACAAATAATCATATTTATAAAAAATAAAAAATTCAATAGAAGCCAATAATCTAATGATGTTTCCAAAAATTAATTTATTTTCTAAATTGTTAACCATAATATTTTATAATATAACTTTGAAATGGAACTATATAATTAAATGAAATGAACATTTACTAATGAATTTTACATTCTAAACATTAATTATTCTTACATTTATTTCATTTAAAATAACAATTACAATAGTATTTATATATAAGGTTATACAATTAATAATTTATTTACCATAATAAATTAATATTCACAAATTAAATTATTAATTATAATATTAATTTATATATAGTCAAATAAAATTATATAAGAAACTGGACCTTGTAACATTAAATGTTTTTAGTAATATGAAAAGTATTTAAATTATTTAATTTATAAAATTTAAAATTTATCAATTAGTTTTATTTGAAAACATAAAATTATTTTAATAAAAATATTAATAATAAATAATGATTTTAAATGAGTAATTTTAACAAAATTTTTCCTTAATTGAGATTTTCCACATCATATATTTTTCCTGATGATATTTCACATTTTAATAGGAAGATTTCTTAATTTCTTTCCTATATTATAATATATATCATTATTCACAATACATTTTAACGATAATGGTAATAGATATTTAAAAAAATATTTATTTAAATATAACAGATACAAAGATATATGGTTGCAACATGTATATTGTAAATTAGGTGGTCTCATGTATATCTTAAATTTTACCCTTAGTTGATAATATATTGAATGAAGCCCTCTCCATGTAAAAATATTGGATCGAGGTAATTTACATTTTAGTGCTAATTTTAGACACTCTTTTTCTATATTTGGTCTCAGTAGTGTTTTGCGTTTCATCGATGTGTTAGTGAGGTGGTTATTGATGGTTTATTTTATAAACATGGTTCAGGATAACCATATAGGTTTACTTTGTAAATCATAAAAATTATAAATTGAAATTCTTGGTAGGATCATAGTTTGAGAATGTTTATTCTAAACTATGTTCTATCCTTGTGAAGTTAAAATATTTGAGGAATAGTTCATCCACATGGTTGATGAAATTTTTTCCAAACCATTTAAAAATCTAAATTTTCTCCAAAACATTGATAAAACACACAAAAATAACTATAAATCATTGATTAATTACCCATTAACCTATGTAATCAAAATAAAAAATTTCCATGTGTGATTTTTTAGTGACTATGTATTATATGTGTATTAGATTGGATTATTTATAGGTATATTTTTGTATCATGTCTTATTTTGGGTATGGGATTCAAGCACCCAATGATCATCTATGTGGTGTTATTAATAATATAAAATATATATTATCACATGCATTAAATTTTTCATTTAAATTAGAATACTTATTGAGAAAATTATTCATCATAAATAGGATAAATCGAATGAGTTCGAAGAAAGCTGTATACCCAATGTGTGACATAATGTTTTACTTTTTTGGGTGATCAGTTGTGGGTGAGTTAGCGGGGTTTTAAATAGAGAGTTATTAATTTAATAAAATATAATTAAAAACCAACCACCATTCTATTTCAAAAAAAGTAGAAAAATGTGTAATCTCCCATGTTATGATAGATAACTAGAGGCCTAATAGTGAAGAGGATGTGTTGTCAACCCCTGTTTATAATTTTTATCAACACCATATTAAGTTATAGTGGCTTCCAAGTGTTTTTTAGACCACAGGAATCAGCCATTCACTATACGGAAGGAAATTTTACAATATTAACATCTCGCACCCATTTTGATGTGTCGTTTTAACGTTTTAGAGAACTATTATAACATCTAGAGATGCATTGGTGGTGTATTTGTGGTTTCGGTTGGAAATCAGTTTATTTTGGGTGGATTATAGGGTATTCCAATTTATAATTCCATTTCACACATTGTTTAATGTATGATCACACATACTCTGTTCATCCCATTCTAGGGAGATGAACATTTTTTTGACAAAACATCATGTACAGGGGTAAAAATTGTGTACTGGCCCTTGTTTTTTTGGAATAGGTACATTGTTGTACATGCCTTGTCATGGGATGTGCCCATGTTGTATTACAAGTTAAGTAAAAGAGAACAAGGTGTTTGAAACTGACATCAGTAGTGGATAGGGAAAAGTGGTCAGATATCCAATACACCCCTTTACTAAGGGTACAAACCATGTTTCTTGACATGCCAAGTATGTCCTCTATAGGTTATGAAACACCCAAGAGATTGGATGAGTAAAAACTCTCTGTGAATAATGTCACATGTTATGGGTATACGTATAAACATGTTGAGTTCTATGAGGGGAAACAAACAGGGGACAACTTAAAGATTTATGTCATGTGTGGGGGGTACATGTAGTGTACTCCCTATATAGAAATTTATTTCTCATGCATATACTGTACTATAAATTTTAAAGAGGTACATGAGTTTCCTATCCTGAGTAGTTTTCCATACATGATGCATTGGTGGTAATTATTTTGGAATTAGATAAGTTGTGTAATATGAGGATACTGGTTCTATTAATAGTGAAATACCTATCAATATCAATTGAGTGTTTCCCATTTGTCTATATTAATGATGGTACACTGTGTACTTCATCCATAGAATAGTATTATGATCCCCTTGAAATAATGTGAACAAATAGTGTTATTGTACCCTTCTTGTAGGCCGGGTTAACATCCTCAAATATATCAAAATTCCTAGATGGGGTTTATGGTATCTTTAGGACAATCATACATAGAGAGGAATCCCCTCTCAAGTATGATAACACAATACTATTTTTGGAATTATGAAAATATATGATCCCTTATATAGATGGTGGGTTCAATAGGGGTAGTGGAATTATCATGAGTATGATCTCATTCTCATTGGTTAGTTTCAATGGTGTTCATAGTATAATAAATAGTATGATTTACTATTTTGAGTTTAGATCCAGATTCAGGTTTGTGTTAACTATAAATAGTCCAAATAATTACCCAATTATATGTATTGTGTCACTGATACTTAGAAGTGTTTTAATTTTCTCATAGCGGTCTAGGGTGAGATCCCCTAATAGAACGATATGATAACCTAAGATCTATGTTTGTTCTGCAGAATTCATCTGCAGTCTTGGGAGTGACCCTTATCTTTGACATGAGATATTCAATGTTTATTGTTGGGTATGAGGACTCACCCCTTGGGGATTACTGTGATCACCTGTCATATTATTGGGATCTACGGAGGGACAACATGACCTTCTTTGTGGGAAGTCCTGAAGAGTGTGTTGTATTGGGCGTATGCTGTGTGGGAAAAAAGTGCCATGACATCAAAATAGTGATAACTGAAGGAGAATTTTATTTTAGACATTCAATTAAGTATGAAAGGGTTTCTTCTTAACGAGTTATGTATCTCTCATGAGTTCTATATGGTAGGGATGGGCTCTTGTAGTGTATTATCCTAGATGAGTTTTACAATTGATCCTGAAGTAGAATAATGTGGCTAGTAGTGAGTTCAGGACCTCATTAGACTTGGGGTATGATTTTATTATTTATTGGTTATTATAGGATTTTTTATAGTCATGTAAGATATCATGATTTCAATGTCTTATGGAGATGATCAGAATAGTTAATTATATACGAGGAGTAGATGAGATTTAGTTTTTTATTCTCTCTCTCTCTTTTGTTACCTCTATAATTGGTCGAGTATACTATTTCCTTTCTGTTTCTCCTATTTATTTTTTTATTTTTGTTTTATTAATTTTTGTTGTTATACTCATCCATATATTGGATTTCCCTAAACATCTTGTTCCTTATACATTATATGGTCCTTATGATGGGGTCCTATCAGAATCTAGTGAAAGCAGAGCATAGTGATATTTACATACTAAGGTGCATACATATGTTTAAACATGGTATTTTTTTACTAGTTTTATTTTTTTGTAGTCCCCTTTTTCTAAGTCCGATGGAATCTTATATATATTTTTTCGGCTTATATTTTTCTATTTTCATTATATAAAAAAATGTACTCTCATTTTGGGATAGATGTATTATTTCATTTTATGTGTTATTTATTTTTATATATTAGATGATTCATATGGATGGAGGTGTGTGTGTCTTTATGTATACCATATCCTAAGTCCTACCATTTATGTGATATGTTTACATTGTACTGGTAAAAATCCAATGGCCTATTGGAGGCATAAATGTGGTAGTCATGACTTGGCCCTATTCAAAACTTGTCACGAGGCATTGGTATGTAAGAAGGTCCTTATATGTGACCAGAGTAGTTTTCTAACTATGATAATTGTTGGGATTTATGGTGAAAATTATAAAGTGTATCATGAATGAATTTATGTCCAATGACTTCAAAAATTTTGTGATAGATAACATATTTATTCACCAGGATTATAATGCCACATTTTGAACTCCGAATGATTTGGTAACGGTTACAATGAAATTTTAGTACATTAATAGTATACAAAATTGTAAGGGGTTACATAAAATTCATGAGTATTCTACCCATATAGTCTCATTTTCCACATAACATCATGATTATGTTTCAATATTCCAGTATGAATATAATGATATAGGGTACCACACTAGGATTGTGATGATGATATTTTAAATAATGATGAATCCATGTAGAAAACCATGCTGGTTATTGTACATTTGAGAGGTCTAAAAGTAAATTGACTAACTATTGTGTGGAATGTTGTGTCATGGGGTTAGGAAGAAGATGTTAACAGACAAAGTTCACTACAAGAGTTCTAGAGGTAGTTAAATTGGAGTTATTGGGGTGATCCCAACCCATAGGAAGCTGATGAATGGATTGATATATTATTGTGAGTGTTCCACCTTCTCAGGAAATAGCCAAATCAAATCGATATTATAAAGGAGATTATTCTACAGGGATCAGTTGGTTTATGGGAAATTATGGTGATATAGCCCCATGATGAGATGATTTTAATTAGGATGGAGTTTGAACTTCTCTACTAGGAAGATTATTCTCTATACACATTGAGATTAGTGGGTATCAATATGAATTAATAGCTTTATCAGGTTAGAATTACTGTGGAAGAGTATGTAGTGATGATATAAATGTTTTTTCTATACTCCATGGATATGTCTCGAGTTCTGATTTTCAATGTATAAAATATTTAGTTGTTATTACTCTATGGAATCAAGGAAATGGGGATGTCGTTGGAAATTACCTCATATTATAGAGTGCTTAAGCAGTCCTTTGTATTGGAGATATTTCTGGATGAACAAAATCTAAATGTTAGTGATGGGAACACAAGATCTAATTCCTCTGTAGTTCGTAGATGATGGATAGAATAGGAATCCTAGAATATAATAGCATTCAATAAATGATACTTGGTCGGAAGGACAATGGAATAGAGATCCAAGAAAAGGTCAATTTAGTCACAAGGGTGGAGTTGTTTTTCTTGCCCATGACAGGTTCATCTCTCACTAGAGTATCTAACCCTCTTTGTTGTTGAGAGGGGGATAGTCAATGGAAATTCTTGTAAGAGGAATATATATATCCTTATATTTATAAAATATGAAATACATGGTGGTGGAGCAGTTAGATTATGAGGTGGTGGAAAATGGTTTGATATATTTCCACAAGCACCTATAGGTAGTCCTGACCTGGCCACAATGACTAGAGCACATGGACAAGGATACATGATGGCCACATAAGTTTATGACCTGGATGCTCTGATGTAATTAATGTAGTGGTTTGTGCCCATTATACTTTTTTTTACAATTGTTAGACACTATTGTGAGGTATTATACTCTTTCCAATTCCAATTGAAGGATAATAATGGGTGATGTGGGGTGTTGGAAGATAATTGTGATAGTGATGTTTGACATAGAATTAGACTCATGATGAAGATGGATTCTTCCCCCACTAGGGAAAAAATTAAATGCAATTAAAACCATATGTGAGAGTCAATTCCTCTCATATAGGATTGTTTCTAGGGGTGGCATACGGGTCCCATGAATTCTCTGTTATAGTGGAGTTATTTATTGGATGTGGTGATAATAGTGATTCCATTATATTCAAACCTTATGTTGGAGGATCCTATAGTGTAAATGAGTGACTACACAAATCTATTAATTTTTTGACCCGACTCTTGGAGGATGGATCCTCTAATTGATACTTTTCATAATGGGTGAGATAATACCTATGATGGTATTTATAATTATGATTTGGTTTCCAACCATCCTTTTGCAGATCGTTTCCATTAGAGTTTATGGATGTGTTCTATCTTGTTGAAAATACTTTTCCTCTATTGAGGATGGATCCATGAAAAGAAAGATGAGCTCATCCATGGGAATAATCCTCATAATTTTTTTTACATGATGGTGGCCATGGTTTAGGCATTAGAGATGCAACATGAGGTGATGATAGAATGTCAGTTGATAGTGACATATATACCTATATCAGTTGAGTGGTTTCACATTATTTTCCCTATGAGGGTATAGTTTGGAATTTAATCATCAACATATTATTTTTATCCCCTCAATAATATGATCTCATATAAAGTTTTTTTTATCCCTCTATGAAGACAAGAGGGGTTACACTATCATATTGACATCCCTATATGGTGTTTTTGATATAATCATGAAATTCATATATGGGGGGGATCCAGTCTCTTGTCTTATAGACCAATAGTTTTTGATAGATCATAAGATATTAAATCTCTTACCAAGAGAATGAATTTTAGTAGTATTTATGGTAGTTTCATGAGTATGATATGCTCCTCAGTGGTTGGTTCCAGAGTGGTTTGTGACATCATAAATAGCTTGATCTTATAATTAGTGTGTTGATCAATATTTTTTTTCAGTATATCCCACAAGTCTGTAGAGTGATCACTTATTTGGGTATCAAGGATTTTGGGTTCATTATAGGTCTTTATATCCCCCAGATATCATATGTATGTTCCCCTATCTGATAAATATTATCTCGAGAGTGTCGGGTTGGTTTGTGGAGTCCCCTAGTAATCATATGTGTGATCCCCAATCTGTGAAATGTGATCATCATTGTTTATAGTATGGTTATATGAGTCCCCCATATTGTATTTTTGTGATCCCATATCTTATTATTGAGATCTAATGAGTGAAAACATGATTTTATTCTTGTTGATAACTAATGAGTATATTTTCTTGAGCATATTCCATGTGGGATGGTAATACTCTTCCATCGACATGGTGATATGTAAAGGAGTGTTTTATCTTAGATGTTCTATCTAGGATACATTGTTGGTCCTAGACATGTTATCCCTCTCATATGATTTCTATATAGGATTGATGTTACCATTGAGAAAATACTCCTGGATGAATATTACCTTTGATCCATGGGTTAAATATTATGGCTGACAATTAGGTCATGACCTCAATAGACATGGAGTCTTAGATGAGTTTATATGGGTTAATAAAGGATTAAATGATGGGATTTTCTATGTAATTATAGACATATTATGTGGATATTATATAACTAGTTATGTATAATCATGGACTTGTTGTGATATAGGTTCTTATTCTCTCTCACTTGGGTTTCCTCTGACCTAGGTCAAGAAGACTATTTCCTTTCGGTTACTCCCAATTTATTTTTGTTTTTTTATATTACTAAGTATTGTTATACAGAATCCTACATGGTATTTTCCCACAAATGTTGGGTATTTATTAGAGGATAGTGCTTTCTATGGATTCCCAAGAGGAGCCAGAGTAATCAAAGCTTATTCAGCTCGATATATCATGTAGTATACTAGTGGTTGAATGAGGTATGTTCCAATGTATGAATTTCATGAAATTAACCTCAAATTGAGTGGCGGGAAACATATTCAGAGTTTTTGTACATTTCTTTTAACCATTCTATTCATTCCCCACTTTTTATATAAATTTATTGTGTGAAAGATGATCTAATTCGTTTTAGTTTTAATTTTTGTATCTATTCACTATTGCATAGAGATGGATGTTTATTTTCCACATAGAGGTACTTGAGGATAATTCTTCCCATGACTGTTATATTCCTACTCAATAATGGGTGTCAAACCTCTATCTATTGGAGGTAGGCTTGGGTAATCATGATTCAGTCCCCGTTAGGCCAGGTGAGGAAACCAGTGGTCTTCCTCTCATGCCCATTGATCAATTTTGATTGGTGTATGACCTTTGTAACATGGTAATAAATGGTATGAACTAATATTCTATACCTATTTATATATCATATATATCCTATCAATTTCATTTTTAGTCAACCCCACCTTAGGAAATCATTAATGAAATCTATGTATTTTTATTTTCTTTGATGAGACATATTGGGAGACTATTGAATGGACATAATGATGATCTAGATACCCCATAGATTATTATTAAATTATTTTAATTTAATTTCCATTTTTCGGTATATGGAATATATATATCTCATATAGATATATAAATTTAATTGGATAACATTCCAAATTTATTTCATTTTTATTTTCAAATGAAAAAATCATTCTTAATTCTATTTGGAGAACCATATTTTTGTCATAGCTTAGTATGATGTGTTCTTGGTAAAGCATACAACATATTTGATAAGTATATGAAAACAAAAACTAGTTTATGTGAAATTAATGTGTGTGAGAAAATTATATAAAAAAATTGCTTCATTATTTTATATTTCATTTTATGGTCCCATTTTGTTTTTTTTGTGGTTTTAATTATAGTTAGACTTGATAGAAAATAGCTACATGATGAAAAAATGATAAGGATATTTTTTTTTAATTATTTGTTTGGATTTCTCACAGGATGGGTGAATACATGGATACTTTTTGTTGGAATGACTTGTCAGAATAATTTTTACCTCTTCTTTGAAAAGTAATATTTTTAAAAAAAATTTATTATGATTCCCATATTTTTATATAATAATTTATGATAACTTCTTCTTATCCATGTGGTGTGTTTACAATATTCAATTTTTAATACAACATTCTATACTAAACCAAAAATATATTCCCATTGGAGTGTATATAAATATTGTTTTATTTTATATATGAAAGGGAATGACCTCATTATTTACTGGAATAGTAATATATTTTGATCTCTTCAATGACAGATAGACCTAGGAGTTGTTCTCTTTAGGTGTTGAGAGTGAATTTACATTTATGTTTATACATAATTATTTATTTTCAGTTGTGGATCGATTATGTAAAATCTCTTTTAAGGATACTTGGTCACATTAATTTATTTAAATTACATGTCATGTTGTATAATTTATCTTTATTAATAATATAGCTTCATTTTTTTCTATAATTGTTTTCCAAGTTGTTTGTGTGTATTCATGTGTGCGGGGGTAAATTATACCTGAATGTTTTAATAAACACTTTGAATTTTTTCTGAACTTATAGTGTCTTGGGAAATAACATATGGAATGTATTACCTCTTGAAATTCCTATCAGTATTGGTTGTGTATGAATGTAATAAATTAAATCAGACAGGTTTTCCAATAAGTTGTCATGTTATCAAAGAGAAAGGATGACTTAGAACATGAATTGTATTTTATAAAAACCCATAGTAAAATATTTGAAAGAAAAAAATTATGTTACTAGGGTGTATGGGTACAAAGAATTCTTCAAAACGACATATAATAAAATTATAAAAACATAGTCATCGGTTAATCAAATGAGTGTAGACTATCGTAAATTAGGAATGAGTCATCCTGTGAGGACTACATTATCCATGTTTCAACGTAATATTGATTGTAATTTCTTATAATAAATATTCTTTTTATAATTTTTAATATATGAACCATTTTTTAGTTTCCAAGTGATGATAAAGGAAAATTGTTTCTTATATTTATAGGATGAACCAATAAGAGGAGCATCAAATCAATTAGAAGAAGATTATGACAATATAGTTGAATATGATATACATTTTAACTAAAAAATGAACAATAAATTTTAAATTCATTTCAGATTTTGGATTTTTAAATAAATGTAAAGGAAAATTTTATGTGAATAATTCAATAAAAATTTATAGGTATAATTCACTTATTATTCATGATTACTCTGGACATAGAAAAGTATATGAATAGATTTCTCTTATGAGAAAAATTTTATATTTCTTCACACTACTATATAACACTAACAAGAATATTGTTGCTTATATGATATAAGATCTATCCCAATATATATGGGATTTAGTCATTAAGAATGAATCTTATCATTTCCTTACATAGAATGAATTTTAAGAATTTATTATCAAAATATTTATCCACATACCTTTAAGTTTGAAAAAATTACCATTTATTTGTTTTAAAAATGAAACCTATAAATAAAAAAGTATTTTTGTATGATTAAAAACATAGATTGCTTCACACATGAATATTGAATTTCTATGTACTTCATGGTACATAAATTTGAGGTGGGAATATGATAATAAATTCCCTATATGATAACCATTCTCTATATTAAGGACTATATAGAAATTCATAATAGATCTTTTGTGGTGGATATGAATGTCATTCAGAATTATAGGTGATGAATCATTATTTTAAAAATAATGAATGATGGGACCTAGAATGTTTTAAAATATGTATGTGGGTGACCTACTAAGAAGGTAGATATTCCAAATTAAATAAATCAATGTTTTTAGTTTTCTTTCCTCATAATCATATAAATTATCTATTATGTATCTAATGTGGTTCAATATATTATGTGATAAATTATAGTGTGGAACCAAAATAACATTATTACATATGTGTTTTGATGGGATAACATATAAGTTAAAATATTAATACTCAGAATCCTACTAGTTTGAATGATTCTATTGTTTCATAGGCCACTCCAACCTAAACATTTATATCATGAAAAATACATTATTAAACTCATAACTACGAATCATAATGGGATATGAAAATACAATGAATACCTAATGGATGTAACGTCAATAATGAATCACTCATGGCCCATAAGTATATAAAAAACTAATATTTTTTTTGGAGAATCCAATCACAGTGGAAAACTAGAGACCCTCTACAGTGTGTTCTACTATACTCTTAAACACAACTATTATGCCTGAATTATTGGATATTGATTTATTCTATAATTCTATTACTTATCATGATATAAATTGAATGCATTTTAGTGTATAAATTTTTATTCAAGAGGTGATCATCAATGCTTCTCTTTTATGATATCATTGTACAATATTCAAGAAAGCTTGATCAATATTGATGTAATCCAGGTTTTTGGGAATTTTATGTTTTGGAAAAGGATGATTTATATTTATTCATTGAATTGAATATTTTTTTTATACATTATATCTATTTTTTATTTTGTATAAGTGAGTTAAAAATTCCCTGATGGATTATAAAACCTCATTAATGTGGACATGGATATGGATGTTATATAATAATAAAAATTAAAACTAATGGATATAACAATCACTTATCAATTGGATGAATTATCCATGGTGTCTATTAATGTAAATTAGATATGTAATATCCTACCACTATAAAATAATATTAATAAAATTTCCACTAAATTTACCTAGTATGAATCCATAAATGATTATGGTAATTTTGACTGACCTAATTTAGAGAATGTATATTATTTCACATATATCTTAATAGAAGGAACCATCAAATTTTAGAGAAATAAATGTCCAGTTGGAAGAAATAGATTGACAGGTATTCAAAATACTGAGGGTGTTTATTTTTATTACACCCATTATATTAATAAATCATGTTGATGGTTCACAAAAACATTTATTTATTGTGGTAATCAAATTATGGATACAAAAAAATCGATCCTCACATCTTCAAATTGACATCATCTTATTTAATTTATGGTATCTGTTTAGGTCTCTAAAATTATCATAGGATATAAGAATTGTAAGCTTTATGTTCAGTGGGGGGACATTACCAAAATAGCTATTAGGATTTGATATGAGAAATATAAATACCTATTAATTACTGTTATTCAAATGAATTCAGCTACAATTTTCATGGAATTTATTAATCAAACTATTTAAAGATACATAGAGTCATCAATAGTGTTATTTTTTATAACATCCTAATGTATTCTAAAAATATAATTGATCATGAAATGAACATGTATATTGTATTGGTAATCTTATTGGAAAATCATATTTAGGTAATATATATAATTATTACTTCGGGATAAAATAAGTTCACATTATTGGGAATGGCATCTCCAAGAAGGGTGTATCAGTTGACTATAGTAAGACTTATGTTAATTTATCTTGAAAATCACAAGGGAAAAATTTTCATAATTGGAATTTTCTTGGAATGGAAGGTTATTATCACCACATTCATAATTATTTTTCATGTCTCTCTTCTACTATTATTGAAATAATGGGGAATGGATCTCCATTTCATTAGAGAGAATGTTGTCAGAAATTATTTTTTGAGAATAATTATACACTCATATAAGCACCCATTATTACCTATTCAAAAGTATAAAAAGGGTATGTGGTATACTAAGATGAATCTATACGTAGTTTGGGTTCCTTCCCCATGTAATGGGATAATTTGATTTCTTGTTCATCATGATAGATACTATTTAATGAAAGAAAATATATTATAACATACTTTTAGAAGATAGATACGGAAGTTCATGATTGGAAAATATTCCATTACACTATATTTTGTTAGAATTTCACCATATTTAATTTCATTAAAATTGTAATAAAAAATATTAGAAATAAATTTAAACTTATTAAAATAAATATGAAGCAAGTGCCAAAAATGTTCAACAATATAATCATCAGTATTTCTAAAAGTGAAATTTAGTGGATAATTAATTAAAAATAATACATTTAAATACCAAGTAAATGAATTTTATTATCAATGAGTATTGATGATATTTTTTACTAATATGAAATTTTATTGTATTATGTGGAATATTTATAATGTTTTAATGATATATTTTTCTTACTAGGCCAACCAAGTCATGTATTCTGATTGATCAATCCATGATTACTTCACCATTATATTATAATTAAGTAGTGAGAATAAAATTAAAGGATGAAAACAATATCATAATATATAATTCATAATTTTTAATTAGATAATGTTTCCACCAAATTATTGGGATATTATTAAATAATATTATCACAATTATATGTGGGAGATTCATCTAGGTCCCTAAATATTATCACATCCTACACAAGGTTCCCTTAAACTTGTTCTCCAAACGATTTTCTTACATGATCGTAGTCAAGAGTAACCATAATCCAAAGGATACCAATATCTTTTGTGATTATAAATAGATTCATGGGGAGAATATAACCTCTTCACAAGAGTAAACCAATACCATAAATTAGAATAATAAATACTATTCATAAATAACATGTAATCATGCATCACCAAACATATTCCCAAACTAGAAATATCCATAATAAAAATATAGTAAATATGTATTTTCATTATTTAATATAGTTCCCAAATAAATCCAAAATATGACACAAATATGATCCCCAAAATGGGTCTCAAAAACAAATATTGGACTCTCATAAATTCTGAATAAAAAATATACCATCCATCATACAACCTTTTCCCTAATCTGGACATAAAACATGTGATCTTTTATAGCTACCAATTAAGGGAAAAGAAGAACATTAGTAAAAATAGTACTAAAAAAATGGTGTCAAATGTAATTTCCATTATAAAAAAATTATATTCATATGTATAGTAACAAATGGATAATAGAGTAAATAAAATAGGTTTTACCATTTATCTATAAAAAATTACCCATATTTTCCCTCAAGATCCCGTGATACCCAAAACTGTAAAACCTTATTTTCCATGTGTTTGTAATCTAAATAATAATTCAATGGGGGAACATGTATTATTATAAGGATAATATGGCAATGTATTTAAAGTATTTAATAAAAATTAATTTTCTTAATATCCTTATTAATGATGAGGAACACCATGTCCAATATCCAAATAAATTGTGTGGAACTCCATGTCTATAACATATGATCATGGAGCATCATTCCAACATCCCAACCATGAATGTTTTTGGAAGTTCCTAGATAATTAGTCTTACCGACCTAAAAATGTGGTTCATTAGTGTGGAATCTATACCATAACATTATAAAAATTTTCCATCATTCAATATCCATGACCTTTTATCAAAAAAATAAAAACAAGAATACACCACTTCCTAAGTCATTTTTATCATTTTTCATTGTATTTACACTATAAATCATTATATGACTAGTCTAATTCACCATTTATCCACAACCATAACCATTAAAAATTCCTTCAAACCATTTAACAATATACACATACCATTTTTCATCATTTTCACTCAAATTATTCTCCCATTCCATATCACATTTTAATTAAATTCATTACATACAATCACCTATGCACAATAGATATACAATATATCCAATATAATTTTTATAGTTCTTTACAACATATATTTCTCCTATCACTTTACTCATTATCTATTTTCAAGGGATTATAACACCCCTTGGGTATCCTGTAACCCCAATATTGTAAACTTTAATAGACCAAACCGTATCCATAATGGGCCTCAAACAGCACTATAATACCTAAAATATCATTCATTAACAAGAACAAAATTCTTATAATTCTTGATTATTAACACGAAAAAATAACCATGATAAAATTTCAATAATAATGGAGAAAGAATTATACCACCACCCTCAAGATCTTAGTCAACAACTCACACAACCGTGGAACTTGATTCGAGCGAAAACCATTAGTATCATCAAATATATGAATTCTCTCATAAATATAGGTTTACTGAGATTCAAAATCTGTTTAATAACCCATAATGCATCTCCCAATAAATAGTATTAATCAATGTTGAATAATTTCTGAGAGTTTATTTTCACTCAAAATGACACATATAATTCCTATGTTTCGATAGAGAGTCTCCTTGTTGGAGGAGGGAGCATTAGGTTCATATATTGTGATACAAGAGAATAAATAGTGGATAAATCATGTACAAATTGTATAATAGTTTGGATTGGAAATTTATAAGATCTATATTTTATAAGGCTCACATTTTAGCACATATTATTCTAAATCATATGCCTCTCATATAGTTCCCACTATCCATGATGAAACTATGCCATATTGCTTTTCCAGCCAATGTAATGTTATTATATTGAAGTTACATCTAGTCATGGGAACTCATTCCACAGAGTCTATTGGACACTATAAATAATTTTCTAAAAATGATATTCGCTTCCCCAAGATGTATGATTATACATAATGGTAAGTACTAAAATAGTGACAAATCATTCTACATGTACTTTATGGCCTCTTTCCCTACATTTTCATGTCCTAAACCTATATGGAACTATTATATCCTTTATTACCCTGATTACTCATTACCTTTTCAAAATTTAATGGATTTAAGGAAAATATTAACAAAACATACTTTGTTAAATAGTCAAGATCTTACAAACTTTCCAGCTTATAACATTCCCTACTAAATATTTTCTCCCAAAGTGTAAAAATATCCAGCCACTAGGACCATATATCAACATCCATCTTCTATGTTTTGTTCTAAACATTTCAATTTCACCAAAACACTAAAATAAAAGACACAACTTTACCATAATTAATTTTCTCACTAAATTTCACAACACAAATAATATGATTCTCAAAGGGTGCATCTTCCCAACACTCAAATTCATCATCATCTATTACATTAGATGGGTTTTAATAATACTGATAAAGTAGTTACACATGAAAAAATTCTCCGGAAACAAGGCTTTGGTATAAGATCTAATCAGTATGTTTCCAGACCGATCCTCCCCACAATAACAAACCTCCCCACAGATATGGTCACCAACATTCCTTGTGTATTTTTCAAACAGTGTTCCAATCAAAGAGATGCCCAAAAAAATTCATCTTCACCCAATATAAATTAAACATATCAATTATTTCAATCTTTATAAAAAAATTATTATTTGCTATTCATTCATATGCTTTAGGACCAATTTAACTCACTCTAACATATCTAGAAAGAGGCTCGGATTGAACAACCCTTTATCTTCCACTACAATTCCGCACAATAGTTATTTATGTATCGTAATATAGATCCTGATGCATGATGAAATATGAATATTAACATGGAAGATGATTTTATAGGATAACTCAATACATCATATATGCTTCTCATGTGTTCCACCAAAATCTATGACACATTATCTCATCAGGTCCATCTACACAACGATAGAATACTATAATTTCCAAACATATGTGGTTGAAAAAAGGTACAAGACAACACCTCATTTATCAATTCTATTTATATGCCTTTCATGTAGCATGACTGAAAATTGGGAATCTATTTGAAACAATTCTCGATGACACCTAGTGAATAAATACATTCTTAGGATCATAAGAATCACCTAATATATCAATGGTGAATGTCTTTCGGATGAGATAGTAATTTTATTATATTGTAAACCAATAAAACAGTACTCATATTGCATTATTATTTGAAATAATCCTCATTAATCCCCCAAAAAATCCATTATAACATCATCAAACATCTATTCAGGAATGAGAATCAAATTTAACATATATACAGTTCACTGATGCTAATACATTACCTACCAAAAGGTCTGTCATCTTGTCACGAAAAATGTAACACCCCACTCCATTCCTGACCAAAAAATTTATCCATGAAGTACATAAATAAAACTTAAATCCATGGTGAACGGGCCACATTGATATATGTAACTCTCGAAATAGTTTCATGTTAATACTAATAAACACAAGAACACATCCATCAACATGGATGATATCATTATTGTATATGATATTGTTAAGGGATAACTCTCAATTATATAAAATATCCCACAACCCTAAGATTCTAGGGTCCTCATATTGTATTTCCTTTATCCAACCATGAAGAGGGGGATCAACAGATAAAGACCCACATGTTATCTACTCACTATCTACTAGAACACCTCGAAAAATCTAAAAGTGAAAATCCGCAATCTTCCTCTCAGAACTAGACTCTTGTAAAACTTGATTCAGTTTATTCCATCTCAATGTATCATCCATAATTTTCCCCTTTATCATCAGATACGATATGTATAAAATAGAGTAATATATATACTTGGTAGTGGATCATTTAATATGTATTAAAACACATTTGAAAAATATAATATTTAGTATTTTAGGTTCTTTAAAAAAATAATCCTCTCACAAGCGAATAATATCTTTAACAAATAAAACAGTAAACCATAAGGGGCTACTATAGGTCATGGATATCGTACTTCAATTCATGTTTTCCCAATCATAATATCCTATATTCCAAGATGAAAAAACCTTGTATCTTCACTAATCCATGATATATTCAAGATAAATTATAGAATAGTGTATACTATTATGTTATGTTAGGTAATAATAACATTAATGATGTGGTCATATGCCTATATAAATCCTAGAATGCATTTTAACTTGACCACGAACAATAAAAAATTAAACCAATATTTGTATATCATGATCGGTTTTCAATGTGAGATAATTCCTTTATAATTATTTGGTAATAACTCCTAAAACTCAAAAAACAATAATTTTATAACTCAATATTAGGATGATCCCATGAAACAATAGCTCAATCCATCGTGGGGTTCACTTATACAGCACACTTTAATATTATTTGACCTAAAATATGGACCTTTTAAATAAAGTAATGAATATTATATATCTTGTAAAAAATATAATTATCCTTGAATATACTACAGAGGAGTTCATATTGATTGTAATGAGGATCTTCGTTCCAGGATTATAGAAATATGTAATCAGAATAGTTTTTCACATTGTGATCTTGTATTGGATATTAGTATGGTTCGTCAAATATATATACATATAATGATAATTCTTCATACAAAATGGGAACCCCATAAAATTATACAAGAAATTATTACCTCTAAATATATTCTATTGTACATCAGATAGACTTACTATCAACTTATGATACACTGATCTGAAATAGATATTAAAGAATACAAAGGCACCCCAAAAATTCTCATAATGATATTTGATATTTATAAGAAGATACAAGTTCATAATAATCATTATATTCAACAACTAATTATCTACAAAAAAACTCAATGATCTATAATATATTTAGGATAATAATATATGAGTTCCCTATGGTGATGTACTTCGATGGATAAAACCGTTATTTTCAAACTCCATTAGCTGATTCTTATGATCTTATATATCTACTAGTGACATTATATAAGGTAGAATATAAACTATCACAACCCTATGTGTAAATTTAGTCATAAATCTAACATATATCTTGAGTGGAATTCCTATAAACTTTTCAAGAAAAATTATTTGGAATTTAACAACTATAAGAGGGTTGGAATCAGACACCACACCCCCTTCATTGAGTAATATACCCATGTCATTGGAAATATTCTCACCAAACCATGGATAATTACAAGCTCGACAACCATCTAGGATTAACCAATCTCTTGGATAAACATAAAGTTGACTCTTATTAGATGTGATAGTTTCTCATATATGGTAAGAATAAATATGGTATTGATAGGATATCAACTGTTGTATTCAAAATATTGGGTAAAAAATTATATCTAAAACATAAAAAATACCCAATGGATATGGGACCCATCATTTTTAGGGGAACAGACAATAGAACATCAAATACTCACTGATCACACCACTAAACACTTTTTGATCAACATAACCAAATTTATAAAATCCACCATAAAACCCAATCCATTGACATACCGATATTATATAGAAGAATGTTATTATCTTATATAAAATAAATCATTATAATGAATATAATCTATACGGATCATACCTTTCACAGTTGATGGTTTAGCCTCACTGCTGATGGTTGTATTCTAAATGGATTGTATCTGACCTATCTCTATATCTAGGGTTTTAGTAGAAGTCAAACGTCTCTCACTACCCTGTTAAAAAAGACAGAAAATTCCTAAAGAACCTTGTACCATGCCATGATAAATAATGATGGTGTATCCCTATATTATATAAGTACAGGGCTTAGTAGATCCCCTGTGAGTGTTCTACATTAGATTAATTCTTCCACCTCTACCCATGTGGCAAGGGTTCCTATAGAACCTATATAGGTTATCCATCCCATTAAATTCTCAGCACTCCACTGGTGGCTGATTGAAATAACCAATCATATAATGAGACAAACCATACTAATTATGGACCACATGACCTCTTCCTTAGGAAGGTGGTCCACTCACCTAGTTTCCCTATATGCCATAACCTCGATAAAAGTTGTTATAATGATGCTTCCTTGAATCAAAAGACATACTAAATGATAACATAGCTGAAACCACCTATAAAACAACCTTTTATTACATTCTGTTCTCCTCATAAATTAGAGAATAATTCACCATTTCAGTAAACATATATATTTAAAATATATTTTACTATAATTAAATAGCATAAATAATCCAATCATGATTTTTTTTCATCATCACGCCATCTCCTACAATTTTCAGTTGAAATTTTAGTAAAGAAACAAGATTAATCTATCACAAAAATAATTCCATGGATCAATTGAATAAAATATATACCTCTCTTTAAACTCAGAGTTTCTAGGAAGGAATCCTCTATTAAATTTTCATACAATATCTATTGTGTCATGCTGTCAAATTGTTGGGCATGCACCTGAAAATAACACAGTCATATCACTATTCCTAACCAGATATATCCTTCAATATTTTCCCTACTCTCTAGAGGGTTCTATATGTGTTCCATTATCATCTAGAAATAATCAATAATAATATATTCCACATCAATTCTACCATATCTGAAAACTTTTAGAGTATGCTACAGCTAAAAATCCCTCACTAAATCAGGTATAATCGTAATTTTTTTCTATAGGTTTATCTCCATAAAAAACATTAAATTAGTTTTGTTATCTAGAAAATAATATTACACTATATTACCTGGATACAATGAGTATTCATTCACTTATACTGGTGGTACATTATTTAAAAAAACATTATGTCACCTAACTAGTAAATATCGTCATGATAGAGTCTTTCTTCAATTAAAAATAGAAATTTGAGGTGAAATTACTTATCATTTCATAGATATACAATAAAGGTGTAACAACTAGACATAAAACCCAATTCCCAAATATCATTTGTATATTCCAAAATAAAATAATTTCACAACCCTAAAATATATCTATTTTAGGTGATGGATAACATTGGTAAATAAACATCTCACTAAACACCATTTTAACATCATTAGAATTTAAAAATAGTTTCAACATACTAATTAGATATTATTCTAAATAATAAAATTTTATATCTTATCGTGTTAGTCATTTAGAAATTCATTATTTATATTCACATAATTCAGATCAATAATGTAATAGAAAGGTGTTGTATTTATAATATATTAAATTCTCTTCTATATATTCCAAACATTATGCATGTCACATAAATCATGAGATTTTGAAAACGATGGCATCGTTAATAAACCCATTCCATTTTGGTCCATGATTAAAACACCAATTTCAATAGTATCACCCATTATGTGATTATTCTAAGGGGAAATGGAGGGAGACAGTAACAAATAAATTATATAAAAATAATCACACCACAAGGTACATAGTTTTTACCTTATACATGGGCTACCTAATTCCATGCATGAGCGCATGTCTACGGCTCGACATATCGTAGCCTCATGTATACCTTTGGAAAATATTTATACAATGGAAAATACTCTCTTGTAATATCACGGACCCCATGACAGTACATTGGTGCCTCGTGTCATTTTTACACCTAAAAAAATGCACACGTCCGAATATTCCAGAGGCTGCCAACTTGTAGAGAGGGTTTAAAGATATATATGAGGAGACTTTTACCTCCTTAACAGTTCTAAAAAATAGTACAAATCTGATTAATAAATATATTCAAATAATAACCAATGACCATACATTACAAACCATCCTATCAAATAAGGAAGTACCAACAAACTAATATAGTAAAAATCTCAGGTCCTGATAATCTAAATTTCCAAAATTAAACCCAATAAGACACGTATATGATCCCCAAAATATGTCATAAGAATGTGTACATATTACTCATATAATATTTATCCAAAATAAGACACTTATCATATAGATATTTTTCATCATCTATACCTATAAATATGTTATCTTTATATGTTACAATAATGGCCCAACAATGGTTTGAGTACAACAAAACAAGACACCATGAAACGAGTCTAAAGATATTTCTAGTCTAATATAAGTGATTGAAAAAGTATAGTAAATATGTGGAATGGATGGATGTAAAATAGCTTTCATCATTTATCTGTATTTAGATTGACTAAATTTTCACTCTAGTTCGATGTGATTCCTAAACCCATCAAACCATCATCATATAATGTAGCTTTATTGAAGGATATGTCTTGGTATTCACATGGATTTTTTAAGGACCATCAATGATCATCCTAGTAAACAATGTGGAATTGTATTTACAAAATTATAATCAATGGTTTGTAATTCCTTGTTTATACCATAGGATTTTGGATCATCTGTCCAACATCCTATCCATGAATTACATCGGTGGCTCTTTGAAATTCCATATGTTCAAATCCAAAGATAATTTTCATCAATTTGAAATCTCAATTATACCACTAAACACGTTTTCCATGGTTCAAAATTAGTTAACATTTATAAAAAAATAAAAATTTATGTGAACCATTTTATTTATAAATTTTAACTTGTTTGACTTAATTTCAAACCAAAAATAATTTTTTAACTGTTACTATTTTCCATTTACCTATAAACACAATGAGTAAAAATTCCTCTAAAACATTTAAAATATTTTAATTACCCCATATCATCAGTTTCCATCACTTCCCTTTCTCATGAATTATCACATTTTTGTTTAATTCATGCTAATCGACCCCTTAAGTCCCATTATTAAATAATGTTACCATGGAATTTGAAAAATCCCATACACCTTCTATTTCCAATAGCCATTTTATTTTGATCATATCATTGGTAATTTAACAGCCTTGGTTGGATACTAAGTATGGTCTTATAATCTTAAATGGACCAAATGTGACTATTGAAGGGTATTAAAAACACATTATGTCAAAAAAGTTCGTACATAGTCACAAAAAAATCAACAACTGGTTTCTTTTTAACAAAAAACATAGACGCGTCATGAAACATACATACTATAGTAGATGGATTTAGAGCACCTACCTCATGATTATATTATTGAACACACACACCATTGTCCCATACATTGGGATAACAAATACATGCACTAAAATTTAACAATTCAATAAAAAAATAGGTCCCATGATCTTCTAAAAAAAATATATCCAAAATTATTATCCAATGAAAATATAAGGAAATTGAGTCAAAAAATATCAAAAGCATAAATTCTCACAAAACGGATCCCCAAATGCCTATGAATCAAGGGAAAATCAAATATGATGATGAAGGGGGATATCTTGTTGTAATCCTTGTTGCTAGAAAATAAACGGAGAATGATAGAGTTAAAACAACATAATGGTGGGTTGTAAAATTGGAAAAATGATACTTTCAATAGGTTCTTGGTTTCTTTGTATGATTATCTGTACCATACACCAACTATGTGGTTCCTATGGTCCAAGAGGAAACAAAAACACATTGTTTTTTGGCCACTCAAATAGTGTGAAAAACGATGTGGTATCAAAGTAGTTTCTTTTATCCAAGGTGTCTCAAGGTATATTCTACCTTTATAAATCATGAAAAATATTCAAACTATTCTCTACACTCCCCCCGACTTCATGGTTATTAAGAATTTTGTGTACAATACCTATGTTAACCCTAAAATATACACTAAATGGAATCTTATACAAAATGGTCATGTCTCTTACCCTTGGGAAAATCCCAATACCCTTCCTACTATAAAAAATAATTTCATTTATCAAATTAAATGGGTTAAAATAATTTAAATAGAAATTATATTTTCAAATAATGAGGATCTTAAAAATGTTGTCTACGGATCTGAGGCTATATTTTGGGAATTGAAGTATAAAAATAAAATTTTCTAAGTATGTTAGTATGTTTTTACCTCACCAATACATTAATGATAAAAATTAATTAATATCCCTAATATTTTAACAATTACACATAACATTATTGAATTAGAAATAAATTACTTTAGACTTTTCAATGGTTTATTTAAAATGGTTTGAAACCATGATTCCATCAGGGTGATTGTGGAATGACACGCAATGTCAACCCACATCATTCCAAAAATAAAATCTAATATGGTGGATGTATTTTCATATATCTATATCCAATAAGTGGTATATTTTCATATATTATTGTTATCAATTTTTTTAAAAAGGGATCCAATAATTACCTATTGGTTTTGGCCCTTTTTGATAGAATAGTCATGGATCATAGATTACCATGATCACAACATATAATCCCCCAATGAATGGGATTAACAATGAATATTTGAGACACTAGAGTAAATTATTAATTATATTTGAATATATTTTAGTGGATCGAAGGGGGATTTTTTATCTTTAATGGATTTGTTATTTGATAAAAAATATCTAGAGATTATACATATGGATCCATTCAATGTATTGTAAATTCATATCTATTTTTTTCCACTTTATTATGTATATATTGAAGAAACATCACTAATTTTATGTATCTATGTTCACTTAAAAATAAATAGATTTTTATTTTTTGGAGGAAAACAGATAAAAAAAAGTGTTATCATAAATCTAATGTTGAGCATTGTCATCACCCATTATATTTTTTCATGGGTGTCCATTATTTTCTAAAAGTACCACCTCAGGGTTGAAATCCAAATTTAGGGGAAAATCATCATTTTTTACATTGTATATAATACTATTATATATACTAGAATATATCAGATATGATGACTATCAGTTGGATTTACATTCATTATTTATCCCTGTTCATAATGTCTTTGAGGTATCTAAATCGATTATGTGTTAACATGATCCTACTCTTGTGTTTTGAGGGCATCATTTTGATCTTAAACCCAATTAAAAATTAATACATGAAATGATACTTATTTATGAAATAATAAAAAATAAAATTACTTCTATATTTATTCATTTAGTTAGTGTTTTTTGAATCCACGGTGAAATTTAGGAGGAGGTGAGGGAATGAAAATACATTATCATGGAGAAGTGGTCAAATACTATTTGAATAAACACAAATATGATTAATTTCATAGATGAAAAGAATAATTAAGGGGGTAATTATACACCTTTATATAGAGAGGAATCACTATTTTATGATAGTTTTGAAATTATGGACATTTAAGTTTTGCCTAAGAATGTTTATGGGTATAATTAGAGTGTTTTGTGGTTTTTGCTCACAACTTTTCTACTGTGAGGGGAAAACATGATGGTATCCACCAGACACCATGTTAAATGTATACATGGATAATCGGAAATAACAAGATAAGTCAGTGGTTTCACTAAATTTTGGTGACACTATGTGTGTAATAACTTTTTATGACAGATCCAATTCACTTGGTTGATATAGGGTATTCAAAACAGTGTGACTAATCCAAGTGAGAGCATTTATTAAGTCCAAAAACTTACTAAAGGAATAAATAATTTCTAAACCCCTAATTTCTTCTCCTTAAACCGAGGGTGTTCAATTATATATTTTCTCAAGGAAATTCTTTTCATTCAATTCCCTCAAGTTAAAAATTTTGAAGAATCTTCGTGATTTATATCTAGGAAGTCAATGGTGTGGACTCAATTTCTCTATGTCCATAAAGTTAATTTCAATTTTACTTCATTATTTTAGGAATAATCCTCGATCTAGGATTATTTATTATATATATGTGTCCTATATTGATCTAAAATAAAAATTTTAGAAAATATTTTTTTATAGGATGGAGGATCCTGTATTTTTTTTATCAAAGTTCTATTATTTTAAATTGGATACTATTTTGAACTAGGTGGGTTATCGATCACTCCACTCTTTGAATAAATGAATATTTTTGTTTTAAAATTTTATTTTCTTATTTATTACAATGTAATTAATAATATTTATTTATTTAAAAAACCATATTGAATTAGGGAATAACATGATTGGTTATGGGAGAAACTCGAAAAATGATTAAGAAATATTTAAAAATAATGATTAATTTATTTAAAAGGAATGGGTTTGAGACCATGGAATACAATGTTGTTTTATTTGTTAATATTAAATTTTGAAGTGCCTTTTTGTTTCCAAAAAGGTTATGTTATTATTCTCTATGATGTAATACAACTTCGTGATTTCTTATTTGGATGTTTATGTTCTATAGTTATTAGTTAAGACTTATCAATGGTTATTTCCATCCAAGGGTTATTTTTTACTATATATTTTGTGTTCCATGAATATATAATTATATTTTACAACGTTATAAATAAGGAATGTTTTTAAAAATATTTTTTGTGATTTCAATATATTTTATATAAAATTGTGACATAATTATTTTTTATTCTAGTTTCATTCTTTTTTATTATATTGTATACTCAATCTATGTATATTAATATTCACATTTATAAATGAATTTTTTTACAAAGTTATAAGAATCGAATGACTTCATTTATAACTAGGTGAGAATGACTCTTTTTGCATTGAATATAGAGGTTGGAGATGCAGTTGTTAATAATGTGTTGTGAGTTTTAATTCCAACCAAATTTATCACATCAGTGTGTTCTTTTAGATATGTGTTGATGATGTATGTTTTCATAATTTTTTAATCTGATATTTTCTACTATTCATGTTGTGTATCATTTAATTCAATTTTCCTTAATAAAATATAAAACATATTTAATTGATTGAATTATTATCCTGATGGTTTTTTGTGTATGTGTGGAAGATTAAGTCATGTGACCCATGAAATATAATTTCATATAAACTTTGTTACAGAATTTGGTTTCCTATGTACATCACATGTGCATAGTAAAACCTATACTTCTTAATATATTAAATGGATTGATCAATATGTTAAAATGATTGAAATATATTTATCCTATTAATACTTACTTAACAAGTCATTAATATCTAGTAGAGTTTTATTTTTATCAATTATGTTATTTTTATGGAAAATATAGTTGATTTCTAGATTCATTAGTCTATGATATTTCTTATCAAATCATATTATAGAACCTCATGGTGAAGACTGTCTCTATATAATGCCCCAATCAAAAATATTTAGATTTTAAAAAAATATCCAATTTAATTTAGGAAATAACAAAACAATTTATAGATATGAGTAATACAAAATATATGAATATTATAAAAAAATTAAAAACAATACTCTAGGTGAAAACTAGACAAAAATTTGGGAAATATAATGAATATTACAAATAATATTGGAATAACATAAACATTGAGTTTTCCTCATATTATTTGTGAAAAATACCCATCAGGATTGGATATTAACAACAATAAAATAGGTTTAATAGCTTTAGGGAGTCCATGTTCCATAATTCACCAATAGATTATAAGCAAATAATGTGAGATATGAATTTTGATATATCTAACATAAAAATTGATATTTTTTCTATTTAATGATATAAATCCCATCTCAAATTCATATTAAATATATCCAAAATTAGAAATAATTTTTTTAGGAATAACCTATCTTTGAACCCAATCAGAGAATAGTTTTAGACACTGGATGACATCATCTCACCACTAAGTGGTCTTTATCAATCCAAATAATTATTTTTATGGTGTTGAATAAATTATTCTACTAAAGATTAAAAAATATAAGAAGTGCATAGAAAAAAATAAATAAATTAATAGGATGTTCATTAATAGAGAATATGATGAATGTATTCATTTCATTATAAATCAAATACATTACTGAATCCAAAATGGATAGAATGAGAATTAAATAATTATAACTATAGATAACAATCATTTGACAAGTAAAATAAATGTTTTGATAACTTTAATTGAGAAATAAATTTCTCAACTAATAATATTTTATGTTTTAAAAACATCACTTTTGGTTCAATATATGTTATTTGTTCTATCATAATATTCATCATATAATAATACATAAAACCAAATATAACATTCATTGATAAAAACAATGATGAATCAACTATTACATATATAAATATTTTTTCACATTACATTAATATATATTATATCTAATAATAAATCCCACACCAAAACTTATAGGATAATTGTATATGGATAGCATTAACATAGACATTTTTTACAAAAATATGTCAATATTTCAAACAAACGTTTCACTTATAAAGTTACTTTGAAAAATCTTGTCAAAGAAATTATCATATAACCATTGAAAGGAAATATATGATAAGGTGAGATAATATTATCTAGAAGGGAAAACAACATAAATATCAAAATGTTATCAAATTTTCCAAAATAATCAACATGTCGGTGTGAGAATTTAATCATGGTTTGTGAATATAACATAACACAATCATATCCTATAAAAAATATTTGATAAAACATGAATCAGTACATAATAATTTTTGTATAAAAAATAAATTATTTATAAGAGTATTGAAATATGAGTCAATAATAAAGTTCCTTGAAATCATATCAAAGGGATGTTACATTAAATAAAATCTTTTCCCGAACAATTGTATCATGATTTAATTTCTAATTTTAAGTGTAACTCCCAATGATTTCATAGTACGTTATCTCATTATAGTAAATCAATAGTTTTCACTACATACAACACCGAGTTCGAGCACACCACAACATACCAAACTAGCAGTTCAAAAGGTGGTTATGAATAGTATTCACTGAATTTTGATTATTATATACTCTATATAATATTAACATACATATTATGTTTTCCATAGACACTATATATAAACAAATTCGTTTTTTCAAATAAAGAATGTATTTTTTGAAAAATTCAATTTTACCACCTTTTAATGGATAACCCTTTTTAAATCCAATATTTGACACTTTTTTATATTCAATTTTACAAAATAAACTTCTTCTTTATAATTGGGACAAAAAATTTTGGTTTCGATAAATTTTTGGTGTTTTTCTGGAAACATGCATATTTGGTTGAATAGTGAAAAATACTATATTTTAATTGAAAGAAACTTTTTAAATAAAAATAATTTATATTGTTAAATTATACATTTGAATGGTTTTGAAGTATAATTAGAATAATTTTTTATCATTTAATATAATGTAGGTCATTATAAGTAAATTTACAATTAAATTTGACATAAACACGTGTCAGTATTTGGATAGTTTTAACTTTTTAAAACACCGCTTTTTGTTTTTGACAATGAGAATTAATATTAAATTAATAAATTCAACTTCATTGTTCTAAATTTGGTAATATAGGCTTCATTTTTTAATTCATAATTTCAAAATTTTCTTTGGGTGAATTTTCGGTGTTTTTCTGATAACTTTCAAATTTAGATGAATAGTGAAAAACACTACATTATTATTTAAAACTGAGTTTTTAATTAAATAATTATTTATTTTATATATATTTATTTTATGTAAAATTAGATATATAATACCAGTATATGTTAAACATAATTCATTAGAGTCATTGTATAATAAAATTCGATGAATAAAATTTTATTGAACTGTTAACGTTTTTACCAACATTCTAGAGGCATTTGCAAATTTGAATAAAAAATAATATTACCACTTCTATGAGTCAAAATAAAAAATTCTAAGAGACACGGTTGACATCATTATGTAAAATTTGGTCCACCATGATAAGAATAATTTTTGGTGAATTGTATCTTTTGACATTTATTTACCATGGAAAAAAGTAAATAAGGTAGTTAAAGGTAAAAATAATATTACAATTACCATATAACATGACCTAATTCAATTAGATAAATGTAATTAGACCAAAATCATCATTAGGAATAAAATATGATCCTTTAGGTCCACTTATATTAGATTAGAACATTTATTATTATTTTATTTAAAGAATAGTTAAAAGTGTTAAATTCAAAGATTAGTAAATAAAACATTTTTATTATTGGGTTATACATAATATAAATTCCACTATAAACATAAATTATAAGGATAAAACAATTTCCTGCATAATGGAATTTTATTTTTAATTTTTAGAGATTAAATAATTAAATTTATTTATGTCGTAATGATGATGTAGTAATTACCTTGTTAATGAATTATTAAAGTAGTTTATATTATAAATATTAAAATAAATCTAATTTAAAAGTTTGGATGCCATCAACGAATATTATATGTTAATATGACATGTTAGGGTTGATTAGATAATTTTTTTTTGAAGTGATAAGTTTTTTATGACTTTCACAAAAACAAAATACCAAATAGTGTCAAAATTGACAGGAAAATAATTTTTAAGACAAATACTATATTATTGGTTGATATAATATTTTTTAAAATATATGATTCGTAAAAAGGGAATACATAATATTTTTTATGTCTTTAATGAGTCACTAGATTTTCTCTTTGAAGTTTATAGTATGTTTTTTTAACCATATAGTGCAAAAATACAAGAAGATGTGGTAAAAGTCATACTATTTAACTAAGAGTTAAATATAAAAGATAAGGTTAAAATGGTAAAATAAACGTAAATAAAACCTATTGGTTGAGAGGATTTCGACCCATAACCACCTTATATTTGAAATAAATAATTTTTGAGTCATTAGAAACCGAAATTTATTTTATTATAAAATAATATTTCAAGGTTTTCTTAAAGTTACCCTCACCCCTCTTATAAAGGGGACCTTCACCTTCTCTAAAAATCACACCTCCAAACACATTTGTATCATCCAAAACCTGCAATAATATCATTCCAAATTCCCTAAAATAAACATATAGTCATTACATTGATCATAAATCCAACCTATGGATCCCTTGGGATCATCTCAAAAGGAAACATGCGAAGAAGAGGTAATAATTTCACCACCCTCTTTCAAGTTCTTTTCATCTTCCACTTCATCATTATTTGTTGGTTCCATACCAAAATAATAACTCCACTACCTCCAACATAGTGTGATTTTATTATAAATACGGTAAAACCATAATCATTATTCTATCCATCTTATAAAGTACAATGTCCCCATATGTGCGTACGTTCAGCTAACCATCTCGACTTCGTGGTGTATTTTGTTATTCAAACACTTCATTATTTGTGGGGGTAAAATAATGTGTATAAATGAAGTAAATAATTAATATAACATGTTTATTATTCTGTAAATGTGATATATCATCAAATTACAAATTATTTCACCATCTATATAATGATATTGTCGCTCGTACGTATGTATGGATTACCGTCTCCATGACTTGATGAGATTCATTCCCACGTTCACCATTAAATGATGATTATAAAAATAGAAATTATCCAAAAGTATGTAATATATGAAATAATAATTCTACTGGATATATATATATATATATATACTTACATATATCTTATTTACTTACTTCTTTTCAGTAAATATGAAAATGGAAACATCGTTTATGCGTACGTACGGCCAACCGTCTCCATAAACGGTGTTTTTCCATTTCATATATCTATATATTATACATATTTATACGATAAACATATATTATAGATAAATCATGTGTTATATTCTAGATGTATGAAGATCATGATCTAAATGATATGATCAGGAATAACAAGTTAAAACATGTGTGATAAAGACAACAATTATTACCCAACATATTAATTTAACATGAAAATAATTATTAAATGGGAAGAATAAAGTAATATATGACTCATGTATGATATAATAAATGTGAATATGGTTTTGGTATAATTTAATAACATACATTGGTCATTATACGAGAGGTTAAATGTACCCTCGACCAACGGAAATTGAAAGGTAAGGGTTAATTTCAAAATCCATTTATTTTTCGAGGTTGTTTTTTACATAAGTATCTAATTGAAAATATTTATTATCCATATACACGTTTCATAAAAGAGTTTTCAAAGGGATTCTTTTTAAGAGACATTTTTACTAAAACATTATTTTAAATGTTTTAATGATTTATTATTCTTAACTATTCACATTAATGTCCATGTTTATTAAATAGGTTTAAAGATTTATTTATATGAACATGAATGTTTTTAAATGGTAATTCTTATCAAAATATTGAATGTCGTATGGGAGACATTGATTAAAAAATATTTTTTTAAATAAATTACTTTATAAATTATGTGACATTTAAATGATTTAATGAAAAAGGGATATTTCTCTCAAATATTTTTATGAATCATTTTCAACTAGGTCAACCTCCATTAAGGAATATTATTCTTGATCGAGGTTGATTTAGTATGATACAAATCATCCATATTGTATTGATGGTTTTGTGATATGTTTTACTATGGATGTGTTATTTTTATACCCTTCATGGTTTATGGATAATGTATTGACATTTGGTATGATTGTTTTAATATGAATGTTTGTGTTATGTTTAATCCTTTTCATATGAGGAATGAATTTGACTTAGTATGTGATGGGTGGAGCCCACTTTAGCTCTTCAATGCATCAGTTGGATTATTGAGAAAACTAGTGTCATGGAACAAAGCCTTGACAGAGTCTTATTTGTAGTCTTGGTACAAGGCCATGACTATGTGGTTATAATGTCTGGTATTATACATTCTATCATTTTGAAAATAGCTATTGTTATTACAAGTGATTATTTGACTAGTAGAATATCCATGTGAATATGTAAATGGAATTTATTTATATTTTCTATATTTTTCTAATTTTTATGTTTAAATGATTTTTTTTTAGTTTTATACTTTTCCTTAAACTTTTATTCTTTTTTTGAATGTTTTAGTTATATTGTTATCCTTACTGAGCATTTAATCCCACCCATTTCAAATGATTTATTTTCCCAGGATTACCAGAAGTGTATTAGGATTGATAATCCGGGTTAATCTAGGGGATTTATGGCATACTCAAAGGATAATTGATATTGTGTTTTATTTTCTAATGTGTAATATATTGTTCATGTATTTAATCTGTTTTCCGTGACTGCAAAACTGGTCGATCTTTTGCCACTTGATTCCATGTAATCATACCAATGTACTAAAATAATGCACCGACTCTGGGATTCTGGGGTTGGGGCGTTATCGTTGGTATCATAATTTTAGTAACAACTATGGAAATAGATTTCGATAAAATATGATTAGAAAACATTACCCTAAGATAAAATTTGAGGATTAGTATAGAAGATATTTCGATAATTTTGGTAATGTAGAGATTTTTTGTATTCTCCCAGCAATGCATCCATGTCTAGATATGAGCAGGTAGAGGCAACTCTAGAACAAATGTACCAAGGAGTTAAAACTCTAAAAAAGAGTTCTAGGCATTACCTGTTGTATCCAGCTATATAAAAATGGGCCTTGCTGCACTCTTGGTTATAACACTCCTTGGGGATATGATTAGGATATTTCACATTTTAATTACAAGCCATTATAATGGATTTTGGTGTAAATACATTCTCAAATAAAAAATTTAATGATTAGAGATTATATGCATAATATTTTCATTCTACGTTATATATTTTACATGTTTGGAATTATGTATTGTGATTGATTGACAAACCATGTGTATTCTATTTTTTAGAAATGGATCCTAGTAGAAGGAATGATAATTCCAGTTATACACAAGATCGAATGATTAAAAAGGATCATATATTTCCTAGTATTAAGAAAAAATTTAAAAGAGAAATATCCTCCCATGTATTCTTATCATATGAAAAATAATATCATGTTTTAATAAGATATGTAACGAATTCTATTAGTCATATGGATTTGAAGAGAATCAATAGAAGGGAAGGATGATAGAGAGAAATATGGATAAAGGGAATAGGGGAAAGAATGATTTCCCTATATGTGATAACTGTGGAAAGAATCACCATGGTATATGTTTCAAGTGAATATGAGTTTTTTATAAGTGTGGAGTAAAAGTACACCGAGTAAGAAATTTTGAGGGTAAGAAAATGCTTTCAAATGTACAATGCATCATCTGCAAGGAGTTTGGACCCTATGGGAATCAATGTCTAAATCATCAAAGTATACCACAAATGATGTTGTTGGATATAAATGAAGATATGATACTACCAAAGATGAAGAGTAATGAATAGTGTTCTTATGTTGATATTAAATAATTATGTCATTTGAGAATTGTATGAATGATGTACATGTTCAATGACTTATGGAGTATATAAGGATTGTACTGTAGTACTATTTCATTAAGGACTTGTGATTGTGAGGAACCAAGAAAAGTCACTCAATAGCAGGTTAATTTTTTTGGAAAATATGTTTTTGAGTGATGGATAAACCATAATATATTTATGATACTGAGGCCATTATTATGGAATAATATATGATTGATAGGGATAAATTATATTGGATTTTTTGACTACCTTGAATCATATTAATAATTTGTATATTCCATCATTGTTAGAGTTTACAATATTTTTGGATAGAAATAGTATATCCAGTATTTTATAAGGAATAAGGGATCATGAATGTAATCAATACAGTTTTATGGTAATTCAGGGTGTCATTGTGTTTTAATAGAATACATGATGAAGGTATTCACATATTAACACATGGAAAAAGGATATTCATTGTGTTCACCATCCTTATAAATTTTGGACAGTGAGTTTGGACAGAAGCATTTTTGATAAGTCTAAAGGTTTGAATTAATTATATTTGAAATTGGATACTAAGGTTATGTATAGATCATTTCATGAGATTATTTATGGATTTTTTTAAAAATGAGAACCCAGAGGTCGAGAGACAACCCATCCCGTCCGTCTAGGCCGCGAGACTTAAACCCGCAACCAAAGGGCGACGTGGGTGCATCACCTAACACTGTCCTAGGCGATGACATGGTTTTGTATAATGTAGTTTTATTTGAAAATTGTCTAAATGATAAAATAAATTTTTTTTTTGGAACCCTATAAGATTTATATAATTAGAATATTTTTTAATTCTATTATCTTTTGGAGTGAAGAATGAGTTTGTGGTATGAATTAGTTGAAGAAAGAAACATTGCTTGTCATGTATATATATATATATACTTATTCTATGAATAAATTAATTCTTAAACAATAATAAAATAATCTTAAAACAAAAAATGTGTTATCCTAACACCTTATGTTTTGTTGAAGCGATGATATTTTACATCATCTTAGATAAATGGATTTGATGCCCTCAATTTTAAATATTTTTTATGTTGGATGACCTCAATAACTCCCTATAAATATTTACGTTTCTCCTTAAATTATCTGTCTCTAATTACCACCATCGTTATCCTAATCGAGATCATAATTGGTGGTAAATTTTTCATTTCCCTTTCCCTCTAATTATGTCTAAATTTTTTTAACCCAATTTCGGATGTGGGTTTTCCACAAAGGTATTTCATTATTTTAAGCATTTATTTTTTATGAAAATTTTCAAATTGCGAGGACAAAATTTATTGAATTAGAGGAGAATATAACACCCCATGATTTAATAGTATGTTATCTCATTAATGAAATTCAATAGATTCTGCGACACACAATATCGAGTTCGAGCGCACCACAAATTTCCAATCTAGCCATTCAAAAGCGGTTATAATTATTAATAACTAGATTTAGAATATTATATGATATAAATAATTTTAACATAAATATTATGTTTTTCTTAGATATAATATAATAAAAAAATCAGTTTTTTCAGATAAAGGCAGTATTTTTCAGTAAATGCAATTTTGAAGCCTTTTAATGGTGAACCATTGTTAAATCCAATATTTGACAATTTTATATTTTAAATTTTACAAAATTAACATCTTATTTATAATCATGACATAAAAATATAGTTTCAATAAAATTTTGGTGTTTTTCTAATAACATTAATATTTGGGTGAATAGTGAAAAATACTAAATTGTAATTGAAAGCAACTTTTTTAATCAAAATAATTTATAGTGTTCAATTATCTATTTTAGTGGATTGGAAGTATAATTAGATTCTTTTTTTTCATTTCATACAATTTTTTTCATTAAATGTAATTTCACATTTAAACATGACATAAGCACAACTCAATCTTATGAGAGTTTTTACTTTTTAAAAAATCCTCTTCTTTGTTTTGACAGTGGGAATTAATATTAAATTAATAAATTCAACATTTATGTTTTTAATTTGGTAAAATGGAATTCATTTTTTAATTCAAAATATCAAAATTAACGTAGGGTGAATTTTTCGTATTTTTTTGAAAATTTTCAATTTTGATGAATAGTAAAAACACTACGTTATTATTTTAAACCAACTTTTTACTGAAATAAAAATTTATTTTATATAAATTTAATTTATGTTAGAATATATATATAATACCTATATAAGTTCAATTTAATTAATTAGATTCATTTTATAATAAAATTAGATATATAATATTTTATTGAACTTCTAACGTTTTTTACCCAACTTCTAAGAGCATTTGCAAATTTTCATTAAACATAATTTTACAACTTCTGTGAGTTGAATTTCAATAAATTTGAGATACATATTTTACAGTAGTAAGTAAAATGTGTTTCAACAAGATAGAAATAATTTTTAATGAATATGAAATTTTGACTTTTATTTACCACGGTAAAAAGTAAATAAGGTAGTTAAAGGTAAAAATAATATTAAATTTACCCTAACACATGTTGTAATACTATTTGATAAATGTAATTCGACCCAAAACAACCTTATGAATAAAATATTATCCTTTAGGTCCTCTTGGATTAGTTATGGACGTTTATTATTATTTTATTTAAAGAAGAGTTAGAAGTGTTAAATTTCAAGATTATTAACTAATATATTATTAATATATGGTCATAAATAATATAAATTTGACTATAAATATTAATTATTAAGAAAAAAGGATTTCATACATAGTGGTATTTTATTTACAATTTCTGTAGATTATATAACTAAATTTTTTATGACACAATGATGATGGAGTAATTACCTTCTTAATGAAATATTTTAATTTTTTATATTATAAATATTAAAATAAATAGAATTTAAATGTTTTGATGCCATCAAAGAATATTCAAGGTTAATATATCATGTTAGGGTTGATTAGATAACTTTTTCTGAAGTGATAAGGTTTTTATGACTTTCAAAAAAATAAAATACCCAATAGTGTCAAAATTGACATAAATTAATTTTTAATACAAATTCTATATTAATTGATGATATAATATTTCTAAAAATATAAGGTTTAAAAAATGGATTAAATAATGTTATATATGTCAATAATTAACCACTTTACGTTCCCTTGGATGTTTAGAGTGCGTTTATTAGCCATATAGTGTAAGAATACAAGAAGAAACGGTAAAAGATAAACTATTTTACTAAGAGTTAAATCTAATTGATAAGGTTAAAATGGTAATATAAACATATATAAAACCTATTTTTAGAAAGGATTTAGACCCATATCCACCTTATCCTCTAACTAAATCATGTTGGATCCATTATAAATTAGAAATTGTTTTATTATAAAATAATATTTCAAGCTTTTCCTAAAGTGACCCTTAACCCTCTTATAAATGGGTACTTCCCTTCTCTCAAAATCACACCTCCAAAGCCATTTTTCTCTTCCAAAACCTTCCCAAATATTCTCAAAACATCTGTCAAATTAATATATATTCATTAAATTTATCATAAATCCAACCTAGGGAGCCCTTTTGACCAACTCAAAAGGAAACACCAGAAGAAGAAGTAATAATTTCACCACCATCTTTCAAGTTATTTTCATCTTTCACTTCCTCTTTCTCTGTTGTTTCTATACCATAATATTAAATCAAGTACCTCTTACATACTAGGATGTTATTATAAATATTATACTACCATATTCATTTTTCTATCCATCCTATAAATGAAAAATTCACCATACATGCGTACGTACGGCTTACCATCTCCATGTCGTGGTGTAGTTTGTTATTCAAACAAATAATTATTTGGATGAGTATAAAAATGATTATAAATTATATAAATAATAAATATAAAATTCTAATTATAATTTATATATAATATCATCCAATTACATATTATTTCACCATAAATATAATGATATTGTCGCTTGTGCGTACGTACGGATTACCGTCTCCACGACATGATGAGATCCATTCCCACGTTCACCATTCAATGATGATAAATAAATTTATATTTTTAATAAGTATGTCATATATGAAATTATAATTCTACTGGAGATATATATATATATATATATATATATGTATGTATGTACTAATATATTTCTTATTCACTAACATTGGTTCAATACGACCGAAAAACGGAAACATAATTTGTACATACGTACGGCCTACCGTCTCCATAAATGGTGTTTTCCATTTCATATATGTGTATATTATACATATTTAAATCCTAAATATATATGATATATAAATAATTTGTTATATTTAAGATGTATTTAAATCATGATCTAAATGATATGATCAATAATTACATGTTAAAACACACATAATAAAGAAAGAAATTGTTACCCAAAATGTTAATTTAACATGGAAATAATTATTAACTGGGTAGTATAATGTTATAAATGAATAATGTATGATATAATAAATATTAATATCGTTCTGGTAATGTTTAATAACATACTATGGTTATTATACATGATATTAAACATACCCTCGAAAAAAGGAAAGGGCAAGGTAAGGGTTAATTTCACAATCTCTTTATTATCTGTGGTTGTTCTTACGTAATTATCTATTGGGAAATATTTATTTTCAATATCCATTTTTCATAAAAGTGTTTGAAAATGGATTCTTTTTAAGGGAATTTTCTACAAAACATCATTTTAAATGTATTAAATATTTATTCTTCTAAACCATTATAATTAATATCAATGTTTTTAAAATGGTTTTAAGGATGTAGTTATATGGATTTAAATGTTTTAAAATGTCAATTCCATTCCAAAGAATCAAAGTGGTATGTGAATCTTTGATTCAAAAATATATTTTAAATAAAATACTTTATAAATTATGTGTCTTTTAAATTATTTCATTAAAAATGGATATTTCCCTCAAAGATTTATACTGATCATTTTCAACTATGTCAACATCCTTTAAAGAATATTATTCTTGATTGAGGTTGATTTATTATGATACAAATAATTCATATTGTAATGAATTTATTTGGGATATTTTTGAATATGGAAGTTTTATTTTTATACCATTCATGGTATATGGACAAATATTTGACATTTCGTATGCTAGTTTAAATACAAATGTTTATGTTATGTTTAAACATTTTCATATGAGGAATGAATTTGAAATAGTATTTGATTAGTGGAGCCCGCTATAGCTCCTCGATGCATCGGTAGGTCACATGAAAAAACTTGTGTATTGGCACAAGGCTTTGACAATGTCTGATTTTTAGTCTTTCCACAAGGCTTTGACTATGTGGTTATGAATTCTGGCATTATTTATTTTATCATTAAAAAATTAGAATTTGATATTACATGTGATTATTCGACTAGTAGAATATCCATGTGAATAAATAAAAGGTATTATTTGATTTAACATTTCAATATTATGCTGATTTTTATGTTTAAAATGCTTTTCAATTAGTTTTATACATTGTCTTAAATGTTTATGAATATTTGTGAATGTTTACACTATATTGTTATCCTTACTATGATTTTGAGCTCACCCATTTCTTATGTTTTATTTTACCAAGATTCCAAAAAGTGTATTATGGTTGATAAGTAGAGTTAAGCTAGGAGATTAATGGAATATTTCGATGATCATTTATGTTGTGTGTTATTATTTAATTTGTAATGTAACATTCATATATTTATTCTATTTTCCAAGACTGCTACATTTATCGATATTTCAGGAATTTATTCCTTGTAATCATGCCAACGTATTAAAATAATGCACCAAAACTGGGCTTCTGGGGTCGGGGTGTTACATTAAGTCTCAATTCAAATAATATTACAACATAGTGGATTGAGTCCTATAAAATAATAAATTTTGGTCACTCCCCATTCATATAAACATAGTTTATTAGGGAAACTATCCATCAATGTAAATGTTTTCTCATTAGAGATAAATTACATCCTAATGTGTTAAACTGATATATAATTTTGTTCTCATAAGTCATGTAATCAGAACCCAATATTTTTTCCCTATAATAACAATAACATTTTCATAAAGAATAAAAAACAAAAATAACCAAGTATAATAAGTTGGTTTCATGAAATTTTCCATACGTAATATAAATATAATTCATAAAATAATGTGGGTGATTTCACTAAAACATGTCTGTATAAAATCATTATAAAATTTTATATATACTCAAATAGATTAAAATTTATATTTTAAGACCATCAACAAATAATTTATAAAATAATATGAAACATCTATTTGATTTATAGTTCCATTTATTAAAGGGAAAAATTATTAATCAATGTTTATAAAAATAGTATCTGTATAAAAATTTTATTTTATGAACATTGAATACTTGTATAAATTATTTGGGATAAAAAATAAAAAAAACTGAGAATTGTCATAATATTACCATGTAGAAATCATTAAATTGTAGTGCATAAATGATTTCATACACAAAATATTAAAATTATATTAAAATAAATTATAATAATACCTTAAAATTCATATAATTATATATATGATGACCCACAAATTAGTATGGACAAAATTGACATAGATAAAAAATATTAATGATAAAAATAATATATAAGGTTGGAACCACTTGGAATAATAATTGTATATTATTTGTGACAATAATGGTGGTTGAATGATAATTTGGTATTTAAAAAATGAAGTAAAATACACGGAAAACCCATTATTAGTTTTTATAGTGAGTGAATGTAAAATTTTCCACATTTTTATTTTAGACATATTAAATCTCACTTTTGAATATAGATAGTAGAATAATCCTAAGATATGTTTATATTTATTATTAAATATAGAATAAATTAAATACTAAGAAATAGAATATTAATTCCAATCTATAAATATTTTTATTCTGATAAAAAAATTAATGGGGTATTACATAAACCGTGTAAATAAATAATTATTGAATAATTTGAAAACATATATCAATGAAGGTGAACACTCACCTCAGATTAATTCTTGATAAGAAATAGTCCAACTCCTTATATAAGAAAATATTATTTATATTTAAAATAGAGAAGATAAATTTTCAAATTTATAATACATTATTTTATACAATTATTATTCATTAATAAAAATATACAATTTTATTATTTAAAAATCTAACATTTATGTTTTAATTGTTTTACTCATCCTCGAATGATTATATTTGACCTTTCATATAGTCAATAATTTTTCATTTATAAATCATGCATATATATCTGATGAATATTTAGTTCATTTTTTTACATTTACGTGAGGTTATATGGTAATTTCATAGATCTTATGGTGGATTTTTTAAGGGAATTCATAACAATATCTTTTTTAATAATAATAAAATTATTAAAATAATTTTAATATTGGTGAATAAATATTATAATATTACTATAAAATAGTTTTTTAATGATATTAAATAAATTATTGTTGAAAGATGTTTAATTTAATTATTTTTTCATACTAATTCATTATGTAACTATTATAAAAATTTTGTTAAGGTAGAGAAACATACCCTTTGAAAAAAAGTTTAATGATTAAATGAGTAAATGACTTTAATTATTTTAACATCATGAAATATCGATGGGGTGTGAGTCATTAAATTTTATTACAAATCTCTAATTTTAATTTATTCATGTTATTTAAAGATTAGGTAATGGTTTGGGGGAATTTAGGACTTTTTCAAAGCATGGATATCATATTTCCAGAGAATCTATAAGAGGTACATTGCTTACTCATTATTTGTACTAAATGTGTATCTCAATTGGGAATCCCATTAAGAGAAATTTAGTGGTTTTATTAATGGTTATCATGAGGTCATATTGTTGGTTTGATGATATATATGATACCACATTGTTTCGATAAACTGTCAGGGTTTTATTGAGTTTCAATTGTGGTAACATGGGATATTCCTGGGTTTCTTAAACCTTGTGTGTAGTCCACTCCTATAGTGGAACATAAGTAGTTGGTGTGAATTATATGAAAATATTTTTCATATACAATGTGTCACAAACATGTGACCCCATAAAGTTAGTTAAAAATACAATTTCACCTTTAATATTTAAATTTACCTCCCTCTTTTCTCATCCCATTTCATGGACAACAACTGCCCCTCTATATTGAGATCTATATTGGAATCCATGGAAGGCTTGATACACCTCCTTCATTCAGTAATTTATTCTTTATCCATTTATTGGGTTGGTTTCCTCATTGTAATCCCTTCAATTCTATTCATTTCCTCATTTTCTATCCTTGTGGAATTATAAACCATTGTATGGTAATTTTCCCATGTTTTTTAGATGTCCATTTATTTAATATATTTTTCTATTTCAATAATGATTTTGAGGATAATTACAAATAATGAGTGTAATTCTCATCATTTGTAGGTGTTCGAAACATTTTTCCGCAAATACATAGTATTTTATTGATTTCAATGCAGGTTTTCATGTTAGATCCTCTCTGATTTCCTTCTACGGTTAATAATGAATGAAATAAATATGTTGTAAATCATGTTTTATACTCAATTACACCCTTATAAATGGTTAAAGGATATAAAAATCAACATAAAAACCCCATTAAATTGAATTATTATAAATTTTTATTACCATTCCATCCATTTTGTTGTGTTGATATTTCTATATATTGTGGAAGACATTTATGAATAGAATTTAAAATATTAAGGGGTTTAATACAACTTATAGTACCTTTTCATTTATAGATGAATGTGAATCTGTAATAGTTTAATTAATAATTGCAATATAAGATGTATGTTATGTTGGAAAAAATATTGGTCTTGCTGTTTGGTAATGTTTCATAGTCAATAATATGTCCCCTCATCTTATTACATCATAGGGTATTGATTAATCTTCTTAATGTGATGAATTAAATTAATAATGTGCATGGATAAGAACATAGACCATATAAGTGAATATGATCAATTAAATTTTAACAATGACATGGAAACTAACCTTTCACTTTGAACCCCCTATATAAAATTGTTTATGATGGATACATTAGTATGAAAATGTTATTGTTGTATAGATTAAACGTCACGTTACAACAATGAAAACTAATTATATATGATTCCTTGGATTATTACTTTGGATCTAAATTTCTGCAACCACCTTATACTATCTCCCTTCACTGCACCCAATAATATCCATGTTTTATTATTATGGCCTCTGAGAACTATAAAAATATTCCCGGGTAAATGGAATTTGGTCCTGGACCATGTAGATCTATATATTACTGATTATTTATGGAACTCATATATGGACATGAACATGAAACCTTAGTTGGTGACCCTGCGTCCTATCCATTTTTAGTATGATATATTATACAATGGAATATGCATTAGCTAAAGATTACTCCTATATATAGTTTCCCTTATTTTATAGACTTCATATTAAATCATGATCCTATATATGGGGGGTCAGTTTATTTTTTATAGCATTAATCATGTAAAACCTTGACACAGTTGCATCATATATTCACAAACAAGATTTTCTATAGACACCATTGGTGGAAAGATGCTGAGTGTACCTAACAACCTATTAGTTCCACCTATTGGTGCCCCAACATACATAATGATCACATGTAAGGAGAAATGGATGGGTCAAACCCTTTATTCTTGATTATTTTATTCTATGATGGAGTAAAACAGTAGTGGGATGAGCATATACTTGGGATTATAGTGTTGATATATTGTGGGTTATTTGGTAAATTGTTTTCATATAATGTTGTGTCTTCTAGTTCATATATTTCCTAATTCATCTCTCTATTTTCTATATAATTACATGATTAGGATTAATTTATATGATATTAGATCTTCTAATGATTTTGTTACACTATCCTAGCTATTGTAATTGGAGGATTTACATTTGTGATATCATTGTTATATTTATTTTTAATATTTGTCCACTTATTATATTAATGATCATTTTTATTATAATGAGTGTATATTATCCTCACTATACAATCATAATCTATGACAAATAGTCTTTGTAATTTTTTATATGGAGTGATGTGCTAGAGTCCATGTGGCTCTCATGCTCGGTTAATAGTTTGTGAACCTTACTAGGGGTAGTGACACCTTTAAATTATAAAGAAATAACATTGTATCGGATACCATGTATGACATGGAACTGAAAATATAGAAGGGAATATAACATACTAAGACATTAAAATAAATTTAATACCTTAATGAAGTTTATTCTATTCTATATATTTCAATTCAAATAACACGAAGACAACTTCATTCACACTAAAAAATGTTTTTCTTCAATATGTTGCATTACAAGCAAGAGTGAGTCTTACCGAAAAAATAAATTATTAAATTATTATAATTTAATATAATTAGGGATTACATAGACATTAAATTATAATTTATAAACCAGATTAACTACCATATGAATATATATTATTGAATTCATATTTTACCGATTAATTAGAAATAAATATAAGAACCAAATGAAAATAAAGGGGATTATTTTATTAAACAAAATTATTTTTCTCCAAAGGTGTTTTTTCATATTAAAATAAATTATTAAAAATTTCTGAATAATATTATATTAATATATATGTTATATATTCAAAAAAATACTTCTGATATTCATCAAATATATTTTATAGTTGTAAGTTAAGAATAAATATTGTTTTACTCATTAAAATTTTATTTTTCTAAGAAGGAAATTTTTCCGTCATTTAGTAGAGTACTATTTTTAAGCAAAATTATGAATTTTTTAAAAATATTATTTTTTAAAATAAAAAATATTTTGGAAGTCATAATATTAAGATAATATTATTGGTAATGTAAACTTTTTTGAGAAGATCTATTTTTTGATGAATAGTAAACAATAAAGAATTCTAATTGAAAACTAATTTATTATAATTTATTTATCTATTTTAATTATTCATAAATTTTTTTAAATTATATTTATTTAATTCCTATATCAATTAATATTTTTAATTTCATTGGAATCAATTTCACATTGAAATTGGATGTAAAAGCAATCCATTCATTTGAACGTTTTCACAATATAAACCTCTTTGTCCTCCCGTCAGTGGGAAGATTTCTATATTAAATCAATTATATATAATAAAGTTGGATTATGAATCATTGACATGCCATTAATAAATCCCTCCATGTTGCCACTCCCAATCCATTTTTTGGTCCCTCCGTCCATAGCCTACCTCACTTGGAATATCCCTCAGCTTTGATTAGGGTTCTCATCTGATTTCCTTATCACCCTCACTAAGAACCCACTCCATCTACACTTATTCCATAGGTCATACCTCCACCATTGAACTCCTCCTCGAAATCTCCTTTATCTTGGGTATCAACATCATCATCAACCCCTCTAAACCCCATATCCATTCTACATCATCTATAATGTTCCTCTTTAAATCCCTCCCACCAGACACAACACTACACTCAATTTCACTCCAATATAGGGATCATTATTTGGAATCCTCTTCAACTACTCTCGTGATGTATGAATTCTAGTCATACACCTCATCCGCATCTGTCTCCTCCATGTCTCGCTCATCTGCATCTGGTTACTCTAGTCTGACTCCTCCGCCTCAAAAACCCCCACATCAGGACGTTTCTCCCCATTAAGTATACTCATTTGATGTCCAAGATCATGCTTAGGCACTCTAATCCAAATTATTCCTTTTATTATCTGTCAATTTCACACAATTTCTGGAATCCATTCGACACAACATCGACATGCTATTTGTGCCGCCTATATCTAAAGTAACTTTTAATTAACACTCTCATAACCAGCACATTATTGTAATCAGTATTATTTTCACATTCTATATTATGTTGTAATGAAATATCCATTTAACCATTAATTTCATTCTACCCTAATTTATTTATCTTTAGTGTTTTAGTTCATATTTATAAAGATCATCAATAAAATTCAAGAATGATGATAGTGAATCAGATGCATCACCATCAAAAATTTAAATTGAAGGATATAGAATCATGCCCTATGACTTCTTTTATGGACCCATAACTCCCTAATTCAAGATTATTCTAATTTTTTACTTCTCATAGACCACTTTACGAGGTAAAATAATTTACTGCCCATAAAGACTTATTTTTTTTTTCTGTTTCTTCCAAGGTGCATTATTTTTTTATTTGGATACATGTCATGTATTAATTTTCATTCATAATAAAAAATCAATTAATTTTTTTATATTTATTTTAATTATTTTTTTGGTTATATATGACTCATTTTGTCTTAGTTATGTTTTGTTTAATTAGATTCAGATTTTTCTCAATTGGAGTAGTGTTAGATTATATTTTTCATGTCATTGATAATTTCATTATATATATATAACTATTTTTGTTACATTTTCTGGATGTGTAAAAGATGTCATTTAAAAATGGCCCTAAATCAAAATATGTAAGATGATTCTTAAGTGGAGTTTTCAAACATGACAATACAGGTTTGGTTAATTTATAAATTTGAATATATTTTCAATTTTAAGATTTTTAATAATATATAGTATTTAAACATCATTTTCCGCTAATGTTTCAGTATTAACATAGCAAACGGTTCAGTTTTGTGGACATATTCCACCAAAAAGTTTTATTCCATGATACAGTGGGGAATGATTTTGCTAAATGTTACTCTGTAAAGGGATAGATAGGTGAATTTAAGTAGAAAATATTGGAGCCTAGTGATTTCTCTATATAAATTAGGTGTTGAGTTATAATTCATTATTATGATAAATATCTGGTTGAGCACTATATTTAGAGATTTTGACTTCTTAGTCTTTAGATTACTATTAATGTGAGCCTTTACTTAACTTTTTTAAAGCTATACAACATATATAATAATAATATGAGTGAATTCATTTTTATGTGGAACATAATGATCTATAAATGGTTTAAAATTTATTTTTCACCAAATTAATCTATGATTTTGGGGTCTAGTATTGTGGTATTATATTTTCAATGATGTAATTTGTGAAGAGTATTGGATATCTTTAATCAATCAAGGAAAATATCATAGGCTTTGTTGAGAAATGTAATTCATTTGACAATAAAATTTTTTTTGTAACAATATCACCCATTGCACTTAATTAGAGACTTGGCGACATATATATATAACAACGTATGATTAAAAATATTCAATTTTCTTTTTCACTGCATGATTTACCATTAGATGGTATGATTGATTTTATTTATATACTCTATTATATTTATATTCCTATCTATTTTATTGTTAAAAAGTATGAATGTATTTCTAAACATTCTTCTCTTGTCTCTTTGGACGTCAAAACTACCATGGCGTATACCGTGGTAGACATGTTTACAATCTTATAGAATGGTGAGTAAGGTTTTTTATGGAATCAAATTTTTTAATAGTTTATTATTATTTTTTAATTTACTCATGTTTTATTTTAATCAGGTCTATATTTTCTCCGTACTGGTTCATATTCTTTTGTTATTATTGGTAATTATTTATTTAAAACTTTTAGCCTACATTTTTTAATAATTTATTAAAATTTAATATAAAGGTTTATATTCTTTTTCTATTTGATCATATATTTTATCCTCTTTATGTTAACTTTAAACAAATTAGATCATATTGGATAATGTTTTCTTAAATTCGGTTTAAATTTATTTATATTTGTTCACACCGTTTCATTTTAATTAACAGATTAGAAAATTTTAATTGAATATTAAGTATTATATTCCTTCATTGTTATATATAATATGGAGGATTAAATTTTATTATTATTAGATATGTAAGATTATATTTACTTTTCGAGATTAAATATGCAATCTTAATACTTTCAATTCTTTTTTCACAATCATATTTAATACTACATGGAATGATTGATTTTATTTATGGATTCTAATATATTTATATTCATATATTTTTAATTGTTAAAAAGTATGAATGTATTTCAAACCATGATTATGTTGTATATCTAGGATTCAAAACATCCATGGAATATCCCATGTTGGAGGTGTTTAACTACTATTGGAATGGTGAGTTTAATTTTTTATTGATTCAAATTTTTCTACATGTTCTTTTATTTTTCCTAGTTTATTCATATTTTATTCATTCAGGTATATAATTTTTCCCATACATGTTCATATTTATTTGTTAATAGAATTAACTGGTGTTAAAAATTTTCAAATTACATTTTTTAATTGTGTCTAATTTCTTATATAGGTTCATATTCTTCCATCTTTTCATCTTTTTGGCACATTTTTGATAACTTTAATAATATTTGATATAACAGTTGATGATTTCTTCAAATAGGTTCATAATTTTTCAAATTGCTTCAAACCACATCATAATTATTAACAAACTAAAAAAATCATATAAATATACATGATTATATTTATTAAATATTATATTTAGTTTGAATGCTTATATTTTTTCCATTACTAGATATTCATGATTATATTTAATATTAATGCTTAAATGTGGAGGCTTACATTTTAATATATAAGATTAGTGAAGATATAGTCTTATTGAATATGAAATCTTGAATTCATTATTTATTATACAGAAAATGATAGACTATATTTCTTCGTTATTATATTAAATATATTGGAATATATTTGAATATAGAACCTTGGATTACACTTAAATATGAAGGAATATTTTTTTCATTATTAGATTTCTCTTACTTATGTAGGATACTAATAAATTTCAGTCAAATTTTTCTAACACAGAATGCACTATCACCGGTTTCCTTATATCCCATGAGTGATTTGTATTGGATAAGTATGAACAATATGTAGTTTTCTTAATAAAAATTTATCCTTTTCATCAAAAATAAAATCTATAAGACCTGCATTGAAATTTTATCCCCAATAAAAATTTTACCATTGTATTGACATCTGCAACAGATCTGGACACATTATTAAGAAATGATGATTCATTGGGATTGAATGAGAAATTTTATCCAAGAAATTATTCATTTAAGAAACACCATTTTTCATATGTTGTTAATTATCAATAATATATTCAAACTACCTTGTATATATAATGGCCTCAATGGTTTATGAAATGAATATAATAAGGTCACACATATGATTTATAATATTTTAGTCAACCGCTTCCCTGAAACAAACTATTTTATCATATATGGTAACATGTTGTATATGTGTTACCCTTAAATGTTATTATGTATATTATTGTTTTATATTATAAATCATAAAAAAAATGTTATAATATTAAAATATTGTTTAAATAATGGAGGGGAGTCAGAATATATTTTCTTGAATAGACATTGTTTTATATTATTGTTTTTACAACTATCCATTTAGGATTTTCATTTCAGGTATTTGTCCACATCGGGACAAAACCTTTTCTCCATGAAAATGTTTTACAATTTTATAGTTTTTCTAGTTAAAGTTTTCAATATGAAATAGGATTTATTTAATTACCATATACATTTGACAATTTACACTATGATGTCTTATTACCTAGATTCAAAAAATAACTATTTTAATTAATTCATATCGACTTCTGATGGGGTTTAACTCGGTTGTTTTGGTCAGAATTTAGTAGAACATAATGGGTAAATGAACTTAGAATAGATACACAGTACACTATATGCACCATATTAAAGTTTACTGAGTACTTGATGACACCAGAAATCCTAGATTGTATTATTAACTTCATTTAAGAGTTTTTACTTTCCATATATCCATGGACAGTTCATTTTAGAAATGTATAGAATCCTAGAATGTATTCAAAGTTGTATATATTTTATTAATTATATTTTTACATAAACAATTGAAAAATTAATTAAACATTTGTATATATTTAAGAAAAATTATCATGAATGTACACATTTATCAAATTTTCAATATTACTACCTCTATATGAATTTTAGGGTTTCATATTGGTTTTTATTGTTCATTTAAAAATGGAAAAATTCATACTATTTATTTATAGTTTGTATATAGTTATATAATTTTTTTATAAGTACATATTTTTACACTTTATTAAACTATTTCAATGTTTTAATGAATTTGATTCTTTCATATTTTTTAAATGTTGTTGGTAAATTTAATCCAGCTAAAAAATACAGACTTATGATAAAAACACCCTTTTATGGACAAACATTTTGTTATCATTTATTTGATTCAAACAAAAATGAGTTGGGTTTGAATTGAGAAATATGTATTTTTATGGGAATGAATCAGTTCAGATGACGTTAGAACCCATAAAGACTTTCACTACATTATATCTCTTATAGGTTCCATTATATTATAACAATGGACAGAAACATGACCGTCCCCAACAAATTCATGATATTTTTACTACTCATAAGGTTTTCAGTATGTGTATTTGTACTACCAAGAGGTATAAGTACAACTATATTTTTTAGATGCAACTTATAGGATTTGAACTCTATAATAAAATTTTATCTTTATACAGATTGCATCAAGGGTTTGTGGATATGGGGGTTCTGGATATCTCTGATGATGTATCCTCATAATGAAATTGTAGTAAATTTTTTTATGTGGAATAAATAGAAGAAGGTATTTTTTCCTCATAAATATTTCTTTTTCAAGTGTTTACCATTAAAAGAATTTATTTTAAATTTTATTTTTTAAAATATAGAGGTTCTTTTGGGTGATAAGAATGAATTGGTAGTTAAAACCATATTCTTACGGTTTCTTCAGTTATTTGTAATTGAATTGGATGGGTTCATTCTTCGTTTCAAAATTTTATAAATTGTGTCCTTCACATTCTTCAATCTTTTCTCTGTAATTTCTCATTTCCAAAAAAATTGATTTATTGAGAGCTTGATTTGTGTTGATGATTATTAACTTTCATAGAATTTTAAAGGAATCATGCTATAATTCCTAATAAAATCATGGAACATGGAATACCTTCGTGAGTTATGCACCCTTATGAGAATTGAAAAAATACCATATATCCTAAATAAATTATTATTCTCAGATTTCATTGTCATTTATTATAATATATATACATTATATTTATAATTTTTTCAATTTTTATATACAGTAGTTATTGAATGTTTTGGAAAATATTGAAGTATAAGATTTTGTACAAAGGTACAAATTGATTACCCATTATAATTTACACTATTTTAACCTCTCCTTCTTTAATACCCATTTATTGAAATTTTCTATACCACAAATTTATGATTTCAATATATTCAATAAAATCAATATTAATGTAGGGTTTCAATATTGTAACAAGCTGATGTCTCTAGCTGCCACTGTATGAAATTTTAATATATGATTTTATATTTTATTGTAGGTGTTTTTTATAAAAGAATTTCTAAATATTCCTATATACATGACTCTTTACATGACTAAGAAGCTCACCGGAAATATATTTTTTATTAAGGAAAAACATTTATGGAAAAAAGTGAGAAACCCAGAAGGTCCAACAAAATAACCAAATAAAACCCAATCAAAGACCGGAAGGAATAGGAACTACCACATACACGCAACAACAACAACTGCCATCCCTAAGCTGGACACTCGGTGATCCCATGCAAGCATGGTCCCTCCCGATGTTGTCATCCCTCCAAAACAGCCATATCCCAAGTGACCTGCAAAGGAAATGGTGGAGTGCTCCAGCCCGATGAGGGGGTCCAACCTGCACTTCCCCAATCAGACCGGGGTCGAGGCCTCATAGGAAAAGGATATGTTACCAAAACACAGCTTTAGCCTATTATTGTTTTCTTCCCTGTAGAGACTCCAATGCATTAACCAGACCTCGGCCTTAGGATCATCTCTAATAATATCATCCAAACGGTTCGCCATTTTATCCCAAGTTCGGATATACTCTTCTTTGCTGATTTTCTTGTCGTTGAATCCTCTCATTAAAATCAAATCATTCTTGTCAATCCACTTTGCTTATTCATGGTCGACCTCCACTCTAACAGCTCTTCCCATCATGTCAGCCTCTTCTTGTGGAATATCAACATACAGAAATTCCTCGACCATAACCTCCTCAGAACAAAGTATGGGTTCCTTTCTAGTCCTTATATTCCTAGCAGAACATCCCATGTCATTGAAATTCCCCATGGTTGTGGCCTGGGGATCCTCTTTCACCACGTTGGGGAGAGGCACCGATAATTTCTTCCCAGAGCGGTTCTCTAAAGGTGGTGGAAGCAAGGAGTAGTCTTTCTTCCCCCTCCTCTTTTTGCAACTCACATTGTTCATTTGAGGAACCTCTTCAGTCACCTGATCCAAAGAGATCATGTTGACTATCTCCTGGTCGGCCTCACCACCACCAGACTGTCCACCTATCATTTTAGAGTAACCACTACTATTTTGTCTGTCACCTTCTGTAAATTGATGGAAAGGGGTTTGTTCATCTTCCCTCAAATGAGCCACTCCAACCTCTGAAACATCCAGAGTAGCAAACCAGTTTGAGGAGCAAGGGATAGCCACATCCACTCTGAACTTACTCAAACTGGGTGAAGTGTTCTGACCTCGGAAATCAAGATCACCATAATCCTGATGGTTCTCGAGTCCCCTACCCATAAACTGGAAAGTATTGGCCCCATCAATGTCTCTACCATGACTAGTAATTAGAGCATCATGGTTCGGTCCATTGTAATTACCATTTTCCCAGTTGATTATACCAGATTCCTCTGGAGGGGTAGCCACCACCACTCCAGCCATGGCCTCCTTCCTCCTTGTCTCATTCACTTCCACCTGCACTCCCAATTCTATACACAGGTTGACAGAGCTCTGTTTCTGAACTTCTAGAACAGCAGTTGGCAAAGTATCCTCTACCTCCCCTGAAGATACCCCCTGAACCATCATGTTAGTGACCCCATCTATCCTTGAAGGAGCATGACCATCTTGAGGAAGGCCTGCAGGTGAAATATGCTCACTGCCTTGCATAGCTCTAATGGTGGCCGCACCCTCTCTTGAGGGGACCTCCACTGATACAGCTGGAACCTCAGAGCTTTGGACACCCCTGGGCCTCCTTCGGCAGCCGTGTCCATCATGCACCTGTTTGTAACAAAATGAACAAAAAGGGGTCCATGATTCATAGACAATCGACTGTGCTTACCTGTATTCTTCTTCCACTACAATCCAGACAAGCTCCGGCGGCAACCTTGAATGATCCATTTCAACACAAATTCTAGCCGAAAATGGATGGGACATAGAAGCTGTTCTTCGATCGCTACATATAAAACGCCCTATTGAATTACCGATTGACCTCAGCAACCCAATGTTCTGAAATGGCAAAGGTAGTCCAGGAAACTGAATCCAAATTTCCATGTAAGTGGAGTCACAGTTCATATGCGCCTCAAAGGACCAGCAAACTAAGTGAAACGGGAGGCCACATAAGGGTTTTCTCTTCCTCGACTAGGCTCTACCCAAATCCTCTTCATCAGCAAACAATATTAGAAACTGACGCGGACCCATAATACTTACCAACGCTCGGTGCTTCAAACCACAATCTGTATTGATCTCTTTGTCGAAAAGTTCCACAAGAGGTTGCCGCCTTGAAAACCTCATGATCAGAGATGAGGAGAGTAACGCTGAGGCTTCGTGGAATTCCTTCACTGAAACTGGAACAATAGGTTGACCTGAAACGCTACCAGGTACCTTCAGCGAGACTTAGATTTCGGGGAGGAAGAACCCCACATCTGGCGAGGATCCAAATAAATCCCTAAAATTTCGTTGTGCATCACCTGAAACCTGATTTGGAGAAGAAGACCCCTCCCCCCCGAAGGAGGAAGGGGTCGCGGCGGCCGCTATCGTCATAGGGTTACCGGAGCATCTCACTGCGGTCGCCCTCGCTGTGTTCGCCCTCGCTGACTAAGAAGCTCACATATAGAGTTTCTCTAATTAAAAAAGATAAAGATATAGAGTGGTCATGGATTCCTTCAAGATTATTTGGAGCTCAATAAGGATAAATTTCCTCTTGAATTGATTGGCATATGAACTGAATGTTATATGAATTTTAGGATTCATATAACAGATCAAGATATTGGGTATTTTTTTATGGTTTGTATCTTTCCATTATATACTTATTTAATTTTCTATCATGATATGGTTCTCAAAATTTTAGGCACACTCCAAACATGAAAGAAAAAAATAGATCACTTGAATCCTGATTCAGGTTTTACCCTAATTTTTTATTTTTACAATGTGGAAGCATATTTTTTCTTGTTTTGGAATAATTTAAAATATCTTTTCTATTAAATTTTAAAAATTTGTTTAAATTTACTTACTTTTGTAATGTGTTTATATATTTTATAATTTTTTATATGTCGGAGAAGTTGGAACATAAGAATCAATCAAATTATGTTAACAAACTATGTATTTAGTCCCATTAGATCTTTATGTGACCATAAATTATCTAGTTTGTGAGGATATAATTGTTTTTTATAATGGAAAATTGTTTCATATCATTATGCTTGATCAACCAATTACCATATGTTCATTGTCATTTTTCAATATTATTTTATTTTTCATTATTCATGTTACTAATTCTAATTGGGAAAGTGCATGAGGGTGAAGGGCCATAGGAAAATAAGGTTCACGAAATTGAGGTAGAAGATGATGAGATTGAGGATGATAATGAATTTCAAATTGAAAATGATGATTATTATCAAGTTCTCACTCAATATCAATCGAGCATCTGCCCACCTCATTGATGTTTCTGGATATCTTATTTCACTACCAAACTCTATCATATATACATTAAAAATGGTGTTTCTATATTTTGGTTGTGCCGCTGATTCTATAGATAGTAATGTAGAATATTATCTTGAGTTAGGCTATATATCACTAGTTACCAATCCCTCAAATCTGGAAAGCAGTTGCAATATCTTGTCATGAATGTTCAGAGCCACAAAAAGCATCTGCTCTTTATTATTCGAGATATGTATAATATGATGAAGAGTAGTGATAAATGAAAAAAAATAAATATTTTTTTTCATAATAAATGAAAAATATTCCTCACATTGTGTAAAATATGTTTATTTATAAAATATTTGGGATTAGATCATTCATTTGAAAATTTGTTGAAACTTATAGTTTTACCCATTAAAATTTACTCTAGAATTTCAGAAATAAATATTAAAATATATATTATTTGAACATAAAATTTTGAAAATATATTCCTGACATAATGGGATGCAACATTCATTGAGGACATTGAAGAAAAATCATTCATTTGATTGGACTAAATGCACCATAAAATCAAATATGGGATGGACCCTCTAGATTGGTCATCACTATAGTGTGTCATCCATATCATCTACATCAGTGAATGGATTGATCCCTAATATTGATAAGATATCGAGAACCCAATTTTTCACATATTATTCATCATGAAGGACAACTAATTCTGGAGTTTTGGTGTTCAATAATGTGATTTATGTGAGAATAGAATCACCCCATTCACACTAGAAACCACTTTTAACCAATCCCCCTATCCACTATATAAATTGGTGTTATTTATTCAGAGGGTTTGGTACATGAATTGGCATATTGAGGGAATTGGGGAATTTGTTATACTCAAAATACTCAACCATTAGAAGTGGGTTAGGTCATGAATTAAGGATCCTCTCATCGAATCCTTCTTCATCATCATATTCTTGTTGTAATGTTTCCATTTTCATAATAAAATTCAATATTCATATATTATTTCAACTCTTTTCTTTTGTTTTTTACAATTTGTTTCTTCTATAAATCTTCCTGATTAGGATAGAAAAGTTATTAAAAATGATATTGGGGTATACTCTTTCTTAACATTTGTACATGTAAAGATTTCTGCAATGAATACACCACCAATGGAAGATTACTATTTTTAGTAATTGATATTCCTCATTCCTTAATTAATTATTTAGTTTGAATTAATGAGATACTATAATTCACATAATATGATTTATTAATTGAATTTATAATATAAATGAAACTATAAAAGCAATTGAAGAATGGAATGAAAAACACATGAGGTTGAGATTTGAGTAAATTGTGATAGTGGAATCTTAATCGGTAATACAATACCACACCAGATAAATTTTTAGCATTAAAATATAATCCCCAAAATAATTTAATACAAATTTTTATAGTTTATATGTGCTATAATTACCCACATACCATAAGCTATCCCAATAACATTAATCAGTGCTTGGTGTAGTGATTGTATGTTTCAAATCTTGTCTAGGATTTAAGTAATTTCATCTTTGTGGAAACGTTAACACCCAAAGGGTTAAACTGTTTAAAAATTAGGGGATTCTAATAAAGTGAATATTAATTTAATTGATAATGATAAATAATTTAGTGATGAGTTAGTGTTCGATTGATTACATTTTTTAAAACATTTTATTGAAAACATCATCGTATTGTTTTTTATTAATCTAGAATATTTTCAAAAACAAAAACAATAAAATTACATATTATTAAAACATATTTATTCTTATTTTATAAATGGTAAAAACCATCATCATTTTTAATTAGTGTTTCCATTATATTTTATATTTTTTATAATACCTTTAGGATGTTGTTTTAAATTACTTCCTCCATTGACATGAAACCTTTGTCAAAAAAAGTATTACAGCCAAGTACCCACAAAATCACATTTAATTTGAGAGAGCCCATGACATCTCCTTTAAAATTTGTGCCATGACTGGTGATGAAAGTATATATTTCAACCAATTATAGGTATTTCTTTTATTTCACATTTTTTTCAGTTCTTCTTTTCGTTCTTTTTTCTTTACCCAATCTGAATTTTTTCTTATTCTTTTATTTTCTTCTTATTATTTTTGGACCGTCAAAATAAACATATAATGATTACTATGGTACACATTCCTTATTTTTATTTTTAGATGATTAATGACATGAACTAATATCTAGGATCTTTTATATTAGGACCCAGATATCGAGTGCAACATTATGGATCGAATCCGACATTCTCAATCTACATGAAGTTTCAGCATTCTACCAGTTAGAGATTTCCTCAACTCCAAGAACATAGAAATTTCAAAAACATATATGAACAACATTAAACAATATCCAATGGATGAAAAAAATAACAATTATGTTAATTGAACCATTCATGAACTGGCTGCACCAGACATTAATTATCAACAAAAATGAACTACATAGCCAAATCTTGAATCAGACATTTAATTGATATCTGGTTTAATTCACCTTCTTCCAAAATTTTAGGGATTATCTATTGAGGATCCAAACAAAAATTTAAAAGATTTTAATGACATATAATAAACCCTTAAACCATGAAATTTCTCTAACGTGAAAATAAAACTAAGGGCATTATCATTTTTACATGATGAAGTTGCAAAAGAAAAGATGTATTCTTTTGAACCATAATATATAACTTGTTTGAAAAATTTGAAACAATTTTTATTATATGTATTTTTTCTAGCCTCAATGAACACATCCATTCATAAGGAGATCTCAGGGATCAAGCAAGACCAACGTGAGTCAACATATGTGTACTAGGAGTGATTAAATAAGTTATGTGAAAGCTTCCTGCATCACCAAAGCAGTGGGAACCTCCTCATACAATAATTTTTTGAATGACTCACACCTATGGAGAGAATCATGGTTGATTAATCCACTGAAAAATAATTGGTCGAAAAAACACCAGTAGATTCATATGCATTGATGAAAAATATGTGACAAAACTCCAAACAAATTTGGATATCAAGGTACATCACATGTTAGATAATTACATCTTGTAAGTATTTACTCTCTTGAAAATAATTTCATTGATACTATGTTGGCTGAATTTAGAACAATGGTGATGTAGATTGATTGGGAATAGAAGACATACTAACCACCACCTTTATGGCCTTGTGGAATTTTCATTGAGACAAGATACCCAACAGATTGTTTCCCCCAACAACATGAAATAGAATATTTTGCATCAATGTTTCCTGGGAGAACATATCAATAGCAGAAAAAATCCATATCCAAAAAAGGAGTTTAATTACATTAATATATCGTACAAAAAAGGGTGGAAGGATCAATATGACATGATGTATGGATCTGAACAACAATAAAGACCCCCTTTTCAAAAAAACATACTGCAGCCTCTGCCTTACTAATAGGGTTTTCAACAACACCATAGGAAATTTTTATCTCAAGAATCATCAAGTCAACAAAACAAGAATCACAAAACCAAGGTGGATTCAAACATTGGTGTCTTTTTTAAACAAATTTTTCTTATTCAACATAATGAGATGATAGTCAAGGTTTGGAGTTGGGGGGGTTGAATACAAAGATGATAAATATTTTAAACTACCCTCCATGAACTAATAAGTAAGAACTCTAGAAATTTTCCTTCCCAAACTACTCAAAATCCAATGGGGAATGTCAGTTCCATCACATTGAGATGTGGGATGAAAACAAACGATAGATCTGCACTAATCGTTCCACTAGGATTCACCTAAACACTGGAGAATCCTCACTCCACACCAAATAATGAGAAATCCCTGGACAAATATAAACCTATGAAAAATATGGATGATGATCCTCCAAAACCCCTTCTATTTTCAAACAGAGTTGTACAAACCAATAAAATTTATAAAGAGGAGATGCAAAAAAGTTGTTTTGGACACATTTAATTGTTTGTAAATCAACATCCCTCTACATGATTCCATCAAGTAAATCATAAGATATGTGAAATTATGAAAATAAAATCGTACCAATCGATGATGGATCAAGAGAAGTGAGAGGATAATTCTTGTAAGGAATGTGTCAGCAGTCATTACCGTAACTATTGCAATGAGAACAATGTGAAAGGATCCAGGTACATTCACCATCCAGACACTACATGGAATTTACACTTTTATAAGGTTTTATGTGATTTAGGAGCTCCCATAAATGTAATGCATCATGATATATTTTCTTCGTTGTAGGCTAGTGAGTAAAATCATACAAGAGTAGTGGTGTAGTAAGAATATAGAGATACAACATATCCTGTGGGAGTCTATGAGGATGTAATTGTCAGGGTAAGAGACATGATCTTAACAACATATTTCTACATGATTAAAATGGAGGTTGGCCAGATAAGTTGATGTTCTCTAATTATCTTAGTTAATCCCTTCCTCAAAACAGCAAAAACTATCATAAATGTACATGTGGGTACACATTCCATGGATTTTGGAGATGAATTTATGATATTTAATATTATTGGCTCCACGAAGTACCCCCATAGGACCATTCTTCTATTGTTATCTCCCATTTTAAACCACCATGTAAAAACCCCATTGATTTATATTGGCCTGTTATTAGAGATATTATGAACATTGGTTCTAGTTTGATGTCTTAGATTACCTCCAGACATATTTATAATGCATAATAATCTCATAGATTTTATTTTGTGATGGATTCATATTTTGATTTTGATCATTTTTAATATGATTATGATATGGTCTTTGACTATGATGGTAGATTTTATGAATTATTCTCTTATTCTTATTATTTTTATTCTGATTCTGATGTATTTTTTTAACATATTTCAGTTTCTTCAATGTTTACATCTATAATTCACCCCATTAATTATATCTCAAGCCATTTACACCAAATATCAAATACTCATACTTGTTAAGTGGAGAGAGATTACCTGTTATAGTTTCTAACAATCTCCCTTGTGAACATGAAGAAAATATTTTGAATTTTTTGAAGCAGAACATCAAGGAAATCAAGAGGACCTTGGATGATATATTATGTATTATCCCCTCCATTTTAATTCATACAGTTTTTTTGGAAGATGGGGCTAAACTAGTTAGGTATCCACAAATGAGACACAATCCAACCCTTCTGGAATTTGTTTAAAAAGTGGTTAATTTTTTTTCAAGGAAGGTTTAATTTATATTATTTTAGATTCATAGTTGGTGAGTTCCATCCATGTTGTTCATAAGAAAATTGGTGTTTCTATTGTCAAAAAATGGTAAAGAGGATTTTGTTCAAAATAGGGTTAAAAGTAGCTGGCGTGCATGTATTGATTATAGGAAACTAAATCAGCCCGCTTGAAAGAAACATTTCCCCTCCCATTTATTGATCAAATTGATGAGAGAATATCTTGAAAAAACACTACTATTTCTTGGATGGATTTTCAAGATAATTTCTATCTCATATTGCTATACAGGGCTATGATAAGACCACATTCAGTTGCCCATTTGGTATTTTTTACAACCAAAGGATGCCATTTTGACTATATAATGCCATACCATTAAATGATGCATAGTGAGTACTTCTTCTGATTTAATTGAGACAATTGTGGAGGTTTTCATGGATGATTATAGAGTTTATGGTTCATCATTTGATGATGTCTTCTCCAATTCGGGAATGTTTTTGATTCATTGTATTGAGAAACATTCTGCCTTAAACCATGAAAAGTGTCCTTTCTTGGTAGAGAATTATATTGTCATAGGTGGAGCAATGTATAAATATGGGAGAGAGTTTGATTGATCTAATGTAGATATAAATTCATCTTTTTAATATCCTTCATGTGTGCGTGATGTTAGATCATCAATTGGGAATGAAAGATTTTATCAGCAATTCATCCAATATTTTAGTAAGATTTCACTTCCTATGTCAATATTAAATCAAAAGGAATATGATTTTCCATTCGAGAATTCTTGTAGGACTACCATTGATGACATAATGATGTGTCTGACTAATCCACCAATCATACAACCCCCCATTTTTGAGATTCCTTTTGATCTAATGTGTGACGCCCCCAAAATCACAGTTGGGGTTGTCATATCACAGAGTGTGGAGGGACATTCACATCAGATTGACTTTGCATTTATGATCCTTTATTTTTCTTGATAAAACTATAGAACCATGGAAAAGGAGTTTCTTGACATCATATTTTCCTTATATAACACCCGTTCATATTTATTGGGCTCTAAAGTGGTTGTTTTTATGACCATGTTACTCTGAGGTACCTCTCGAAGAAGCTGAATGAAAATCCGAGAACTATCCATTGGATGTTCATTATTTGGGAATTTTATGTTGAGATAATGTATAATAAGGGGTTAACAAACCTTGTGGTGGACCACATGGGTAGGATTAATCACACACAAGATGATGACACTATAGACTAGGTACCACTTTGGGACACCTTCTGCGATGATCATCTTTATTCAATCTCAGGTATGCATTCATTGAATGGTGATTTTTTTAAATACTTTGGATCATGAGAAATACCTAAAAATGTAAAGAAACATCAACTCAAATATTTATATATTGAGTCGTTTTTTTATACTTGGGATTATCCATACCTCTAGTGCATGTGTAGTGACCATGTTATTAGGAGTTCTGTTCCTATTAATAAGTATGAGTCTTTTCTGCATTTTGTCCCTACACATTTTTGTGGTAGACACTTTGAACCCCAGTAGACAACTAGGAACGTCCTAGACTCTGGATTATATTGATGTAGATTATTCAATGATTTCCATGTGTTTTGTAAGTAACACTATTGTTTCCAACAGACTAGGAACATTTCTAGGAGACATGAGATTCCCTAACAACCCATACTTTTTTTTGAAATTATTTATGTATGGGGCATCAATTTTATGGGTCCTTTTCTAGGATCTGTTGAGATTTTATATTTTTTTTTGTTTTATATTATGTGATTAAATGTGCGGAGGATTCGGCCACTAAGGCTTATTATTCTCATGTTATAGTATACTTTTTCATGGCACATTTTTTTGTAGGTTTAGAGTATGAAAGGCCATCATCAGAGACCAAGGGACACACTTATGCAATAAAAATTTGGATTCCTTCCATTGTAAGTATTAGGTGACACACAAAACATCAACACCATACCACCTCCCAAACAAATGGAGACGGTGAGGTTTCAACTAACGATTTGAAACAAACATTGAAGAAAACAGTGCAGTCGAGTTGGAAGGATTGGAGCAAGCTCATGGATGATGCACTATAAGCTTATAGTGTAACGCCCTGACCCCAGCTACCCAGATTCGGTGCATTACTTCATAACATTGGCATGATCACAATAGATCATGTATCGAAAGACCGATTAGTTTAGTAGCCTTGGAAACACTAGATACATTCATAAATGTTACATTACATAATAAATTGAAAATCTACAATAACAAAGTCTCCATAGACCACACTTCTATCCTCTTCGTACTATCCCTGCTGGTCATTCATAATATACTTCTTCACATCCTGGAAAAAATTAAAACATTGAAAGGGGTGAGCTCAGATGCTCAGTAAGGATAACAATATTGCAGAAGCTTTCATAAATAAATGTTAACATTTAAGACAATGTATAACTAAAACAAAAGCCTTTTAAACATGAACTTCAACATAATATGGAAAAAGTAAAATTAGATAATTCCATTTACTTATTCACATGGATATTCTACTGGTCGAATAATCACATGCAATATCAATAACCACTTTCATAATGATGGAATGCATAATGCCAGACTATCATAACCACGTATCCAAGGCCTCGTGCCAAGACCACAAATAAGATTTTGTCAAGGCCTCGTGCCAAGACACTAGTTTGTCTCATGAGACCTACCGATGCATCGAGGAGCTATAGTGGGCTCCACCCATCACTTATTAAGTCTAATGCATTCCTCATATGAATAGGTTTAAACATATCATAAACCATAACATAATCGTATCACATTAAACATGTATAAAAGAAAACATAAAATTTCCACATTTCAATCAAAAGATATCAATATAACACATTGATATAATAAAAACACATTCAAAACTATTTTCAATACCAAAATAAAAAAAGTTAAAACATTGTATTTATTTTCATTAAAAAAAGTGATGGCTTGTAGAGGAAGCCGAAACTCAAATAATGGTCACAGCGGCGGAGAAGTTGTTGTCGCCGCATATGTATGGAAATAAAAACATTCCCTTTTTGTCGTTTAGTAAAATGCTTTGTATAAAAAATATTGCTTTTGAATAAACATAAAAGTCAAAGGGGTTTATACACCGTATAAAAGAAAGTTGTGTATAAAACCAAATATGCCTCAATGAAAGGAGATTGAGACGAAGTCCTTAAAAAGATCATTTTTAAAATAAAATAGATTTATTATGTGTGTTCACTATAAGTACATATAAATAAAGTACAAATACAATATAGGAAATAATAATTTGAAATTAGCAGATTAACCCGAAGAATGGAAATTGGGTTAAGAAATTCCCTTACCTTGCGTCCGACTTGACTCCATCATTCATTAATCTTCCGAATAATAAACTAGAGTTAATGTATAATTTCATAAGAACCTTTTTTCACTTTTATTATTCATTTTATATCACTTATTAATATGTTATGAACATTATGTAATTATTTATGTTAATAACGGTCGTTTTGACGATCTTAGGTACTTGAGTCAAAAATAAACTTATTATAATTACACATTGTTCATGTTGTAATATATCCATTATATCCATAATTATATTCATGATTTATATATCATATACACCATATATATCCAGTATATACATTCATTTATAATATTACATAACATTTAGAGGTAAGAAATGAAATGCACCGTTCATGGAGACGGTAAGCCGTACGTACGCATGAACGCTACTTTCATTTCTATTTCGTATTTAATGGAATGAAATCATAATTATATAAATGTATAATATAATTCCCATATAATATATTGTATAATACCATTTAATCCATCCTTTATACATCCCACATATGGTATTAACGAATCAAATCACTTTGAGGGGGCGGTAGTCCGCACTTCCTAAAATGAAAATATCGTGTTTACCCATAATGGAAACCATAAAGGAATGCCATAAATGAAAAATAAAAAATCATAAGAAAAAAACATAATATATATCATATATAAAAATATTTTCATCATAATGGCCACCATTAGAGGTGTTATATGAGTGTTGAACAATCATCGTTTCGTGAGGAAAAAATTCTCCATCCACAGAAACATTATGTTCTTTAACCATTAGATGTAGGTGTGTGTAAGTTTATCTCGAATACTTATTAAAAAACATTCTAGTATATTTAGGATACTGGTATTGTTACAAAATAAATGAATTAAAAGAGTTTATGGGGTTGGGGAAGCAAAATAAAACAAAATAACATAAGAGAAGACATTACCTTAAAATCGGGTAACTCTTTTTGATTTGAGCCAAAGGCTTCCTTGGGAAGAGTTATGCCCAAAGTGAGGCTTATATTAGTAAGAGGGGGAGTTGGGAGAGTATTTGGGCAGAGGTTGTCCTAGCCAAATAGCTTGAAAGTGTTAATGAGGTGGTAGAGGTGGGGGCCTTTTATAAGTGGAGAGGAGGGGCACTCTTGGAAAGTAAAGAAAGGCCACTTTATTATAAAATGAGATTCGGATTATAGAGGTCCCACACATATATAATTCAAGGCTAAGGTGATAAGGGTTCTAAATATACTCATCCGATAGGTTTTTGACAAGTTTGTGCCTTGGATTTTACATTATCTTCTTTTTATTTAAATCGTTAAATAATGAGGTCATCGATGCATCATCATGATGTCATAAATAATTTAATTTATTTAATGCCTAAAAATTATAAAATAAATACTATGATGTAGGAAATATTTTTATCTTTATAATAACTATTTATAGTCAAAAATATGACTTGTATAACCCCATGTAAAAATTGTTTTAGTATAACATTGTATGTTTGTGTCATTTTTTTACTTTAACATTAGATAAAATGGAATTTATGTCATTTTCCAACTAAAGTGGCTCCATGGGGTATCCAAGTTGACCCATGGATTGTCTTGGTCGGCCCTGGAACATCCAATGAGTTTAGTACATGTGTCAAGCTCATCTCATATTATTAAGACATTATTTTTATCTTAAACTATACTAATTACCTCTAATCGCGATTAAGAACTTAAAAGTTACTATTCACCAAAAAATTATTTTAATCTCAATGAACCACATTTTACTTTCTAATGAAAACCATGTATGTCGGATTTTTTAAATTCAAAACACAGAAGTGGTAAAATTTCATTTAAACGAAAAATCAGTTTTTATAAATACCACTTAGTGGTTTCACTATTCATCAAAAATTGAAGTTTTTCAGAAAAATCCCAATAAAACACCCTAAGCTATATTTGATATTCCGATTTCAAAAATGATGTCTATTTTACAAAATTCCAAACATATAAGTTGGATTAATTAATTTTATAATTATTTCCCGCTGTCACAACAAATAGCGTGTTTTTAAGAAACAATTTATATCAAAAGATTGACAATTGTTCATGCCCAATTTCAATGTTAAATTAATTCTAAAGACCACCATTGGATAAAATGGTAAAAATATATTCTAATTATACTTTAAAACCTCTAAAAATTATAATTTATCACAACAAATTATTTTTAATAAAAAAGTTGTTTTAAGTATTTTTAACTATTCATAAAAAAATTGGAAGTTCTCAAAAAGTTACAAAAAATTCAACTTTGGATAATTTAGATATTATGAATACAAAAATGATGTACATTTTGAAATATAAAATTTCTATAATTTTAAAAGGTGGGTATTACTATTCATAACGGGTACTTTTATTAGTCGTGGTGTGTTAGAACTCGAAGTTGCGTACAATGCAAGCTATTTCATTATTGAATGAGAAGTGTATCGTGGATGCTCAGGGTGTTACATATAGGACAACATAAAAGACACCCATTGGTATGTCCCCATTTATAACTGTCTTTGGGAAAGTGTTTCATCTCCAGGTAAAGTTTGAGCATTAGTAATATTGGGCTATAAGGAAATGTAACATGGTTTTGGCCCATGCTGGAATTCAAGGGAAGCTGATAATTCAAGAGATTGAGGAGATTCAACTATTTTTATATGAGAAATAAAGGATCTTCAAGGAAATATTAAAATCAACTCATGATAGAATGATCCATCAGAGAGAGTATAATCTTGGAGGTAAAGTCCTTCTCTACAGTTCATGACTGAAGCTGATGCATAGTAAGTTGTGTTCTAAATTATTAGGTACTTATATTGTATATAATTTTTTTCCTTATGGTGTAGTGGATTTCAAAAAAGAGGACACTTGATGGATCACTATAGTCAGCGATAAAAATTTAATGAAATACCTCAAGGGACTTCTAACTGATGCAGTGTATTTCATCACACAGCATGGACCCATAATCACAAGAGCATATTAGGTGGTTCCTAACCTATTCACTGTTATATTATTTTTCATATTTAATAGTATACATTTCATGTCCATATATCATCTCACAGGCACACTTTTGAGGAAAACCCAATGTTTTAATTGGGGGGGGAGGGGAAATATTTTTGGGTAGATATATTGGCTTTTAATTTGTGTGTATATAATATTATGTTTTTGGTTAAAATTTTACAAACAAATAAAAAACCAAAAAATATATATATATATATATATTATGTGACAATGTCATGCCGAATATATGGAAAATGCATATTTTTAAAATTCATTGGTAGAATTATTATCCTCGGTATTATTTTATCATCGGGGGTTTATTTTATAAAAATTGAATTCATTGGTGATATGAATGGTTGTGTCATTATAAAACCATTTAAATTTTCACATTATTATGTGTGATATTTTTTTCATGGAAAATTTATTCATTGATTTCTACACAATAATTTCCACTCAACCTTGACTTTTGAAATTTTTACTCTGCAATTGATGTTATAGTCATGTTAGTTAAACAATCATTGGTTGATCCATATATTCATTTCACTTCCATTCAGTTTCATTGTTGTACTTAGTTGACCTACGCGTGTGTACCTATTCTCCAACGGTTGTATGCCATCAATAAAATAGGGGTTTTGTCTTGGATGGTTCAATACCAATTTTCATTGACCTTTTAACTTGTTATAAATATTAAAATTAGTGTTGTGAGGAGATAAAACATTGGATTATATTTGAGTGTCATATCTGTTTCATGTGAAACATAAAAAAAATAGCTGGTGATAAAATGAACAATATATGAGGATATCTCGGTCAAGAGCTTAAGGATTGACTTTCTAGAATGCATAAGTGAGTGGGTATTGAAATTCGATTACAAATGACTTTAGATCATGTTCTTTGAATTAAACCAGGTAAGATGAATTGTTTTACATGACATGAATATACTGAATGAAGGTTGGATTTATGATCATGGAATGGTTGGCACACATACTCATGGATAATTACTGGCATGGTAGTCTCATGACTTGTTTCTATACTATTAGTGTTATGAATCACACTAGATTTATTTGGGAACAATTTAAGAGGCAATGAATTTAATATATATTGATATTGAATCATGATGGGATTGTTACATTTCCTATATTTGCATTGTGGATTGTGAATTATAAACATGCTTATCTTGTCATATTTTTTTCAAACAATTGATATGAGGTATTTCCTAGGAACAGAAAATGGTAAGTGTGCGGGACTTTATTAAACACAATTTGGATTAATATTTTATTGATAATAAGTGAAAATAATTCCTCACATTGTGTTAAATTTGTTTATTTATAAAATATTTGGGATTAAATCGTTCATTTGAAAATTTGGTGAAAATTACACTTTTTTCATTTTCAATTCACAGTACCATTTAAAAAATAAATATTTTGATATGTATTATTTGAACATAAAATTTTGTATTTATATTCCTGACTTAATGGGATAAATCATTCATTCAGGAAATTATAGCTAAATCATTCATTTGATTGGACTAAAAGGACCATGAAGTCAAAGATGGACTGGACCCGCCTGATTGTACATCAATGTAGTGTTTGGGAAATATCTTCAATGTATATGCATGTATTGATCCCAAATTTTGAGAAGTGATTGAAAACCCAATTTTTCAGAAATAATACGATTGTAAGGACAACTAATTCAAGCATATTGGAGGTCAATAAGGAGGTTCAAATGATATTAAAATATTTGGAAGAATCATCACATTCACATGTAAAACTACTTTAAACCTAGCCCCATCAATAATCTATAAATAGGTGTTTCTCTCTTTTGAGGGCTTGGGACACATATAAAGAGATGGAAGACATATTATAATTGGTTTCAATCAAATTATTCAACAATTTTAATAGGGGTACGTCATGAAGCAAGGATCCCATTATCGAATCCTTCTTCTTCTTTTTCATGGTCTAATGTTTGCATTTTAATAATAAAATTCTTTAATTTTTTAATATTTCAACACATTTGTTCTGTTTTTTCAAAATTTATTATTCTCTTAATTTTCTAAATTATACTAGAATCTAGTGCATAAATGATATTAGGTTTTACCCTTTCGAAACCTTTTCACATGGAAAATGTTTTTGCGATGACTACAGTGCCAATAGAAGAATAGTTATTTTTTGTAATTAATCTACCTCTATCCTTACTCATTAATTTATTTTGAATCAATCAGATAATTTAATTCATATAATATGATATATTAATTTTGTTTTTAATTTAAAATAAAATAAGCAATAAATTGAACATTTACACACTAAAACCCGTGAGGACGAAATTTTTGTAAATTGTGAGAGTGTGATCTTATTCAGTAATTGGAGACCACAGAGGAAAATTTTGTAGAGTTTATATATAATATGTAATATCAATTAATCATAATTTACACAGTGGATATGTGCTCTAATTAACCGTTGACCATATGTTACCCTAATAACATCAATCAAAGAAGGGTGATACGATTGCATGTTTTAAATCTATCCTAGGGTTTAAGTATTTTAATATTTGTCGTTACGTTAACTCCCATAGGGTTAAAGGGTAAAAATATTAGAGGATTATAATTATGTGTATGTTAATTTAATTGATAGTAATAAATAATTGAGTGAAGAGGTGGATTTAGATCAATTATTCCATTTAAAATATTTTGTAAAAAACCACTTTGTATTGGGTTTTATTAATGACGTTTCATTTCAAAAACAAAAAGAGAAAAATGAAATATTCATCCAACATACTTTTTCTTCTTTTATAATTGTTAAAAACCAATAATAAATTTTGAGTAGTGTTTTTATTCTATTTTATTTTATTTTTAGAATACCTTGAAGTGGTTTTTTAATTCAATTAATTTTTCAAGAGATGACCTTGGTCAGCCACTCTACTGCAACCAAGTACCCAAAAAATCAAACTTTATTTGAGAGAACCCATGACAACGCCTTCAATTAGGAAATATATTCATTCAATTATATAGAATGTTCATCACCAGTTCAACATTAATTCTCTTCTAACATGCTTCACAGTTCAACATGCTCAATATTACCTTTAGGATGTGTTGGTTCAAAAGAAGGTACCCTTTATTTTCGAAAGATGCTAAGCTACTATTAATTATAGTATAACCTATATAATGATCCATTGGCTACTAAAATGAGTTCTCTAATGAATATTCCGTTGGAATTTAATTACCATATTCATGTTGTGGAGGCATGCCCCTTTCTCTCAAACACATATAAGTTTGACAGAATATGTAAATAAGTAAGGCCCTAGGACCCCCCCCCCCAACACCCTTTCCGTGCCCCAAAATTTCCTACTTATTTTTCCATCAATTTTCATATTTTAAATCATCATCACCATCTACCCCAATACATTCTCTAATGCTACGTTAGAGAAAATATTCTCACTGTTCATGGAAAATATCTCCTCAAATACCTATTCCTCCTTCCATTAGTAAGAAAATTGTATATTATATTAAGGGAGTTACATTCAAAAGTCAAAAAAAATGAATGGTTTCTTTCATGAATATAATGTAATAGGGGTTACTATATGTTGATTCTGGAGATATAAAACATCATGCAACATAAGAAGCATAAGGGGGTTGAAGGACCAGTGGACGATTTTATATTCTTTCTGTTATTCGTTTTTTCTACTAGTACTACATATCACTAGTGATATGTATTTTTGAAAACTATAATATGTACTCTGTTTGAGTAGTGTATGTGATTTTTCATTACATTAGTGAATGTTTTTATGTCATTAGAACATGTATTTTATATCAGAAGTAGAGCATGTTTTTTAATTAAATGGTGGATCATTTTTATAGAATTATTTTATATCATTGTAAAAATGCATGGACAAGTAATAGTTCTCAAAAATATTTTATTAGAACAAGATAAAATGGATTTAAAATTTGTAATATAAATAATTAAAATATATATATATTAAAAATATTATTGAACTTGACTAAAATTAATTACTTTGATTAAGAGAAAATTAGCTTATGTCCGGACTAAAATATATACATAAATCTCAAAATTCCCTAAACATATGTACAACAACTATTTAATTGAAATATATAGACCATATCCTTCATTTTATATAAATCATTTTATTATTTGAGTAACAATATGTAAGGGAGACCTCCCAATATTGTTTACCTTTTTATATTTACTGGAATTCCACATGACATTCAAAATAAAAAGGCACTCAACACTACCACTTATTCACGCATCTCAAACCATCCGGCTCATCCGAAGAGTACCAAAATAATCATAACACATACCTACCCAAATCCGATAATCCTCACTTTATGAATAAATATAAGTAATGTTGAATTTTGGTATTAACCAAATAAGAGGTTACATTCTTCATCGGTAAATTTGGTTTCATTCACATCTACCCCAACTCAATTAATTATAAATTATTATTATATAAAAAAATAATATTAATTAATATTATATTTTTTTATTCTATGATTTATACCTACTCTTTTGAATACATCTATCAAATGGGGGCCACAATCACCATTTGTGTGTACGACTGACTATCGCTTCACGAAACGATGTCATTTATTCTTCAATTACCACCTCTCATGGACGAAAATATTAACGTATTAATAGTTTATATATGATATATAATATATTTATATTTTTTTATTATTATTTAATTCCATTATAACACCTAACTTTTCGCCTTCTATTTTTTTGGGAATATGATAATATCATTTACGGTCGTGTGAACTACTACATCCTAAAAGCATTGTGATTCATTCATGGTATGCATGGAATGTATGAATGACAGTTTTGGTAAATATATGTGATATATATAATAAAATTATTATGATGTAATTATAATATATATATATATATAATATGTAATTTTCAATCATTTAATATTTCAATAAAATGAATTCATCATTCAAGCATACGCGCGACCTACCATCTCCAGTCACGGTGCAATTCATTTTTAAATCAAAATTTTATGAAGTTTTATTAAAAAATTATAATAAATATATATGTTGCTTAAATTACAGTTTATATATATTATTTTATTAAATCATGATCCATAATTGGAGAACGAAAATAATAGGTTATTCCGTACTCATAAAACATTACAGTTGACACCCAAAATGATGAAAAAAATGAATTATTGATAACAAATGGGTAATAATATATTTTAATAAGATTATATATGATATTATAAATATGATAATCGTTATTTAAAAAGTTAATATTATTATTAAAATTTCGAACTAAATGTAGTAACCATACAACCTTGAAAAAAATGAACCTCATAGGTATTCTTTCACTTCTCACATGAATCTAATGTTCTCACCTTTTCGGGTTCCACTGATACTCTTGTATTCGAGATGATATGACCCCAAAAGTGAATCTAATCTATCCAGAATTGGGAACATACAACCTTTGAATATTAATAATTCTCTCTCAGTGTATTCAAAATGATCTCAAGATGTGTGGAATGGTTGTGTCAATTATAAGATTACACAAAGATATCATCCACAAAAACCACACCAAATGAGTCAATATACAGATGGAACACACAGTTCATCAAATCCAAATAAAACTGTTTGCATGTTAATGACACCAAATTGTATAACAAGATACTCATATAGACCATAACTGCTCTGAAATATTTTGAGAGGCATGTCCAATAATCTAACAAGAACATGATGATAACCAGATCTTAGATTGTTCATTGAGAAAACCTAATAACCACAAAGCTACTCTAAAAGATCATATATTCAAGGTAAATGATACTAGTTCTTAATCAAAAATTGGTTATATTTCAATCAATCCATGCAAATCCTAATTGTCAAGTCTAACTTTTTCATTAATAGAACTGGTGAACCCCATAGATAATTAGTGGGTAAGATGAAACATTTAGTTTCTAGATCATATATCTTCCCCTTAATCTCTTTCAAGTACAATATATCCATCCCGTAATGAGGAATGGATACTTGTGGTGCTCTTGGAAATATCTTGAATGAGAAATCCATCACTTTCACTGAAGGTAATCTTGATATGACATTTGGAAAAAATAACTAAAATGATCATCCATTGGAGGAAGATCCATCAAATATGTCCCATGGTTATCCATATACAAACTCACAATCTAGACTATCATCCTGTCCATCCTATTATTCTTTGGTCTTGATCAGCTCAGGTGGACACTCTGTTCCCCCTTGTGTGGAATCAATCATCCCTCAGCTGACATAGAATTCAACCTACAATGATAGCAATCACAAATGGCATGATAGTAGACTAACCAATCCATCCCGAGATTGATTTCAAAGCTATTTTTCTATAATACATCAAGGTTCTATATGATGTGACACCCATTTACCTAAAAGGGGATCTTCTTTCACTAATGTAAATATGTTGTTTTAATCCCTAATGGATTTTATGGCACCATATCATCATCATAAGTAAAAACACATAGCCTAAGTAGCTCTATAATGGGAACATATATGAAATAATGTGAAGACCTATATCAAAAAGTGTAAATTCTAAAATGGATGATACTTTAATAGTACCTATAATATTATAACAAATGGGATCATTTGCACGATGTGTCTATTTCACTGCATAAGTCTGGCCTATACCACGGCTTGGAGACACTGCCATGCTACCATGAGCTGATACATCTTGGGTTCTCTGTGAACATAGGGTATGTAAACCACAACCAATTACACCACCTAGGCCTAAAATACCCATGTAATCTACCTTCTAGAACCATGATAATCTACATACCCCACCCCTAAATTTGGAGATCCTTCACACCCTCTCTCACTGGCTACTAGTGGAAACTTCTTTCAAAAGCACCAAAGATGACCAATATTTTTGGAGGATCGGCACTAGATTGGGTCATGTGGACACTGTGGCCTCGTATTACCTATCCTAATACACCATTTTCATCTCACCAAGATGCCTGAAGATAGGTTTTGACAACTCATATCACTGTGAGAATGTTCGAGATGACTCTTCCTACTATCATTCATGACAGAACAAAATATAGGTGTCGAACCACCCTAGCTCGCACCTCTAGATTCCATAAGGTTATTCTCTTTGATCAGCACATGATTCACTATTGTAGAAACAATAGTCATCTTGAATACATTTACATATGATCATATGTAATATTTAATACCATCCTCAAATATCATAGTTCACTATATATCATCACCAATTACAATAGTTTTGAATCACTAGAGGTGAGAAAAATTGATCGAGTAGTCCATAACCGACAAAGCACCCAGTTCTAGATGTATAAACACCCAGTCGCTATCAGCCCTCGGTGTATTGGGATAGATGAAATCATAAGATACTATTTGAAAATATCTCGACAAAATACCCTAATAACTCCTCATTTGATTGAAATCATTACACCATATCTTCAAAGAATCATGCATCATATAAATTGTAGGATTTAACCTCCTCTAAGAAGGAATTTATAAATGATCAATGATTGGAAGCATTTCCACTATCCATGACTCCACGACATGAGATCCTCCATTAACTAAAAACGAGGGAAGGTGATGCTGCTTGAACACCCACATCAACTCTTCCATAGACGTGGAAAGAGGTGGTGCTCCCTGAAAGGTTTTCATGAACCTTATAAAACTATCACAAAATTATACATCATCGCCTACATATGGTATAACTTATAGTTCCACAACTTCCAGACTATAAGATCCACTATTAGCCCATGTCCTACCACCTCTAGGGTATTATTGTTACCTCCCTCATGTCATAAAACTAGAGTTCATCATGGTGGCATGTCTCTACATGGTCATGCACACTCTATAGTTCAAGTTTACTCTAAACATCGTAACTAAAAATCCCATAAAAAATATGACATGTCAAAACCTTCCTCTATCTATCACACCTCTACATGCCCCATGGTCTATGTCTAGGTTAAAAAAAATTTTAAACACTACCATAATACAACTACTATGGATGATTCTTTTTAAATTCCCTATTAAAGAAATTTCAAAACCATGTTATTTTCACATTCATTTTAAATTTAAGTATGTTCATCGTAATATAAATAATTGAGTTAATTTAAATGTTATCACAATCGCTTCTCAAATGGTATTTCAATGCTATTCTATATTCTAATCTATGGTGGCCCATACTTATTTCAAATCAATGCTTCACATCCAAGTATTGAACATCATAACCTAATTACATATAAGGCTGAAACATGGTCCAAAAAAATAATATTTTAAGGGCACATACACCTCCAATACCAAAGCATGGAATCCTTCCAATTCAAACCTAGCCCATACTAATAAAACTATCAAAATAGAATGCATATCTATCACAATACCTTTCAAAAAAGCATGAAATCAGTAATGCTCCCAAATGTAATGACAAGAACGCATGGAATGTAATTTCAAACTAGTGCCTATATGATGCATTAGATGGTATAACCTCATATCATTGGTTAAAACACAATAGAAACATTTTCATGTCAATAATAACAGTACAATACAGTTGTTTCACCCAATATTGAAATTGAATCAACTATAGTAGACCAAAATCAAAAATTCACAATTCTTTCTAAGGTTATTTGGTTTTTCCCTATACATTGGGTATCTAATCCTAGGAACTACTTATTAACAAATCCCATTGAATTTATATCTCTTTTCATGTCTCCAAATAGTAATTCAACCATAAAATACCATCCATTGAAACCACTTTGTAATGTCTTGATCTCGGAAGCCATTTGACAGTGCTCCAAGCCTGGTTGGCCACATGGCATCAAGAAAATCTCCCCAAACACCATATTCATATGAATTTCATTGAGGGCCTAGGAGTTACCATGGGGAGACTATTTACTCATTATCAGATTATAGCATAGTGTAATACACTAAAAAATTGGAACCATATGCATTAATACCATGAAACAGAAAGAAATAATAGAAGACTGATAGTATAAATAATGTGGAATCATATCAAACACAAGATGATGATAGATGTGACATGTTTATATTAAAATAATTTGAATAGGTTAACTTTTAATAATATACAATACATGTAACAACAGTATAAAAAGGGGAAAAATAAACCCATAAGCATCAAAATTCTTGGATCGGTCCCATGATCTTCTTCTCCTTATCAGCATATCACGTACCTGTAGGAGGGAGATTTCCCTGTTCGAAACCTACAATTATATAATCTATTTGGGCCCAAATTTTGTCCCAAACAGGCTATGAGAATAAATTCTAGTATGATGTTACATAGGGTCTATGAAAATAATTAGGTGAATCAATATACCAGAATTTCAAAAATGTAGTGAAAGTAGTAAGCAGGGAAGTACTCAAAAGTAAACAGTTCTACAAGAACTTGTTTCAATTTATATCAATTTCATGTTCAATTTTCATTTAAATTATATTTAATTATATATGTATTTGAGATATTGATTAAGCCCTGTAATCCCTTGTATTGCAGTAAGCACAATAGATGCCTCTATCTAAGAAAGAAACAGATATTACCGAATCCCATCCATTTATTTTCCTTCGAAATAACATTGTAAACTATATAAAATATATAATAACTAATGCCCCTAATAGGCATTACTAATATGGAGTTAATGTATCTCTATTAGTGTAAATCCACCAAAAACTGACCATCCCATCCAGATGAACTTCATTAGAACCCTGTATCATTCCAGGTTTGGTATGTCTATATCAACTGATCCCATCTTTGGAGTTCATTTAGGGATCCCCAAGTATTAGTAATGACATAATACATGCCTCTTGAGACTATCCATGGAATCCCATAAGGATCCATTATTCACATAACATTTAGTTCATTGTGTCTATGATCTCATTCACTAGATCGATGGTTTATTCACGACATATCATTATGAAGAAAACCATTTTTCTAGTACAAAGAAATCCAATAAATCCAAGTTTCACTCAAGGAACCAAAGTACAGTAGACATGTCATCCCTTGCATGAAATTCTAAACTAGATCCATGATTCACACTATTTGATTTACCATGAAACCCTTATAGGATGAAAAAAATCATTTGATGATTTAGGGTCAAAACCATAAGCATCAAACTTCTCACCACGAAGGATGTCACGGGATAGTAAAAACCTATAAGGATAGTCATATCCTTACTCACATGGGAACATATACCATAGAAGGAATCTAATGTATTAAAAACTATTATAAGGAATTAATATATCCTAACTCAAATGTGTAGGTTCATAATAGGAGCAGAACATTCCAAACATTCTAAATCAAGTTTAAGCATTACATGGGTCAAGGGGAAAGTCACATATCCAATACACTTATCCAATTTAAAATCAATAAAAAAATGGAAATAAATTTATTCAATAAACTTAATTTAAGCTAACCAATAATTGGAATTCATGGCATACCTCATAGGTATCTAAGGCCAAATAGTCATAAAATAATCAAATTGGGCACTCACCCGTGGGGTGGCCATTTATTTGGGTAATCAACAAATTAAATGATATGAAACCCCATTTAATTTCATAAATTTTGATAGGATAAAACATGTATGATTTATAAATGATGTTTTCACACTAGAAATGGGTGTGAACACTCCATCATATATTAATAGATCGATATTTAGACAATGTCCAGAGACCACCAACCACAGGTTCATGCTATGTAGATCATCCTGTATCAAGATATGATTTAACCAATTTTATGTGATATTTGATGAATATATGAAAAATGGGATTTTAGTGAATGTGGGCCTAAATCCAAATATGAAAATAAGAAATCATATCAATATAATATGGCATAAAAGGAATTAAGGAATTACCATTGCAGATCCAAGGAGATGAATGAAACTTTATTCAAAAGATGGATGTCGAGTAGGATAGAAAATGTATAATAGGACATGATGATAGAATCACAAGGGGGAAGATCGGTTATCCATTTTAATTAAACCTAAAAAGTTATAATATAATATTTTTAATTAAAATTTAAAATTTTAAGAAACATACACATCAGGGCTCGCACGGTTTACAAGCATGATTTGTGATATAAAGCAGAAACCATGCATGGATCTCTATAAAAGAAAGGGGCACTCTCACAGTTACCCGACACAATTTTTCATACTATGGACAAATATTGATGATAACTCTATCAATATTTTCTAAATTTATAGATCATTCACATTACCATGTTGACCAACCCGTACAATTTTCATTAACCGTGCGACCTACTCGTTTCACTAATATCATTGGTCTTATGCTCTAAACTAGCCTCAAACATGCGAGAGACCTCCATGACTCTAATTAGTATTCACAAATATACATATTAAAGTAATTAAACTATGATTTTGATGAAAACAGAATATTAATACCTCAACAATGAACCGAGTTCTTAAATAATCTACCCCATTAAAATTATTTTTCTCCAAAAAATTTGTTGTTAGGGTAAAAAATTAAGGATATTTATAATCATATAATCCTCAAGTTCCCATCAATCATAACTTATTTAGTGTATTGTCCACAAAATATTTACCAGGTCAGTTGTCTTGTTTTGTAGAACATTATCTAAGGAGTCTATAATTTCAATTATTTTTTCATCATAATAATGATCCTACATAAGTTGTATGACCTATATTTTTAGTAAATTTTAATGGTGAGGTATATAATTCCTCATGAGAGATATATGGAACATATTATGGAATTTAAAAATATTTGAATAAATTGTCATGTGATAGGAAAACATCCTGATATGATTTTGAATGTCAAAATTGATGGATTACCAAAAGTTTATATTCATAATTTTTCGATCCTCATAACCATATTCTTTGGAGATATTCAAAGAAACGACTTCACACTAACTTTAAAATCTATATCTCACAATCATTTAACCACAAAAATTTTATTCAGAAATTTAGCTTTCTTGATATGATGCTGAATGGTTCTATCCTTCCCAACAACTTCATTAGTGATTTCAGGTCCAAATATCATTCTTTCTCCAGCCTCATCCTAAGCCGTTGGAGCTCTACATTTCAACACATATATGGATTCCCACGGTTCCATATGAATGATTGAGTAAAATCTATTATTTTATCAAAACACAAGTAGATAATGGTATTTCTACCTACCACATTTGAACCTATAGAAAGAGATATCAACATATCTTCTACAGTTTGAATTGTTCATTCAGAATAACCATCAGTTTGAGGATGATAACCATTGTTGAAACTCAATTCCGAATCATGTGTTAGTTGAAAACTTTTCCAAAACATATTAGAAAACCTTGGATTCAGATATTATAAAATAGTATGTGGTACTCCATGAAACCATAACACTTCCATAATGAATAACCTAGCATGTTGATCCAAAGATAATTCTAATAAAATATAGATGAAGTGTGCTAACTTAAAAGGTAATCGATTACATCCAAATAGAATTAAACCCTTTAGAGGTTTTGGTTAGTACAATGAAGAAATCCATAATGATGTTCCATCATTTACAATATGATATGGGTAATGTATAATACTCCCCCATTGATTTTTTTCTTTTCGGCATAAATTTTTGGCATAAAAAGAACTGATATAAAAACACTTCAGTCTCTCTATTCATTCCATCCCATAGGAATTATTCATTCAATTTCCTATACATCTTCTTACATCCATGATGAATTGAGAATGACAAAAAATGAGCTTCCATTAATATATAATTATTTAAATCAGGTTTTTATGGAACGTATACATGGATTCTAAGCCTTATCATTCCATTTTATTGAGGTTAAATTGTGGTACGTCTCTAGATTTCTTTTGAATCTATTCATATACCACTTAGGCCACCCTAGTCATCACATGGATAGATTGTTTAACATTCATTTACGAAATATATGATTTTCACCTTCCTTTAGAATTTATATCTCCATCCATTATATATCATGAAATATTGTATATTTATTATCCTTATCGGGGATTATATAAAATAATCTACTTGACTTATAACATAGGCCACCTTCTCAAAAAATCCTAGGCTGGTAATGTATTCCAAAGTTAGAGTCCTTTATCAACTCAAAACATCATCTCTATAACATGTTCAAATTCTTTTGTGTGAATATATATTTCATAATATTATGATCAATATTTATATCACACATTAATCAAAAAATATAATGGAACCATATCATTAATATAAAAAATTACCACTCCTAACTCTTAATCACGAGTTGGGTAATTTTTTTATTGATTATTCAACATTCATGAGTCATCAGAGAAAACTATGTTATTATATATAACAACACAACCCAAAACCTTCTTTGATGCATCACTATACATTATGAACCATTCTCCACTATAGAGTAATGTTACCATAGGTTCATTCACTAACATTCTCTTGAGCTCCCTGAAATATTCCTCACATTCATATGTTTAGAGAAAATTGACACCCTTTGAAGTTTACATGGTCCTAGGATTTTATTGATGTGATATATTCTCCACAAAACATAATAAATATCTAGATAACCCCTGAAATATAAAAATATCAGTCATAATTTTTGGTCTATGACAACAATTAATGACCCCTATATTTCATGAATCTACTTTTAGAGCTTATATTGAGATTATGTTACCTAAAAATGAATGCTTTTGATTACAAAATTCACACTTTTTAAAAATTTTAGCTATTTTATCATTTATCAGGGTCTTTCGTACAATTATCATGTGATATTTATGTTCATAAATTCTCTTGGAATATATAATAATTTCATCTATAAATACTACAAAAAATTGGATTAGGTAATCTAAATATCCCTTATTAATTAAATAAATTAATATATTTGGGGAATTAGTAAGACACAAAGGAATCACTATATATTCAATGTATATATACCTTGTATGAAATTCCATCTTAGTTATATCCTCATTCGAGACCCTGAACTGATGATATCCATAATGAAGTTAAATCATAGAAAATTATTGAGCTCCATGTAGCGGAACACACAAGACATCAATATGAGGATGATTAGTTTTTTTCATGATTCTAATATATTTAAACTCTCTATAATCAATATAAATTCCCATTCATCCATAGTTATTTTTCTTAATAAAAAAGGTGAACCCCAATGTTACACACTTTTCTAAAATTATCCTTTATTACAATTTTCGTTAGGTATCATCTTCAATTCCAACAACTTAATGAAGACCAATATATTGGGAGTCTTTGATTTCAATAGGGATCTAGGTATGAGTTTTTATTGAAAACTAAATATCATGATTTAGGAGATGTATATGTAAATTTTCTAGAAATACATCCAAAAATTCCCAATAAGAGGTATATCCTCAATTTCTATTTTCACAACAACAATTTGAGATAAAAACCCCTTTTGAATTTGAATTAAAACACATACACTAGATGTAATATCTAAATGAATTTTATTCTTATCTTCATATTGATGAATTATTACAATAAGGACTATAATATCAAATGTAACATCCCTTCCCATACAATTGATGTGGGTTTTATCCAGATAAAATGTGTAAATACCTTTGATGACATCAAATTAAACTAAAATAAAAAATGACACGATTTGTAGGAACTACATTCCTAATAATTTAAACCAGAGATGAATCATAAAAATGGGATATAATCATCTTACCATTATGGATTTTCATTACTAATTACACATCCAATAATTTTGGTGGAATCATAACTCCATGAGAAACATCAATAAATATTAAATAGTTGATAGATCCAAAATCAAATAAGACATTAGAAGATCTATAGAGGATGATAAGTGTACCTTTCATCAAATAGTTATCATGTACCTCGTTTGAAATAGTGATTGGATGATATTTACCCCAGTCACATGGCTTATTTGGTTTCTAACATCGATCATCATCATCATACATTGGTTTTGGGAAATGGTTAGCATAATTCCCATAATCATAACATTTGTTTCACTAAAGAATGGTAGGTTCATTATATTTATCTTATCTTTTATTAACACATTTTTTTAACTTCTTCACATTACTTAATAAATACAATGATTGATCTTCTTCCCTCATACACTAAAAACATTTATTAGACCCATGATGGAAATTTACTCCTTGTTTATTCCCACAATTACGCCAGAAAGGAATTCACATATTCATCTATTCATGGTTTTTATATTTTCCATTCAAATACATCTTCATTTTATTTTCAAAATCAAGAGATTT